>CM063506.1:30836964-30876964 GCA_032207245.1 Pardosa pseudoannulata
AAATCTCAGAAATATTCATAAAATTAGTTTACTTCAATTTGAGGTTCATATGCTATTTAAAAAATTCGGATATATTTTTACCTCTGAAAAAATAGAAAACCATACCGTTAAAATTATAATTATAGAAGAAAAACTGACTTGGAATAAACTTTTTAGGATTAATTTGGGATAATCTTCTTAAATTAGTCTAAGAGGAATAAATTCCAATTTTTTTAAATAGCCCATGAGTCTCAAGTTGAAATATCAAGTGCTATTTAAAAAGTTAGGATATAATTTTACCTGTCGAAACAATAAAAATACTGTATATAGAATGATGTTTTACATTATAATTATTAAAGTTAAATTGAATTAGAATAAACATTTTATAATTAATTTGGGATAATCTCCTTAAATTATTCTAAGAAAAATAAGCTCCAATTTTTTAAATAGCCCAAAAGTCTCAAATTGAAGCGTCATGTGCTATTTAAAAAGTTATGATATAATTTTTACCTATTGAAACAATAAAAATACTGTATATAAAATAATGTGTTAAATTATAATTATTAAAGATAAACTGACTTATAATAAACATTTTAGGATTAATTTGGGATATTCTTTTTAAATTAATCTAAGAAGAATAAACTACATTTTTAAATTAGCATATGAGCGTCAAACTGAAGCATCATGTTAAAAGATATTTAAAAAGTTAGGAAATAATTTTTACCTGTTGAAACAATAAAACTACTGTATATAGAATGATGTTTTAAATTATAATTATTAAAAATAAACTGACTTAGAATAAACATTTTAGGATTAATTTGGGATAATCTTCTTAAATTAGTCTAAGAAGAATAAACTACAATTTTTTAAATAGCATATGAGCCTCAAATAGTAGCATCATGCTAAAAGCTCTTTAAAAAGTTAGGATAAAATTTTTACCTCTTGAAACAATAAAAATACTGTATATAGAATGATTATAATCATTAAAAATAAACTGATTTAGAATAAACTTTTTAGGATAAATTTCAGATAAACTTCTTAAATTATTCTAAGAAGAATGAAATCGCTTTTTAAAAATTATATCTAATTTTTTAAATAGCATGAGTCTCAATTTGAAGCATGATGTGCTATTTAAAAAATTAGGATATAATATTACCTGTTGAAACAATAAAAATACTGTATATAGAATGATGTTTTAAATTATAATGATTAACTCCAATTTTTTTAAATGGCCCAAGAGTCTCAAATTGCAGCATCATGTGCTATGTAAAAAGTTAGGATATAATGTTTACCTGTTGAAACAATAAAAAATATTCTATATAAAATGATGTTTTAAATTATAATTATTAAAAATAAACTGATTTAGAATAAACTTTTTTAGGATAAATTTCAGATAAACTTATAAAATTAGTCTAAGAAGAATGAAATCGATTTTTAAAAATTACATCCAATTTTTTTAATGCCACATGAGTCTTAAATTGAAGCATCATGTGCTATTTAAAAAATTCGGATATAATTTTACCTGTTGAAACAATACAAATAAGGTATATAGAATGAAGTTATAAATTATAATTATAAGGGATAAACTGATTTATAATAAACTTTTTAGGTTAAATTTCATATAAACTTCTTTATATAGTCTAAGAAAAAATGAACTCGATTTTTAAACATTATATCCAATTTTTTAATGGCTCATGAGTCTCAAATTGAAGTATCATGTGCTATTTAAAAAATTCAGATATAATTTTACCTGTTGAAAAAAAAATACCGTAATATAGAATGAAATTATAAATTTTAATTATAAGGAATAAACCGATTTAGAATAAACAGTTTAGGTTAAATTTAGGATACTTTCTTAAATTAGTCTAAGAAGAATGAATTCCAGACTAGAATACATTTTAAAAGTTTTATTTTAAAAAAAAACTGTAAAATCACAAAGAAATGAAAATGGAAAATATTTTGATCAGTTTATTCCGGGAAGAAAAATTTAAATTTTTCTTTGAATTGATTTACGTTTTCTCGACAAATATCGCGAAATCTCGGAAAAATGCATAATATTAGCTTGCTTCAATTTCAGGCTCATGTGCATCCCCCGATCATTATTCTAAATTTTTCGAATTTTTATCTCGGGGTAATGGATTTTGAGAGAAAGCACATTGGTATTTTATTTGAATTAGAGAGAAAAAGGAAATAAATTTAAAGAGTTTTTTTTTCTGTTTTCTTTCGGAATTTCGTTTTTCAGGCAGTTCGTCAGAATTGTCTCCATAGACAGCAAATAGCTTTTGTTTCGCTAAATGTTTGTCTTGAAATTCAAATCTTTAAGGAGTTTCTTCCTCCATTTCGCTAAAGGGGGATAAGAACGGAAAGGAAAAACACAGGATGCGCATATTATTAAGACGTTCTCTACCGCTGAATGCATTAGAAAAAGGCACATGTAATGCGAATGCATTAGAAATAAAAAAGAAGGCACATGCAAGGCGAATTTGCTTCAAGAATACATTTGCAAAAAGTTCGGAATTCCATTTGGAGAAATCCTGGAGTCCTCCCGGTATACAAATGACCCCCTCGTGCACGAAAAATAATACATGCAAAAAGGGACAGAAAAATTTTCCCTTCCCTTTTTCCCTTTATCCAAATCACTTAAAAACAAAAAAAGTAAAATAAAAAAATGGATCGCCTTGATTCATTGTTATCCATTTAGAGTAGTTTTCTTCCATGACTTGCGTTTCGAGCACACTTTGGGGACTAATAAAACAAAAATGGAAGAAGAGCTTTACTATGAGGGAAAAGACTGAAACAATATGCATGCGATTTTTTCTCATTAGCCGTCGGTAGTGAGGGAGGGGGGGTTGCTCAGAGTCGGGTCCCCCCGTGAATAATTTATCCCAGGTAGCAGTGGCGCAAAAAGGGGCAGTCACTGTTAAGTTGGTATGCAAATTTCTGCCCAGCTCTGCCAATCAGGGGGCGTGGTTTCCCCCGCCCCCGTCCAGTGTCAGCCTATCACTGCGCCATCATTTCAACCACAGAGACTATTGATCGGTCGGTCTCCTTGCATAGGAGGCAGCTCTTATGCATCTTCTCTTCTCCATCCTCCCTCCGCCGCCTCCCCGCATCCCTAACAAGAACTGGTCTCTCCCTCTCTCTCTCTCTCTCTTTTCTTTAAGCATCTTCTCTACAATCCGCGACAATGGCGGATTTTTGCTCTTGCGCTTCTTTTTTTCATCCGCGTCCTCGCAAATCACTGTGGAGGAAATAAATAAGATGCTCTCGTTTTAAGCCCCGCGCTCTAATGTATATAGTAAATAAAGTCAGTCAATAATATCTCTTTAATCAGTTCATTAATATGCATATTCACCATATCGTTAATTAATAAGTAGAATAATTTTGATCTTGCGCTTCTTTTATCATCTTCTTCTGGAACATCACTAAAAAGCAATTATACGTAATTAATCAGTGCATTAATATGCATATTTCCCATACAGTTAATTAATCAATGGTTCATTACTACTCTTGAGCTTATTTTAAATCTGCGTCCTCGCAAATCAATGTGAAGTAAATAAATAAGATGCTTTCACAACGCTCTCTAATGTATATATTAAGGAAAGTCAATTATATATCTTTAATCAGTTTATTAATATGCATATTCGTCATATCGTTAATTAATAACAAATTTTACTCTTGCACTTTTTTTCTACTCCTGCATCCTTGAAGTCACTAAAAATTAATTATGTCTAATTAATCAGTTCATTAATATGCATATTGATCATATCATTAGTTAATTAATGGCAGCTTTTTGCTTTTGTACTTCTTTTTTAACCAGTGTCGTTGCAAAACAATGTAGAGCAAAAAATATTATGCTTTCGCGTGAAGCACCGAGCTCTAATGTATATAGTAAGCAAATTAGCACAAAGCAAATTATAATTCGCTATTCCACTTCTTACACTCGTTGCAAAACAATGGAGAGCGAAAAATAAGATGATTTCGCATGAAGCACCGAGCTTTAATGTATACAGTAAGGAATGCAAGTTATATTTCTTTAATCAGTTCATCAGTATGCGTATAGCCAAACCTTTAATTTATTATTTCTTCCTGCTAATTAATAGTGACCTGTGTACAAAACAATTTTAATGATTTTAAGCCGAGTTATTTGTATATTTTTATTAACAGGTACGTTAATTATGCTTTAATTGAGCTACTGAAAATATCAAGTAAAATTTGTTCATACAAAAGTTTGATTGCATTAAAACTTCTATTAATGAATTAAAGTGTTATAAACCATTAGTCTCTTTAACTAATGAAACATGAGAGTTATTTTTATCTAAATTAGCATAGAGATTAAGAATAGGTTACAAGTATACAGATTATAACTATATGTAAATCAATAGAATTAAGTTATGTGAGAAAATAAGTCTAAAATAAGTTTTAAACTTCAAGAAGACTACCCAGAATAGTTTATGAATTTAGGATATTTAATAAAAATTAACATGCATAAAAGAATTCAAATAATTTATCACGTTTTGTATTTCTCTTATCCCTTACAAATATCCTACACAATAATAATGCCAAACAAAATGTAAAGAAAATTTATTTAGTCTATTTAATAATTTATAATCACTTTTCAAGCTTATTTCTTCCACATGCATTTTTAAGTATCAAACATCGTTAATTCCACAATGTATACATTTTATGTGTGTTTTATAATTATTTGCTGGTGATTAAAGAATTTAATATATTACTAAAAAGTAAATTGATATTAAAGCATAATTATAAAAGAAATTATAAAATCACAACTTTTTCTATCATAAATCTTGATTTGATTTTTCTTTTTACGTTAAATTTATTAGTTTCTTTCTGTTTTACTGCATACAGTTACAACCGAAGTATTTTTCTGTCTAGAAGTAAATAAAGCAATGGAATTTGAGGATTATGGAATTATGGTGTTGCTATTCAACCAATTGCATGTTCCTTTATGTTAAAATGTATAACATATTCTTAATTATGTATTATTCTTAATTAATCGAAAATTGATAAAGTTTCTCTTAGGGGAAAATATCAACTTGAAAAAATTCTAATTTTATTTTTAATATTCTTTGAACAATAGTTTTTTCCCAATTTTTTCTTTTTCAATGCAATAAGCAGAAAAATAATATTTTATGCAACTTTTACTAAATATTTTAGGTGTAAGTCATAAAGTAATTATAAAGGTTCATGCAGCTATCTTTATCAAGACGCTCTCTCTCAATCCTTACTCGTTAAGGGCTTTTATAATGAGTTATTGAAGATCCATGAACCTGCATTAAAAGAATTCTGTCAAACCCCTAAAATATACGTTTACGTTTTCAAACCTTACATATATATTTATATAAATACATACAAATAATCATACATATGTGTATATTTGTATATATGCATGTATATTTGAATATATGCATGTATATATGCATATGTGCATATATATATATATATATATATGCATATGTGCATTGCATAACGTAAACATATGCCGATGTTTACGTTTTAGTTTCAATATGTATATGTTTACGGTACATTTACAAAGACACTTTTTACACATATTTATACATATATTTATGCCTACTCCATGCGCTTATAAATTTGTACAAATACATAAATATATATTTTGTGCATATGTATGAATGCATGTGGGTTTAAATATGTATATATGTTTATTACGAGCTTACGCAAATATATGGGTACTTTTCTCTGCATATTTGTACATATTTATATGCTTATTTTCTTATAGATATGTATGTTTGTCTATAAAACGCATATATATATATATATATATATATATATATATATATATATATATATATATATATATATATATACTGGAAAGAATATTAAATATTCTGCACGATGAAAAGTTTATTTTTATAAGAATGAAAACATTAAAGTATCAAAATGTTTGATATCAAATCGCACAACTAATCATACACAAATGTCGAAGATAAAATGCACTTATTTACATACGCGCGAATGCTCAGTACAGAGAAAATGACTGAACAAAGTTTTAACTACTGATTTTTATAAAATATTGATATACACTATTTTACTTTAAATTAAATTCCCTAAAAAGCATCTAAAGAAAATTAAACCCTTATCAGTAGAGTGTTTTATTTTAAATTAAATGTTTGATTATCACTAGATTTCAACTTCCGTATTAAAATTATGATGACACCGTTACTATTTTTTTATATAAGCCGTGACAATTTTTCTTTTTGAAGAAATGAGCTGAATTGAAAAAGTGAATTTAAAATTTTAGTATACATATAAGTAAAAAAACAAAGATTCATATTTTTGTATTATAACTTGTTTATATGCCTGTTATACAATAAAGATAGTATAACTCAAATTTAGGCTTTAATTGAAAATTAATATAATGTGAGGAATTTTAAAATTATTCCATATTTTGTCAGGATAGCATTGAACGAGTCACATACTTTTTATCGTGAGATTTAATTTAGCAGTTCTCAGAAGTTTAGGATTTAGCAATCACTCTGTAAATAAATTCTTAGCCTATGAAGTTTTTAACTATTTATAATAAGTAGAAACAGGAATACTGATAATTTAATATTAAGCTGGGTTTTTTTTTAACTAACACGAGGGGTTCTTAATTTACCTACAAACATTTGGCCATACAACGCCACGGATTTTGTTGATCATTTTATTATAAGAGCACAATATAAGCCGCCAGCATTACTCAATAAGGACGACACATATAAAATGGATCTTCCTAATTTAGAAGCAGGGACAAATCAGACGACCCCCACCCCCCACTGCTCCACCTACCACCTCCTAAATTTTTACCCTTATTTTTTTACATTCGTTAGAAATATTATTTGGGAACTTGTAGGACAATGCGATTGCGAACCTCTTTATATCGTCGGTAGTCGCTATTAATAAACAAGGTGGATCTTTGGTCTGCTCATGCTTCGATCCCACAGCCTTCGGATTATGAGATCGGTGCCTTTGCCAACTAAGCTATCGTGGCTAGGTTTACATATAAGCTATTGAGAAAACGTTTATTATTTTATGACATTCTAAAGCAAATAAACTATTGCAATAAACTATTACCAAGACATATACATGTAATTGTGTGTGCATACTGTTCCGTAATATAAATGTGTTAACTGTGTCACTGTTTGGCTCACTTGAAATACGAAATTTTTTCAGTTGGAATCTATAATGAAATTTTCACTGTTATCTTTTTATAATTACCTTTGTTAAACACGTGTATGGAACACTGTGTACCCAAATGGTTGCAAGTCGTTGTAGTGACCACCAATGAATATAGTTTGTTCTAACCTTAGAACTAATACAAAATTTAACTAACATTGAGTAGTATAATACCAGAAACACAAGATGACTGCAAAGTTCTAGATCTATCATTAACTTTGTTCAAAATAACATAGTTGGTTAAAAACCTTTTTTCTATACAGAAAAAAGATTTGAGGATGCATGAGAGCATGTATGAGAGCTGCTTGCCCCCCTCACAGAGACGCACAGGTATTTTATATATATATATATATATATATATATATATATATATATATATATATATATATATATATATATATATATATATATATATATATATATATATATATATATATATATATATATATATATATATATATATATATATATATATATATATATATATATATATATATGTATGGTATATATTTATATTATATGTGTATGTATGTATATATATATGTATATATATATGCATACATACATATATATATATATATATATATATATATATATATATATATATATATATATATATATATATATATATATATATATATATATATATGTATATATATATGCATACATACATATATATACATACACATACATACACATATATATATACTTACATATATAGGTATATACACATATATATATAAAACGTACATATATATACATACATACATATACGTAGATGCATACATGTATATGTGCGCGTTGGCACGCATACACGCCTATACATACATATAGAAAAGCTTATAAATTTATCTCTTTTTAATTCCTAGATTTACATTAGTTTAAAATTTTTAATTAACTTTGAAAATAACTGTTTGATAGGATATTTCTGGAATCCTTTGACCATCTACTACTTTTGCACAAAGTGAATAATCCGATTATGCATCTAATAAAATTTGGTTAAATCCCGAGCTTTTATTTAAGGTTTACCCGGATATTGAGTGTTTTCCAAAAGAAAGTAATAGAGAAATCCTGAAATTTTTTTTAATTATTTCTTATAATCTTTGAGAGTAAAGTTTTGACAAAAATAGATATTTTTTAATTTTTAAATAATTAAAGTGAAAGTTTAAATTAAACTTCGTTTGAATTTTGTTATGTTCTTTTATATATCTCTTTTGTTCTGTTAAAAAAATTATGTTATCGTCTTGTTTGTCGTATTATTGTATTGTTGATTTTTTTCTGATTTGAAAATTTTCTTAACAGTTTTATGATATCGTCTAATTCATTGTATTGTTTGTCATATTTTGTATTTAAATATATATATAATATATACAGTTTTTTGTAGTGTTAATTTTTTCTGATTTAAAAATTGTCCTAAAAATTTTATGATAGCCTCCTTTTTATTGTATTGTTTGTCGTATTATTGTGTTGTTAATTTTTTCTGATTTGAAAATTGTCTTAAATATTTTTGACATCGTCTTGTTTAATGTATTGTTTGTCGTATTATTGTTTTGTTGATGACTTCTGATTTGAAAATTGTCCTAAAATTTTTATGATATCATCTTGTTTATTGTATTGTTAATTCTTTTTGATTTGAAAATTTTCCTAAAAATTTTATGATATTGTCTTGTTTATTGTATTGTTTGTCGTATTATTGTATTGTTGATTTTTTTATTTGAAAATTGTCCTAAAAATCTGTCGAAACAATAATTTTCAGACTACCAGAAAGCAATTTTTTGTATCAAAACTAATTAAAAGATGTTGAAAGTATGATGTAAATTTTTATCATATATTAATGGATTTTTTGAAGGGGGAAATGTGTATAATCCTAGCTTTTCTTGCATAACAAAATTTATACTTTAGATATTTAAAAAGAAAATTCGTCGAAACATTTTTAAGTGAAATTCCTTAAAAATGTTTCGACGAATTATTATAAACATATATTTTTTGATAATTTGTATCCTTCAAAAATTAGAATGTATTAGTTATGAACTAGAACGAGAACATTTCTTTTTTTAATTCTCTTGAGTTTATTATTGAATAAGACAAAAAAAAAATAAAATTATTTTAATTATTTTTTTATGTTGTTATAATTTTTAATATATATTTGTAAATTTACAAACTTACTATAGGGTTTACCAAAATAATCTCATGATTTTGGTAGACTGTTTGCAAGAAAATTTAAAAAGTAATTTGAAAACTTTATTAAAAATCTTTAAAATACATATGAAGTAAGATATAAATTATTATCAAATATTAATGAAGCTCTGTTGGGGGGGGGAGACATACTTCCTTTTTATTTTAGTTATTCGTGATGAGCAATGCCTATTTAACTTAATCAAGAAAAAATATATCTAAATACATTTTTAGTTAAATTTTAATAGAATAAATATATATTTTAAATTTAGTTTGTTTATAAATTTAAATGAATTATTTGTATAATAAGACGAGAAAAATCTGTGTTTACTATTGAACAGGAAGAAAAATAAATGATTAATTTTTCAAATCCATTCAACAACAAAAAAAACCCGGAAAAACAAAGGCCATATAAAAAAATCGAAAGACAGTTGTTTTCCCTTCGAAATATAAACAAGTACGAATTTCAGGGAACATATTTAACAAAGGAACGTGACTTGTTTTCTTAAAATGCGATCTATCGCCATCTTGTTTTGTCATCGTATAGCGGGTCACTGAAACGGGTCCATTGGGTCATATAATAAAAGGGGAAAAAGTGTTACAGGGAGACCGTTATAGCCGCAACAGTCCAATGAGTCGACGTCGCCTAGTTATACAGTTTCACAAACTCGGAGCAGTTAGCGGAGACCCCCTCTCCCCCTTCTCTTTTCGATTAAACTCACCAGTGTTCCCGGGGTCATTTTACTTTTGGATGCCAGAAACTGGCCAATTCAATCATTTTCAGGGGTGAGCTGATTTTTTTTTATGGATTTAGTTTAATACTCCGTCCAACAAACACAAAAATTTTGACATCTGGACTCAGCATCGATAATAAGTACAAAAAAATCGAATGCTGTGGGGGGGGTCGAGAAAAAATGGGTCAGTGAAGGATAAAGACCTGAAACCACTTTTTTCTATATTTATAACGAATTTTATTCCGGGGAGCAATGAACCCCCCAAATATAACCCGGGGTTCGACGGGAGTTTCTACCTAGGGGAGAGGGCCGCCGTAGAACCCCACAGGTTAGAATAAAAAAAGAAGGTACATAAAAGAAATTGGGGTTGTATATGCGTGGCCCTATAAAAAATAAGGCATATAACATAAAAAAGGGGGAAGGTTAGCGTCAATGACCTCCAAAGGGATACTTCCCCTTACGTCATATCCGCCTTCTAAATCCGTAGTGGGGCGGATTCTTGGAAAATTCTTTGGGGTTCATCTTCAAAGTTTAGGGTCCAAGAAGTAATGGAATAGATCCCACGTGGCGTGTTACTGTGAAATGTTTTGGGGTTCGTAGTTTTGTTTTCTCCGTGAACTCGTGTTGAGGATTTGTGCAATATGCTAATGCAGTGGAATATTCACCTTGGGTTTTCCCAACTATGCGACATTGGTAAGCTTTTGGGCTGATTGTAATATTTTTTTTTTCTCGCATTATATATTTTGAAGTATGCATTTTCTTGAGTTCATGGTATTAAATAGACTGACTCAAAATTATGCTCTCGTATATAATTTTAAATATTATATTTAAATATGTTTATATTTTGCATTTGTGTTGAGATTTTTGTTTGTACTTTCTTTTACTGATTTTAACTTTTCTTAAATATTTTTATTGTTCATTTAATATGTTTATATATTATATTTATCTATAACAGAAAAGGTTTTAAATTATTTCTTATAATGAATTATTAATTAAAAAATTAAATTAAAAAGAAATTCATCTTTCTTTAACTACGGAATTAATTCAATCCTAACCCTTCGTATATTATGAATAAATTACACAAACTCCTATTGAAATTTTTACATTATTAAATTAAATAAATTGTAAACATCCCATTTATTTAAGAAAATTTATACAACTTGAATATTTAAGGAATTATAGACTGTCTTTATTAACCGTGATTGTGTTTTATAATGGAATGTGGACATTCATATACTATTCATTACATTAACAAAATCTAAAATTAAAACCTCTGTGTAAAGTTCAATGTGTGTATCTTAATGCTGCATCAAAGATTATTTAATGGCTAAGAAATGTTCTGATTCATTCACTTATTCTTTTTTATATTTAAATACTATATATATATATATATATATATATATATATATTCATATAAAATCGGAACATTTAAATACAGTTAAAATTATGATTGAAAGACATTTAAAACTGCAAAAATTAATAAAATCATCCAAGAATAATATATAAATAAAAAATTATAAAAGGAATAATTTAGAGGTAGTTAAGGTATAATGAGATATATTTTTGAATGTCTTACATACACAACAAAATTTAAACATAAATATTAATACATTCACTACACTCGTTTAGCCTCAGATCTGTGTATGTATACAAATATACTGATTGTATTAGTTGTATGACCTTGGCCCGGGCAGATTATTTAATAATTATATTCACCTGACATATAGGAGTATATGTATTTTAGAACATTCTTGTTAAAATGTTTACTTAGAATGCTTATAATCCATTATTCAAGGCTTCTTCTACTTAATAATCTGCATATATAAATTTAAGTCTAAATTCTTACCAACTTTAAAATTAATATTAAAAAAATAGTTCACAGAAAACATTAATTTTAAACGGTAAGCATTAGCTCACCGTTTATTTCTTTAAAAAATTACTAAAGTAAAGGGAACTTAAAGACAATATTAACAACCTTTTACCATGTTAGGGCCAAATCTATTCATTAGTTCTTGTTTGCCAAAATCCCGTATTGTAGAACTAGAAGGCTAGTCTCAGGAAGTTCTGTGCCACCTATATCCTGTGATCCTGTGAACGACCTTAAATGATGCCTGTATACACGAGGAGCTACCTTTCGGAGCAAGAGTTAGGAAGTTTAAGTCAAAGATTTTTCTAAAATCGTCTTTTATTAGTAGTTTTTAGTAGCAGTTTTATTCGTAGTTTATTAGTAGTCGTCTTTTATCAGTATTAGTCTTTTATTAGAGGGTTACTTCATAACCTTCGATAAATAGAAGATCCCTAATGCCCATTATTGAGCAGTATTAGTATAAATTAATCATATTACCTCTATGGAAAATACTGAAACTATATTATCAATTAAATTAATTCTATTAGACACGGGAGCTACCGTTCAGAGCAAGCGTTAGGAAGTTTAAGTTTTACTGTCAAAGATATTTCTAACCGTGTAAAATCGTCTTTTATTAGTAGTTTTTAGTAGCAATTTTATTAGTAGTCGTCTTTTATTAGTAGAGGGTTACTACATAACCCTCGATAAGTAAAAGATCCCTAATGCCCATTATTGAGCAGCATTAATATAAATTATTCATATTACCTCCATGAAAAATACTGAAATGATATTATCAATTAAATAAATTCTATTAGATACTAGGAGCTACCGTTCAGAGAAAGAGTTAGTAAGTTTAAGTTATATTGTTAAAGATATTTCTAAAATCGTCTTTTGTTAGTAGTTTTTAGTAGCAGTTTTATTCTTAGTTTATTAGTAGTCGTCTTTTATTACCAGTAGTCTTTTATTAGTAGAGGGTTACTACATAACCCTCAATAAGTAGAAAGTACTATTGTTCATTATTGAATAGTATTGGTATAAATTCTTCACAAAACCTCCATGAAAAATACTGAATAGATATTATCAATTAAATGAATTCTATTAGACACTGGGAGCTACCGTTCGGAGAATGAGTTAGTAAGTTAAAGTTATATTGTTAAAGATATTTCTAAAATCGTCTTTTATTAGTAGTTTTTAGTAGCAGTTTTATTAGTAATTTATTAGTAGCAGTCTTTTATTAGTAGAGGGTTACTACATAACCCTCGATAAGTAGAAGATCCCTAATGTCCATTATTGAACAGTATTAGTATAAATTATTAACATAACCTCTATGGAAAATACTAAAACGATATTATCAATTAAATGAATTCTATTAGACACGGCGAGCAACCGTTCAAAGCAATAGTTAGGAAGTTTAAGTTCTATTGTCAATGATATTTCTAGCTGTCTAAAATTATCTTTTATTAGTAGTTGTCCATCTACATAATCCTCGATAAGTAGAAGATCCCTAATGTCCATTATTGAACAGTATTAGTATAAATTATTCACATAACCTCCATAAAAAATACTGAAACGATATTATAAATTAAATGAATTCTATTAGATACTGGGAGCTACCGTTCGGAGAATGAGTTAGTAAGTTAAAGTTCTATTATCAATGATATTTCTAAAATCGTCTTTTGTTAGTAGTTTTTAGTAGCAGTTTTATTAGTAATTTATTTGTAGTCGTCTTTTATTAGTAGCAGTCTTTTATTAGTAGAGGGTTACTACATAACCCTCGATAAGTAGAAGATCCCTAATGTCCATTATTGAACAGTATTAGTATAAATTATTAACATAACCTCTATGGAAAATACTAAAACGATATTATCAATTAAATGAATTCTATTAGACACGGCGAGCAACCGTTCGGAGAATGAGTTAGTAAGTTAAAGTTCTATTATCAATGATATTTCTAGCTGTGTGAAATTATCTTTTATTAGTACCTGTCCGTCTACATAATCCTCGACAAGCCGAAGATTCCTAATGTACTTTATTGAACAGTATTAGTATAAATTATTAACATAACCTCTATGGAAAATACTAAAACGATATTATCAATTAAATGAATTCTATTAGATACTAGGAACTACCGTTCAGAGAAAGAGTTAGTAAGTTTAAGTTCTATTGTCAAAGATATTTCTAGCCGTGTAAAACCGTCTTTTATCAGTAGTTGTCCGTCTCCATAACCTTCGACAAGTAGAAGATCCGAATGCACTTTACTGAACAGTATTATTATAAAATATTAACATAACCTCTAT
The DNA here is from genome assembly GCA_032207245.1 of Pardosa pseudoannulata. Lineage (NCBI taxonomy): Eukaryota > Metazoa > Arthropoda > Arachnida > Araneae > Lycosidae > Pardosa > Pardosa pseudoannulata. The sequence goes on from CM063506.1 coordinate 30,851,193, forward strand.
GGAAAATACTAAAACGATATTATCAATTAAATGAATTCTATTAGACACGGCGAGCAACCGTTCAGAGCAATAGTTAGGAAGTTTAAGTTCTATTGTCAATGATATTTCTAGCTGTCTAAAATTATCTTTTATTAGTAGTTGTCCATCTACATAATCCTCGACAAGTAGAAGATCCCTAATGTACTTTATTGAACAGTATTAGTATAAATTATTCACACAAAATCCATGAAAAATACTAAAACCATATTATCAATTAAATGAATTCCACTAGGCAACAATTAGGATGTGAAATTTTAATACATGTATGCTGACTAAAAATTATATAAGAATAAAAATATATACAATAATATTACAACTAAAATTCTGAATTAAAAATTTGTTTAAATTGTAGTAATATATTATTAAAAATAAATATATCTAAAAACGAAAGTTTGTCCTATAATATTAATTTATATTATGTGCCAAACTTTCGTTTTGGTCGTGCTTTCATAATATTTCAAGTACTTTTTTTGCCGTCAAGGAATTAATTCTCTTGTTTTATATATAATATCTTTTTATTCAGATAATAAATTTATATGTTGGATATTAAATTTATACATAGTGTTATAAATAAGTAGAAAATTATTATTATATGCTATTAAATATTATTATTTATAACTTTGAATTTTGTATTTCCTTATAAGCGCAATGTACATTTTCTTATAGGACAACCTTTCAATACATTTTTCATCCAAATAACTTCTTACTTTGCTGATGTTATAAGCATTTCCACTTTTCAATTTTCTCTCAGAAATTTTATACGATTTCTAGAAAAATATGAACATATTTCCTAACAGGCTCATAACAAGACGGTACGTATGCCTGAAGCTCATGATTATAATTCCATTAGGTTGAGCTTCGACTTGATATCTCGCAAAAGGCTGCCTCAAATTTTCCCCAATATTGAACAAACTACATCACACCATGTTGTGCTTTCCCCACCCCGCGGAATTTATACACAGATTTATTTTAGCCGCAGTATTCTTGAAAAATACTTTTTCAAATGGAATGTACCTCACATAGAAGAATGAACTAGAAAAACCCTGTGTTATGGGGGGCAGGTAACGAAAAATTCTTAACATATCTTCAATAGCGTAGCTTGATGAATAGACCAAAACAATCTACTACTTTCACTTGCACAGAGTTAAGGAACGAAACAGGAGGGGGGGAGGGGGCGTCGGGGGAAGATGAAGGAATTTAGAATTTTTTTTTCTTGCTTTTTAGATTTTGCTTCTTGGAATTCTTCCAAATTCTTCTCATTTCTTATTACCGTCCCAAATCCAATTTCGCCTCCTTTTACTTTAGGCCGGGATGGCAAATTTTTACTTTTTACGAATTTTTTATTTTGAAATAGGAATGACTTTTAAGCAAACTGGAGAGCCCGGGTTTCAAAGAGGGGGGAAAAAACGCTGAAACAAAAGAGAAGAGAATTCACTATACATGTGGCTCTGAGAATAATAAGAATCTAAATTTGCTCTGGCAAGGTATTACAGAGAATTTTCTTCATGATAGAAGATTCTGAAACCAATGGTAAATAAAATTTCATTGGGTTTCTAAGTACTTGCGAAAAGTGGAACATAAATACATTAAAAAAATTTTTTGAAGTCTGAATGTCTCTCTTAAGATATATGCATGATTCTCGAATATTAAAGTTTATAAGGGAAAATAGAATGTAATGTAATAAACTAGTAAATTCACTCAATAATGAGGTGCTTATTTAATTGCAAGATTTAAATACTTTTATTCTTAAGCTATTATTAAGAAAAAAGTTTACTGTGAATTAGTATTACAGTGTGCAATTGTAATAATACAATATAATTTCAATATTGTATTAAACTAAATCCTAATGTGTGAAAACATGTTTTCACGCTATAACAGTGACATGCCCAGTGACATGCTATAACAGTGACTCACACGCTATAACAGTGGGGAGTGAACCTATCACTCAAAGAACTACCAATGATCTTTTTTAAATAAGGCAGTTTATTCAAAAACATGATGTTTATTTAATCGTAAATACACATTCTTTCATTTTGAAACATTTTTTTAAAGTAAAGTATACGTCGACATAACAATATAGTGTAACACTGAAATTATTTAGCAATGTATTGTAAATTCCTAAATCATTAAAGTGTGAAAATACTTTTTCACATTTTATATCGTATCACTGAGCATTTGTATACCCACAATTTCATTTAAATAAGACAATTTAATCAAACACGTGATGTTTATTTAATCGCAAAATTCACATGTTTTCATTCTAAAACATTTTTAAAGTAAAGTATAAGGTGACATAACAATATAGTGTAACACTGAAATTATTTAGCAATATATTGTAACATCCTAAATCAATAAAGTGTGAAAATACTTTTTCACATTTTATATCGTATCACTGAGCATTTGTATACCCACAATTTTATTTAAATAAGACAATTTAATCAAAAGCGTGATGTTTATTTAATCGCAAAATTCACATGCTTTCAATCTAAAACATTTTTTAAAGTAAAGTAAACGGTGACATAACAATATAGTGTAACACTGAAATCATTTAGCAATATATTGTAACACACTAAATCAATAAAGTGTGAAAATACTTTTTCACATTTTATATAGTATCACTGCGCATTTGTATGGTTCCTGAAAGTCGATCATAAGCTTTAATATAAATGTATACATTTTAGAGGGTTTTGTACATTTCAGGGAAAATAATTTTTCACGCTACAACAGTAGTGGTGAACTTGTAACTCACGGGTCAGACACTGGTCCACGAAGAGTTTTTAAAATAACCCCTTGTTTATTTTCAGGAAATTCTTTTATATCACACAACATGCATTCTAGAACTTTTAAATATTAAAGTATGAATATTTTATCTTATATTTATTTAAAAGTATTTTCTAGTAAATTAGTGCTAAGTGATTTTATATCGTATCACTGCGCATTTTTATGGTTCATGAAAGTCGAACATAAGCTTTAATATAAACGTATATATTTTAGAGGGCTTTGTACATTTCAGTGAAAACACTTTTTCACACTACAATAGTAGTGGTGAACTTGTGACTCACGGGTCAGACACTAGTCCATCAAGTGTTTTAAAATAACCCCTAGTTTATTTTCATAAACTTTATTTTATATCACAGAACATACAATTTAAAACTTTTAAATATTAAAGTATGAATATTTAATCTTATAAATAATTGAATAATTAATCGTATATTTATTTAAAAGTATTTTCTAGTATATTATGGCTAAGTGATTTTATATCGTATCACTGCGTATTTGTATGGTTTCTGAAAGTCGATCATAAGCTTTAATATAAATGTATACATTTTAGAGGGTCTTGTACATTTCAGTGAAAATACTTTTTGATAATACAACAGTAGTGGTGAACTTGTGACTCACGGGTCCACGAAAAGTTTTTAAAATAACCCCTTGTTTATTTTTTGGAAATTCTTTTATATCACACAACATGCAATCTAGAACTTTTAAATATTAAAGTATGATTATTTAATCTTACATGTATTTAAAAGTATTTTCTAGTATATTATGGGTATGTGATTTTATATCATATCACTGTGCATTCCTAAGGTTCAAGAAAGTCGATCATAAGCTTTAATATAAATGTATACATTTTAGAGGGCTTTGTACATTTCAGTGAAAACACTTTTTCACACAACAACAGTAGTGGTGATCGTGTGACTCACGGGTCAGACACTGGTCCACGAAGTGTTTTAAAATAACCCCAAGTTTATTTTCAGGAACTTTATTTTATATCACACAACATCAATCTAAAACTATTAAATATTAAAGTATGATTCTTTAATCTTACATGTATTTAAAAGTATTTTCTAGCATATTATGGGTATGTGATTTTATATCGTATCACTGCGCATTTCTATAGTTCATGAAAGTCCATCATAATCTTCAATACAAATGTATACATTTTAAAGGTTTGAAAAGTGAGAACCAAAGGTAAAAGTTTTATCTTAATAAACTAACCATTGTTTTTAAATTGTTGGTTTTATTTTTACTACACAATAGTCCCCCATTTCAAGGGATGACAGTGATTTAGTGACCCACGAGCTAATATTAATAAAAAACTGAACAAAATTTTACCCATAAATTTATTCACTGTATATAATAACTTTGCTTCTTATTTGATTGAAAAAATATACAGTGTTCATCTTGTAATCATGTTAAGATATATATAAATATATAAAATATATATATATATATATTTATATTATATTTTAAGATCTGTATTAGTTATGATGTTATATTAAAGACACTGGAAGATATTCCTTGTAATTGTTCTAAAGCAGGAACTAAAAAAAAATGTATTTCGTTTAAGCTAAATAAAACGAATTTACTGACTAAAAATAATTGAACATATTATTATACATACTAGTTCTGCATAATCTTGATTTTTATTGTGATACGATTAACTTAGGAAATTTCTATTCCCCTTTTCTAAAAATTGGGCTTATTGTAAAATGGAACTCTACGATTCGTGTTCTTGATTCATAAATCCGCTTAAGTTTCTGTAGGAAAAACTACAAGTTTTTTCTGTAATCTTCAGTGGTATTTGAACCATTGGCTGCATTTTGCATTTATGCCTTATTATAAGGCATTTTATAGTATTAAATTTTACCTACAACAAAATACATGAAATTCAAATTCATAACATTTACTTATGTGTTATTAGTTTCTTTAAATTTAAAGCTTGTTTAAATCCTGTAAAGTTTCCCAGTTCACAAAGATACCATATAACTGCAGCCATTTCAAAGACATTATAGGGATATAAATTTATCTTCTTAACAGATAAAAAACAGGTGTCTTACAGATGCATATAACAGCTCATTAATTCTAAAATAAAAGAATGACATTTATATGTTAATGCAAATTTTCATTCTAATTCATAACCTTACGTGCATATTATTAGTCTCTTTAAATTTAAATCCTGTTTAAATCCTAAAAGTTTCTCAATTCACAGAGATACCATATAACTGCAATCATTTCAAAGACATTTTATGGTTATAAAATTATCTTCTTAACAGATAAGAAACAGGAGAGTCTTACAAATGTATATAACAGCTCATGAATTCTAAAATAAAAGAATGACATTTATATATGAATGCAAACTTTAATTCTAATTCATAACATACACGTACATGTTATTAGTCTCTTTAAATTTAAATCCTGTTTAAATCCTGATAAGTCTCTCAGTTCACAAAGATACCATATAACTGCAACCATTTCAAAGGCATTATACGGTTATAAAATTATCTTCTTAACAGATAAGAAACAGGAGAGTTTTACAGGTGTGTATAACAGCTCATGAATTCTAAAATAAAAGAATGACATTTATATACGAATGAAAACTTTAATTCTAATTCATAACATACACGTGTATGTTATTAGTCTCTATACATTTAAATCCTGTTTAAAACCTAAAAAGTTTCTGAGTCCACAAATATACCATATAACTGAAACCATTTCAAAGGCATTATACGATTATAAAATTATCTTCCTATCAGATAAGAAAGAGGAGTGTCTTACAGATGTATATAACTGCTCATGAATTCTAAAATAAAAGAATGACATTTATATATGAATGCAAACTTTAATTCTAATTCATAACATACACGTGCATGTTATTAGTCTCTATACATTTAAATCCTGTTTAAAACCTAAAAAGTTTCTGAGTCCACAAATATACCATGTAACTGAAACCATTTCAAAGGCTTTATACGATTATAAAATTATCTTCTTATCAGAAAAGAAACAGGAGTGTCTTACAAATGTATATAACTGCTCAGGAATTCTAAAATAAAAGAATGGCATTTATATATGAATGCAAACTTTAGAGAATATGAAAAATAACTGTTAAAAAATCTTCACATTTCAAAGTTCGTATAAAGTTATTCACTATTTCTTTAAAATATTAGAAATATTATACTGTATCTAAAGTTACAGCATTATAAAACCAAAGGAAAATTTCTTAAATCAACAAATATATTTTAACTTAGGAATTATATTATAAATTTCACAAAAAAAAGGAAACATTTTTATACAAACTATCATTTCATACTAAAATTTTAAGGTTTTTTTTTCCATTTATAGTTTCTTACAAATATCATGCATGAAAATTTTCCGATACTTTTTAGAAGCTATTCAATTTTTAAAGTGTCTTCTTACAGTCGTTTATAGTATATAATGATAAAAAATAGAGTTCTTAAAATATTAATAAGAGAAAGAGTTCAAATTTTCACTAAATATTCACAACATGGAAAATTAAATCTTAAATTTCATTAATATACAAGAATTAAATTTGAAAATCTCGTTGTTTCTTTCACTTAACAAATTACTAAAATATGAATCAAATCACTTAAAGTTCAATACTTGATCTGAAATAGAGATGCATTTGCGAGATATGGATTTCAAGATTCACTTAAGTGTAAGAAGCATTCTGACTGTTCCAGGTATACTCTAGGTAAACTCTGTACTGGAAAAGTGTTTTCATATCTTTTTGACCCGAAAATACATAAATACTAAATGTATGTTAGTGATAACTAAAGCTAGGGGATTGGAGGTTGAAACCAAAGTTTGCGGGTTCAAGTAGAACTATTGGCTTGTATGTTTACAAAATTTCAGAATATTTTTCTGAAAAGGGTCTACTCTTATTAGCCTTGTTTTGATAAGGCAGAGATTTTAGAACCTGCAAACAATCAGCCAAGTATATACGTCAGACAAAAATAAACGTATCATGAATAACATATAAATATATTTAACTAAGTCAAGTGTTTTTGTTTTTTCTGAATTTTAAAGAAGGACTGATGTAAATCTTTGCTTAAGTTAATTACACACTGGTTTTCTCACCCTTATTTCCTTGTAAGAGTATAATAATCGTCGCATATCAGGTACATAAAAGTAAAATTTATTAGCTTATCAAAAATAAGCATCAAATTCAACTTAGTAAGTATATACGGTAAGAGTATATAATCATCGTCGCAGATTCAGGTACATAAAAGTAAAATTTATTAGCTTATTAAAAATAAGTATCAAATGCATCTTCAAATTCAGCTTAGTATGTACATACGGTAAGAGTATAATCATCATTGCAGATTGAGGTACATAAAAGTAAAATTTATTGGCTTATCGAAAATGAGTATCAAATGCATCTTTAAATTCAACTTAGCATGTACATATGATAAGAGCATAATCATCGTCGCAAATTCAGATACATAAAAGTAAAATTCATGAGCTTATCAAAAATAAGTATCAAACACATCTTCAAATTCAACTTAGTATATACATACGGTAAGAGTGTAATCATCGTCGAAGATTCAGGAACATAAAATTAAAATTTATAAGCTTATCAAAAATAAATATCAAATGCATCTTCAAATTCAACTTAGTATGTACATATGGTATTGATGAAAGTAGTTGAACTAATTGTTGACACTAAATGTCTTTCCTTTTCAAAAGATTAAAATAAAACAAATTTTTAAATCTGTTTGTAAAATATCTTACAAGAAATTAAAATGAGTATTTATATTCATGTCTTGCTACGCTATAGAGATAAGGCTAGTGATATCGTTGAGAAATATCTATCGATAACTAAATGCATAATTTTATCAGATAAGGCTTTTATTTTGTGTATGGAACTCAGAATATTTTGATAGCATTTTGAGTACCAACTCCTACACAAAGTTTTGAAACTTCTGACAGCAATTCAGTAATGTGGGTTCAATGTTTTTAACTTATGTTGTTTAGTTTGGAGTGCTATTATCTATGTTTTGGATCCCAGTATCTAATTAGAATGAGACGTACTGTTTAAAGCTAATTTCAAACAGTGAACATCCATGCCAGAGCATTGTTCAAACTCAGTGACTCCGAATTAAAAAGTTTTTAGTTAAGAAAAATGCAAATAGAAAATCAAAATCTTAAGAAAAAATGTTTAATGCGTTGATAACAAATCTTGGTTAAGTTACATATTTATTAAAAAGCTTTATAAAAAACGTAAATGTGAAGCATCTTTTGATATAAAAATTTATAACATAAAAGGAACTAGTCTTCAAAATACGATTAATTTTTTAAGCTACATTTTTGACTGGAAAATTTTTTTATAACTTTGAGGAACTAAAATTGCTTTTAAATTTCCTGCATAAAAATTGAATTTTTCGGAGTTATACCTTAATGTTTTTAATGTTTTAAATTTTTCCGAGATGTTTTTTAATGCTGATCATAAACCATTTTTAGCAAACTTTAAACCCTTTTGTCTGAGACAATTTATGATGTATCCTCTAGACAGAATATTCGTGGTATATCTGTTTTACACGGAAAGCTGCACAACTAACTTATTTTGCACCTTGTATAGTTCATCTGTTGAATTCTTAACATGTAAAAGTATATCAGCAGTAGATTCAAATATTCTATGACTGCATTTTAGAGCATAGGAGAATTTAATCAAAAATAGATGTGCTCAGAGTAGAATTTTAATTATAGAATTGAGCAAAAAAGCATCATATTTTAAAACAACAAAATGTAACATAGTAATTTTGAATTCATACAGATTAATCATAGAAGTAGATATTTAACAGAAGCCAAGAAAACAGTTTTGGTTTAAAAACAATACAGCTGTCAAAAATTTCAGTTGCGTTACATAAAACAATGGTATAGTAAATGGTAAGTGGGTTTTAAATTCCTGTTTCTTAACTAGCAAAAAAAGCATACATAAATCCTTTTTTATGTCTGATACATAATTCTAATTGTCACCATAAGAATATATTTAAAAAATTATTAATCACTGTTGTTGTAATTTAATAAAAATTTCACTGAAACTTGTCACAAATTTATTTTTTCATTGTTATAAAAGTGACTATAAGAATACACGTTCACAAATATAATTTGTATAAAATTTTACATGTTACTAAAGAGGGATGATCATTTAAATGTAATAATTAGCTATTTAAACGAAATTCTTCATTTTTTTCTAGTACATAAAGTTAATTTCTATGACCTGTAAGAGAATGAATTTTGAAATGCGAAAATTGTTTTATATATGAATGTCCAATGCAAAAATAAATAAATTAGAGGAGAGCAATTAAAATACATTGGGATATCTTACCTTAAATATTTAAACTTTAAGTAAATATTTTTCAAGATATTAACATCAAATTTTTATGTTAGGACTAATATTGAATAACAGATAAAAATTTCGGAAGAATCCACTACAAATTTTAAGAGATTTATAATACGTTATTCTACAATCGGTTCAAACAAATGATACTCACTATATTTTAAATTTATTGTTGTTATATTTTTAGTTATAATTCATACACAATTCAGCGAGGGATACTCGAGTCTAAGATACAATATCTAGTGTGCAGAAAGTTATAAGTACAACCTTATAATCCGCAGGTGAAGGAAGTATTTCAGGTGTTCTCATTCTATATTATGGGGCAAGGTTCGGAACTTTGTCCCCTATATTTGCTCTAAAATGACAAAAAGGCTTCATGCTATCGAGTGAAACAAATTTGTTAATAGTCTAAATGATGTTCTTTAAAAATTTGAAAGTAGTTCTAAGTGTAAACTTAGATTATTATGCTTTATGAACGTAATAATAGTGAAGAGTTATAGAAATACTCTTTTTAATATTCTTAAAGAGAAAATTATTAAAGAGATATATTCTTTTTAATGGTACATGTATTAAGGTATAGTGTATAAGTTTTTCAATGTATTTTGATATCTCCTAAAGATTTTAGGTACATATTGAAAGTAACTGTTTTGACCTCTTATAGATTTCTAAATTCATAATACAACTATACAGATATTGAGATATTCAAAACCCGTTTCGTCTATTATAAAATAATAAAATTATTCCTCTAGATATGTGACAATAAGAAATGTAGAACAATACATATAAAAAATTAAAATTCATTTTATCATTATTTGTAATATTTTAAATGTTCTACTCAATAAATAAGCTTAAATTTTCTTCCGTGTGTATATATTTGTGTTATTTACAAAATGCATCAATATCATTCATATAGTTAAACAATTAGGTAGTTTTTACTCATTAAAATTTATAATTTCATTCTCCTCTTTTCAAATTTCAAAATAATTCATATTATTAATTCATTCTATAGAATGCAGATGTTGGAACACTGTAATTTAGTTTGTAATTTTTAATACCTACATTTAATATATACATGCATGTTAAGCTGTCACGCAGACCGTAATATAATATACATATCTTTTTTAATTCTGACTTATTAATGGTCTACAATTTTTCTTATAATAAATTAAGATAAATTATTTTCTGATTTTATAACAGTTGAAACAGGTCTTAAATATTTTAAATTTTTGTATAATCCACAATATATAATAAGTTATCTGTCCGTCTGTCCTCGACTTTATGAAGCGGTTGTACCTGGAATGGATAAATGCATCCATATTGGATTCTTGATCAGTTAAGGTTATCAACGTTCGAAATCCATTTTTTGTTTCTACATTATGCATTATTTCAATCCTGCTTTCATGGTAAGAGCAGGCGATTAAATTTATCACATTACAAATAGATAAAAATAACATTTTTTCTAGAATTATGACGTCATTTCTTTAACCATCTCATTTAACCTTTATTATTTTAAATTATTTAAATATCCTCTGCACTATTTTAATGCGTTTTATCAATGAACTTAGATTTTTTTTTTTTTTTTAAATTTGGTTAAAATAATAGATTAGGTACATATGGGATAATTTTAAAAATTCATCGACTATTTTGTTAATGAAAATTTTTATATTAACAACAAATTTTCTACCTCCAGATGATTTTAAAATAAGTTTAAATTCTTTTACTTCCATTAATTACTGAGAAAAAAAATGAGAAGAACTTAACGATAATTTCACGTAGCTAAGAAAATTTTGAATTATCTACTAAATGAATAATTTTCTAAACTGCATTACAGTATGTATGAATATAAACAAATTATTGAGATGTACCAGATAATTTAGATAAAAAACAAACCATTTTTTATCTGCCTTATAAGTACTTTACAATTTAAAAATTAAAAATTTTAATAGTTTCTATAACTAAGCAGTTAATAATATAAAGAATAATAATCTATCGAAACAGATACACTTTCTTTGGAATGCACCAATACTCTTTTGCATGAGAAATTTTACAGTACTGAGGTACTACTCAAAATTATTTTGTTTACGACACATTTGCATATCCTAATCAGCTGCTACCAGTAAGAACTACGTATATGCTTTAAATTCTTATACTGATATGTAAAATTTAGAAAATTTAGCCAACAGATTTTTAATGTTGTTTGAGGCTTCTACTGCTAAAGAAATTCTCGTAATGTTAAAAATTTACATAGCAAAAGGAATAATTTCTTTCATTTTAAAAAACATTTTTCTGAAAATAAAACTAAAGTAATACTTGATTTTGTAGTTAGCATATCATTAAATAAAGTTTTTATTATAACAAAAAAATTTCTCTTTTGAAAATGAATTTTTTAAGTATTTTAATAATGCCATAGATTTAAAATAACTATTTAGTTTTGTCATTTAAAATAGTAAACTTTTAAAAATAACATAAAAAATATTTAATATATGATATTAAAGAAATCCTTCACTCGTAAGATCCTTTTGAAATATGTTTACTAGAAATAAAACTTTTATATCAGATCGAAGTAAAATGTCGGTTTAATTACAATCCAAAATTTTAAAGATATCTGACATTTTTATATTGAAAAATAACTCCATGAATTTCTAAAGTTTTAAACACAGTTTAAATAATTCAAAATAGTTCTATAACTAAGCATATAAAGATTTTCAGTCTATCGAAACTGATATATCTTTGAGGTGCATCTGAAAACTGCTTTAGAAGGGATGATAAACTTTGAAGAATTGAGGTACTCCTCAAAATTATTTTGTTTGCATCATATATACATATTCTAATCCTGTTTACCAGTAAAAACTACTTATGCATTATAAACTGTATCACTGCAATGTAAAATTTACAAAATGTAGCCAAAAGTTTTTAATGTCCTTTTAGATTTTGACAGTTAAAGAAATTATAGCAATGTTAAAAATTAGTATAGTGAAAGAATATATTTTTTTCATTCAAATCAATTCATTTTTGAGATTTAAAATCATCATGATAACATTTTTTATTTATTATAACAAAAAAATTTCTCTTTTGAAAATGAACGTTTTTTCAAGATTTAAAATTCATACATTTAAAATAATTTTTAGTTTTGTCATTATAAAATAAAAAGTTATACTTTTAAAAATAACATAAAAAATATTTAATATATGATTTTAAAAGAAATCCTTCACTCGTAAGTATCCTTTTGAAATATGTTTACTAGAAATAAAAATGTTTTTATATCAGATCGAAGTAAAATGTCTTTATGTTTTTTTTACAAATGTAGTAAAATTACATTTTTAATTATAATTTTAAAGTATCTGACATCATTAAATTTAAAAAATTAATTTCGTGATTTTATAAGTTTTGAAACATGTTTTATATGTTTTCATTTTTTTAATTAAGTATATAAAGATGTTTAGTCTATCGAAGCAGATACACCTTCGGAATGCACCAAAGAACTACTTTAGAAGTTATGAGAAACTGTAAACTACTTGAGGTACTCTCAAAATTTATTTTGTTTACGTCATATATACATATTCTAATCCTGTTTACCAGTAAAAACTACTTATGCATTATAAACTGTATCATTGCAATGTAAAATTTACAAAATGTAGCCAAAAGTTTTTAATGTCCTTTTAGATTTTGACAGTTAATGAAATTATAGCAATGTTAAAAATTAGTATAGTGAAAGAATATATTTTTTTCATTTTGCAAATCAATTCATTCCACCTTCAATAAAACCTAAAGGAAGGCTGATGGCTTTATATGTGACAGTTTTTAACATGTTTTCTACACTTAATAAAATCTTGGTTATCTTTGAAGAGAACGTAGTACCTTTCAAGATTTAAATTCTTCACTACAACAACATTTTCAGAATCATTATAAAATAAAAAGTTATCTTTTGAAAATAATTTTTTGCAAGGACTTTAATAATATTATAACTTTAAAATAATTGTTTTGTTACGCTAGTACGTATAGTATATATTTAAAAACAACGTAAAACATATTTACCAAATAAGAATAAAGAAATGTTTTTACTAATAAGATATTTTTACATATGTTTATTGCAAATTACATTTTTATATCAAGTTGAAATAAAATATCAGTTTTATTCTGTAAAAGTATCTGACATCTTTAAATTTAAAAAATTAATTTCGCGATTTTATAAGTTTTGAAACATGTTTTATATGTTTTCATTTTTTTTAATTAAGTATATAAAGATGTTTAGTCTATCGAAGCAGATACACCTTCGGAATGCACCAAAGAATCTTTAGAAGTTATGAGAAACTGTAAACTACTCGAGTACTTCTCAAAATAGTTTTGTTTATGTCATATTTGCATATTCTAAGCATTTCTACCAGTAGGAACTACGTATGCATTTTAAATTCTTACATTGCTGTGTAAAACTAACAAAATGTAGCCAAAAGTTTTTAATATTCTTTGAGATTTTGGCAGCTAAAATTTTTTGTAATGCTAAAAATATTTATAGTAAAAGAAATTGTTTTCATTTTGCAAAACTGTTCATTCTACCTACAATAAAAGCATAAGGTATATTCATGGCTTAGTAACAAACAGTTTTTAGCCTGGTTTCTACACTAAATAAAATCTTGGTCATTTCTCAAAGGGACGCAATACCTGTCGAAATTTAAAATTTTCGTTATAATAACAATTTTTTTATTCATTATAGAATAATTACTGTCCTTTTGAGAATGATTTTTCCAAGTGATGAATAATGATCCAGATTTCAAATGATTATTTAATTTAGTGATTCAAAGATAAATTTTGAAGTATGTTTATAAGAAATTAAATTTTTATATCAGGTTGGAGCAAAATATTAGTCTGATTCTGTTAACCAATATTTTAAAGATATCTGATATTTTTAAGTTAAAAGTTAAGTTTAATAAAAACTTTTGAGAAATTTAAATTAAAAAAATTAGCATTCATCATGCCGTTAAATAAAATATACTTCTTGTTTCAATACATTTGATATTGATAGAGTATAAAAGATAATTTACTTTTATTTCACATAATTCTTTTTTTACAAATTTTTAAAGTTATTTTACAAATAGAAACATTTAATTTTTTTCACTTCGTATATTATTTTTGTTCTTCAATGCATTGCTTCATTTATCAAAACAAAATAATTTTTATAAAGTTAAACCTTTTTAATGATAGAGAAAAGTTTTATCACAATTTAGTGCAGAGAAGAACATTTTACTGTATATTGAATCAAAAATTGAATGTTATAATTAAGACTTCTCACTTCTAAAGGAACTTTTACCCCTTAAATGAAAAAACGTATTGAAAGGAAGGTTAATAAGCATAAAACATATTGGTACATTACAATAGAGTTTCACTAAAAGAACTTCATTAACATTATGGTAAATATGTATATTATTTTAACAAGTGTTTAAAATTGCAATAAACTTGTAAACAAATTCCATAATTTTAGCTTTGCTTTATATAAATTTATTTATTTTTTTGCAAAACATGCATGCATTTGTTTCATTTTTCTGTTAAACACCATTAATAAGTTTTCCCTTTTTAAGCAATAAATATGGAATAAAAGTCTACATGGGGAAAACTTGTTTCCTTAACCAATATCATTTTAGACAAGCGTCATTTAAATAAAATAGAGAATTATATTGAAGCACAATATATTACAAATATTCAATGACTGGGTATAACTGAGACTCCACCTACTATCTCTAGAAATAACCTGATTTAGATATAGTTCTACTACATGGATATTTTCAGGGTAAACTAATTAGGGTAAACACATAAACACCTATTAGACTCCGTGACTCGTTTGACTACTTTTAAATTTAGCTTCGTGTAAGCAAACAATATACCCCCTATGTGAGATCGAGAAATATGTGTCAAATATTTATAAGGGATTTAAAACCAAGGTTACAAAAGAAAAGCGTCTGATCTTAACCAGCATGCAATATGGAGGACTTTTATTAAATGAAACGGATGAATTTAAATATGGTAATGATCTCCATTGACTGAGAGGACTCCCCCGCTGCACGGATTTGTCCCGGGTGGACCAATGGGGGTGGACACATGACACCAGTTCAGGGGAAAAGTTAGCCTCCCTGCTAGGTATATGGATAGTGAGCTCACCTTTGGGTCACACATCAATAAGGACGACTACAGAATTTCTCCCTATCAAATTTGTTCAAACCCTTAACTCTATCCGCTCCATATTAATTTTCTTCATTTCCAGTAGTCTGGTCAAAATAAATATTTCAGTTATAAAAATTTATTGCCAACCTAGAACCTTGTTTAAGGAAGTTAAGAGGGAACAAAAATTCTTGAATTTAAAAACTCCTAGGAGTCACAGTATTAATCACACCCAACCTTAGACTCGATGCAAAAGAAAGATAATCTAGACTCAGACTCGATATTAGAAGGCAGACAGTTATCATGACAAAATTATCACTGCAAAGTTACTTTATCACCCGGCTATAAACTTGCTGCAAAAGACAGACGATGTCGACTCAGACTCGACATTGGAAGGAAGACAGTTATCATGATAAAATTACCACAGAAAAGCTACTTTAGCCACCCGTCTATATACTTGCTGCAAAAGAAAGATGATATCGACTTAGACTCAATATTGGAAAACAAACGCTTATCAGAGAAAAATTAACGCTGAAAAGCTACTTTAGTCACATGGCTGTATACTTGTTGAAAAAGAAAGATGATGTTGACTCACTGAGTGCAAAGTATGCCAAAATTAACACTGAAAAAAGGAATAAGTTTATGAGGGTATAAGATTTGGTTTTGGTTTGGTTTGGAGTGCTACGGTCTACTTTTTGCAACACGAGGGCTAATGAGACCGGGACCTACAGCTTAAAGCCGATTCCGAACGGCTACGAACATCCATGCAAGGGTATAAGATACGATGTAGCTAAAGAAATATCTTTTCTGTGTTAATTTCTATAATATTATGTTTATTACTTTGGTCACTCGAAAAAATATATAATTTCTTGATGTCAACTACGTATTTCGTATGCTAATTTTAAAAAATGCATTTTGCTGTTTCATATATTATTTACTACCTAAGGGATTAAAAATATTGCAATCAAAATATAATCAGAAGTTAATCTGAAATATCCCATTCATATAAAAAAGTTTAGTAATTCTTTTTACCTTTGTGAAGGCCAATGATAAAAAAAGTAGCGTACTAATTTTTAGTACCGTAGTTTAAATCCCTCTCTTGTAAAGAATATTTAGAACCAAGAGAATTGGGATTTAAGTCGAAGATAACCTATTAGCCCTCTTGCAGAAAAATTTGGATCACAGCTCTCCAACAAACAAAACAACTACGTGAGAATTTTACCCCTTCCTAAAATTTCCATGCAATGGACTGTGTAATCAAAAACATATTACATGCTATGAATTAATCAGTTATAGCAACGCGTTTTGCATTCTTTTAATGTGTTATGCTCCAGAATTCCGAAACCTTTTTTATTGAAGTAATTTATTGCGTATTCATCCAAACAGCAGATACACATCCATTCTTCAATCCTGTAAGAACAATGAATCCTGAAACAGAAAAGTAATTGATGGCCCTCAAGCTGAAACTAAAAATGTGCAAACGGAAGTTTGCAGTAAATTTATAAGCGAAACAAAATGTAAATTACAGGAATGATCGTCCATTTGTATTCTAAATGGAGAATTGTAATAGGCATTTCCTACGAGAAAAATCTCCAAATTCCTCATTACTTAAGCAAATCCATAACTAAAACGAATTCTACCTTATATTCATATCTAAGTAGAACAGTTTTCATGAAAACATTTTTTTTTATTAGATTTAAAAATATTTCTAAATTTTCCATTATTTCTTTGGTTATTTATTCGGGCATAACCACAAGGTTCATGTACTGAATTGTTCTTTTTGCATACGTGCTGCATTACACATAACGGGTATAGAGCTGCAATGTAAATATATGAAGTAATGAAGATAATCTAATGACATATT
The DNA here is from genome assembly GCA_032207245.1 of Pardosa pseudoannulata. Classification (NCBI taxonomy): domain Eukaryota; kingdom Metazoa; phylum Arthropoda; class Arachnida; order Araneae; family Lycosidae; genus Pardosa; species Pardosa pseudoannulata. The sequence goes on from CM063506.1 coordinate 30,868,385, forward strand.
AAACAGAATAATTATGAAATCTTAATAATATATTCATTAGTAAGTGCACAGTGTATATCATTTAAAAGAAATAGCTTCATTGCACAGTAACTTTAAAAATATAATTTATATATATATATATATATATATGTGTGTGTGTGTGTGTGTGTAAGGGGTTTTCAAATCCTCAAGGGTTTTCAAAACTTAAGTCCATGGCTAAAAACTGTATATATATATATATATATATATATATATATATATATATATATATATATATATATATATATATATATATATATATATATATATATATATATATATATATATTATAAGAAAATTTCTATTATGTTATAAAATTTAAAGGCACTTTTCTAAACATTTTTACCTTTTTAGAAAGGTTAATGAAAGTTCTTAGATGTTAGATATAATACGTAATCACCAGCTTCAGAATTAAAAATATTCCGAGAAAAATTAATAATTATTTTGCTATAATAAATGATAAATTAGCTAAATATTTTATTTACTATTTCAAATTGATATCTAAAATAAATATAAAATCATGTATATTTATACACGTGGCTGTTACAATTTAAATTTTTGATGCAAAGTTTTAACTCAATTTTTAAATAATGAAAGACTGATTTCTGTTTTATGCTAAAATGTTTCTGTGTTTGTTAGTAGTAACTTTTACAGCCAATAACCGCAATAAAAATTCTTCGTGATTAAACTATAGTAAGATGGGAACACCAACTTCTAAAAGTTTGTTTTATGTATTCACCTTTCTATGGTTTAATGTATATATATATATATATATATATATATATATATATATATATATATATATATATATATATATATATATATATATATATATATATATATATATATATATATATATATATATATATATATATATATATATATATAAAATATATATATATATATATATATATATATATATATATATATATATATATATATATATATATATATATATATGTATATATATATATATATATATATATATATATATGTATATATATATATATATATGTATATATATATATATATATATATATATATATATATATATATATATATATATATATATATATATATATATATATATATATATATATATATATATATATATATATATATATATATATATATATATGTATATATATATATATATATATATATATATATATATATATATATATATATATATATATATATATGTATATATATATATGTATATATATATATATATATATATGTATATATATATATATATATATATATATATATATATATATATATATATATATATATATATATATATCTTGTACATAGGTCTTATGTGTATTATTTAAAATTTACATTATTTTTGTAAAAAAAAAAAAACCGTAATCTAATACCATTTCTTGCCCAATCTTGTCTTTCTAATACAAGGCTGGGGTTAACAAGCCTTTTCTTGAATTAATATATATAAATAAGAAAATCCCGAGGTAACATATTGTAGCTATGATATACCAAATTTAATCGTTTAGTGTGTTCATTTGTTACTTTTATTACGATTCTGATATTTTTAAGGACGGGATTATGTACAAAAATGTTTAGTAATAAATTTTTCATACTAATATATGTAACAGTAAATACTTTATGAAGATGTAAATCTGTTTAACTCTGAACTACAATAATAATGTGTGTTACCCCTTTTTACCCCCGAGGCTTTCATATAAATAAACATATGCCTACTCCATAGTAAATGTTATCTAATCCAATTAATATACAATATAAATTAGATCACGCATTGTACATGGTTTACGAGAAAATCATTCTATTTAAGAGTAGTTAAGAGAGCAGCCTTTCTAAAGTATTCCCCGTTTCTAAATCCCTTAAAATCTTGCGCGACAAACAGTTGGTTTACACTCCACATTTCTATATCTCAGAAAGTACTCAGCGAAGCTGGTTTGGACTAACATAGATTTAATATAAAAATTCAATACGCATGTCTAGTGCTCATCCTAACACCCGATATAGCTTATACTAGTGACACTTAATTCAGACCTTACATAAAACTATGTTTTTATTCTAGAACATACGTATCAGAAGATTTATGTTTTTTTCTTAATAACTTTTACCTGTTTGACAGCATAAAAACATCCCATTTCTATATCCCAAAAAGTGTTCTGCGAAGCCTCGGTTGCTAAAACTTGGTTTAGACTTAACTGAGATTTAATATAAAATTTACTACGCATGTTTAGTGCGCATTCTATTTTTATACGCGATTTACATTACATTGGTTACTATAAGCCTTCTCATATACATTTTTTTTCTCCCAATCTTGTCTTCCTGATACAAAGCAGGGCCTAATAAACAATCCTCTTTTAAAGGTCGCCTTTTAAAGACGTTTAAAAACGAGCATGCAGCGATCGCGCTCCGAAAATGCATATCCGTCGCTTGAAACTCTCATAAATCGACTTCACACAAACGTGATTTTTCTAAGACCTATATATAGATATTTTTTTATATTGGGGCCACTTAAGATGCTCAATTTCTTCTGCGGGTCTAAGGAGAAATACCGCATGTGTTAAAAAAAGGGGGGAGGGCATACACATGTATGAACTGAAATTTTATCGCGTTTAGTGATACACTCTTACTTAGTTTCCAAGACAAAAAGCGCGTGAGAAACATTTCATAGGCGCTCAGAATCTCTACCACTACGCCTTTTTTATATATATAAAACGGAGAATATATATATAAACATGAATTCTTGTTTTGAATGCTACATATATCGAAGCTTTCTGTCGCTTTGGCCCCTTGAGAATTTGTAATGTTGACTCTGAAATTCAGTTTTTTAAGGAGGGAAAAGCAAAGGGGAAGAGGGAAAGAAAGAACTTAAAAACATAAAAAAAGGGATTTCTATTCCATAGTTACCATTCGGTCTCAGCCACCTATTATTGGATTTGTTCTGTGCTGACGGAAGTGTTTTCGAAATTTAATATTTTTTAAACTTTCATATCGTCAGCGGTTTCTATTATTTTATTTTTGCACGGCTTCGTCGTTCCCCCGGCACTAAAAATGATTGCACTTAAAATGGAATTCATATGAAATTCATGATTGGCGATTCTATCTTTTTTTTTCTTCTAGAAGCAGATACAGTTTTTTTTTATTGATTTAAGTCAAAATTTAAAGCTTAATGCGATAGGAATCAAATTACATCAAGTCCACTGGAAAACCGAAATGGAGTATCATCTTTACTTAATTACGACTTTTATCTTTCGTTTCCTTTATGATATTTGTAAAAATGTATAGTTTTTTATTTAAAATTCCTCGGTTTTTCTACCGCAGGGGTTTTCTATTTGTAAGGACTTGAGGGCCACATTGGAAACTTTATGCATGATCACAAGCAAACACTTCCAATATTGGTCAATTTTTGTAAAATTCAAGAGGGACTGAGAGGACTGTGTGAAATAATATGCGTATTTTAATTAAAAAAAAAAAATTCTATAACAGGGATTTCCAAATCGTAAGGGCCCGGGCCCACACTGGAAAGTTTATACATGATAACGGACCGCATTTACATAACTGACCAATTTTCGTAAAGTTCTTCAAGTAGTACTGGAGAGACTGTGTGAAATAATATACATATTTTAGTTAAAAACAAAATTTTCTAGAACTGGGGTTTCCAAATTGTAAGGGCTTGGGGCCACACTGGAAAATTCATATATGATATAGGACGGCATTTACATAACTGACCAATTTTCGTAAAATTCATCAAGTAGTACTGGAGGAACTGCATGAAATAATATGCATATTTTAGTTAAAAACAAAATTTTCTCTAATAGGATTTCCAAATTGTAAGGGCCCGGGCCCACACTGGAAAATTTATACATGATAGCCGACAGCATTTACATAACTGACCAATTTTCGTAAAATTATTCAAGTAGTTCTGAGGGAACTATGTTAAATAATATGCATATTTTAATTAAAAACAAAATTTTTTATAACAGGGATTTCTAAATTGTAAGGGCCCGGGCCCACACTGGAAAATTTATACATGATACCCGACAGCATTTACATAACTGACCAATTTTCGTAAAGTTATTCAAGTAGTACTGAGGGAGCTGTGTGAAATAAAACGCATATTTTAGTTAAAAACAAAACTTTCTTGAACTGGGATTTAAAAATTGTAAGGGCTCGGGACCACACTGGAAAGTTCATACATGACTGCAGACCGCATTTACATAAGTGACCAATTTCCGTAAAATTATTCAAGTAGTACTGAGGGAGCTGTGTGAAATAATACGCATATTTTAGTTAAAAACAAAACTTTCTAGAACTGGGATTTCCAAATTGTAAGGGCTCGGGGCCACACTGGAAAGTTCATACATGACTACAGACCGCATTTACATAACTGACCAATTTTCGTAAAATTATTCAAGTAGTACTGAGGGAGCTGTGTGAAATAATACGTATATTTTAATTAAAAACAAAATTTTCCATAACAGGGATTTCCAAATTGTAATAGCCCGGGCCCACACTGGAAAATTTATACATGATAGCCGACATCATTTACATAACTGACCAATTTTCGTAAAATTATTTAAGTAGTACTGAGTGGACTGTTTGAAATAATATGCATATTTTAGTTAAAAACAAAATTTTCTATAATAGAGATTTCCAAATTGTAAGGACCCGGGCCCACACTCGAAAATTTATACATGATAGCCGACAGCATTTACATAACTGACCAATTTTCGTAAAATTCTTCAAGTAGTACTGGAGGGACTGTGTGAAATAATATGTATATTTTAGTTAAAAACAAAACAGTCTAGAAATGGGATTTCCAAATAGTAAGGGTTCGGGGCCACACTGGAAAGTTCATACATGACTGCAGACCGCATTTACATAACTGACCAATTTTCGTAAAATTATTCAAGTAGTACTGAGTGGACTGTTTGAAATAATATGCATATTTTAGTTAAAAACAAAATTTTCTATAATAGGGATTTCTAAATTGTAAGGGTCCAGGCCCACACTGGAAAATTTATGCATGATAGCCGACAGCATTTACATAACTGATCAATTTTCGTAAAATTCTTCAAGTAGTACTGGAGGGACTGTGTGAAATAATATGCATATTTTAGTTAAAAACAAAATTTTCTATAATAGGGATTTCCAAATTGTAAGGGCCCTGACCCACACTGGAAAATTTAAACAGGATAGCCGACAGCATTTACATAACTAACCAATTTTCGTAAAATTCTTCAAGTAGTACTGGAGAGACTGTGTGAAGTAATATGCATATTTTAGTTAAAAACAAAATTTTCTATAATAGGGATTTCCAAATTATAAGGGCCCGGGACCACACTGGAAAATTTATACATGATAGCCGACAGCATTTACATAACTGACCAATTTTCGTAATATTGTTCAAGTAGTACTGGAGGAACTGTGTGAAATAATATGCATATTTTAGTTAAAAACAAATATTTCTAAAACTGGGGTTTCCAAATTGTAAGGGCTCGGGGCCACACTGGAAAGTTCATACATGATATCGGACAGCATTTACATAACTGACCAATTTTCGTAAAATTATTCAAGTAGTACTGAGGGAGCTGTGTGAAATAATACGCATATTTTAGTTAAAAACAAAATTTTCTAGATCTGGGGTTTCCAAATTGTAAGGGTCCGGGCCCACACTGGAAAGTTTATACATGATAGCGGACCGCAATTACATAACTGACCAATTTTCGTAAAATTATTCAAGTAGTACTGAGTGGACTGCATGAAATAATATTCATATTTTAGTTAAAAACAAAATTTTCTATAACAGGGATTTCCAAATTGTAAGGGCCCGGGCCCACACTGGAAAATTTATACATGATAGCGGACCGCATTTACATAAGTTACCAATTTTCGTAACATTATTCAAGTAGTACTGAGTGGACTGTATGAAATAATATGCATATTTTAGTTAAAAACAAAATTTTTTAGAACTGTGGTTTCCAAATTGTAAGGGCCCGGACCCACACTGGAAAATTTATACATGATAGCCGACAGCATTTACATAACTGACCAATTTTCGTAAAATTATTCAAGTAGTACTGTATGTGTAGACTCTATGAAATAATACGCATATTTTAATTAAAAACAAAATTTTCTATAATAGGGATTTCCAAATTTTAAGGGCCCTGGCCCACACTGGAAAATTTAAACAGGATAGCCGACAGCATTTACATAACTAACCAATTTTCGTAAAATTCTTCAAGTAGTACTGTAGAGACTGTGTGAAATAATATGCATATTTTAGTTAAAAACAAAATTTTCTATAATAGGGATTTCCAAATTGTAAGGGTTCGGGACCACACTGAAAAATTCATACATGATATCGTTCAGCATTTACGTAACTGACCAATTTTTGCTAAATTCTGCAAGTATGACTGAGGTACCAGTATAAAATAATATGTATAGTAAAATATATGTTTAGTTATTTTAGTTGCTTAAAACAATTTTGTGTTATAAGATTATTTTCTGGGTCTCAAGACTATGTGTGCATTTCAAACTTAAGAATAAAAGGGAGAAATTTAGAAGGTCAAATAATAAAAATAGGGCTTTTATAATTTTAGAATTATTAGATATAATAATAAAAGTTTTTATAACACGAATACATTACAATTGCATAAAACAGTGAAACGAAAAATAAACAGAAATCTTTTATACCCCAAACAACAGAATTTTAAAGACAATCAGACAAAATTGTTAGTTTATTCGAATTATTCTTGACAAATGCCAAAATGAAAAAACTTCCTAAAGTAAAATTAAATTAATAACGTAATCTGAGTAAAATTTTAAAAAAGGGATAATTTAGTAGTAGTATTATAAATGACTACCTGCATAAACAAACAAACCCATCATCTATTCTATTAACACTTATATTAAAGGGTAAAGTAAGAACGAATTTTAAAGTCGAGTTCTGAGGTTTAATGAATGTAACCGTACAAAACATACTATGGAATTATGAAATATTTTTTTTTCAAAAAGCTGTCAAAGGCTGCAAAATTTGCCTCTTTGGCCATGTGGTCAGTGGACTCCAGTTGGAAATCCCTATTCTAGAATATGCAGTAGACCATTTAGTAATGAATAGTCAAATATTTGCCACATATTTAATTTGTAGATGTAATGATCTCATTAAATGTTGGTTTTCTATATTATAGATGTCTTTTCAAAAAGCATTTATATTATATTTAAATAAAATTAATTATTAACTACCATAAGTATGTAATAGTTTATCTTTTTATAATCTTATTATAAGCATATTTCAAAAATAATTATGACCTTTACCTAGCAATAAATTTTTAAATTATCTTGAAATTTAAAAGTAATCTTTACTTAACGACTTGATACTTCGCAATAGGCCATCTAACCTGCCTGGAAAAGGGGTTCATTAAGCCGCGCTGTAGAATTACCTCGAATTACCTAGATTTTGATCATTTGAAGAAGGAAGACTCTTATCCTGATTCTTTACCTCTAACCCACCTGCTAAACTCCCATCTCTTGCATACCCAGTACCATAGAATTTGCCTAGATTATTTCTGATTTTTCAAGAAAATGTTTAATGCATCTGAAAACTCAAATCTAGTACCTCGTAACTCTAGTACAGCATACAAACCACTATGTTATCTAGAGCCCTTTTACTTACGTATAAGCATAATGAAATATTTACATTCTTGTAACATAATTTTTAACAAATCTCTGGCTAATTACTAACGGTTTTCCCATTCATATCATCATTTTCCATTATTTGGCAATTACGTCTTCAAAATTTACCGATGTTTCATAAATAATATTTCGTCCTACAAGTGTCAAGAACATTTTTTTCATGGTTTAATATGCAGATAAAGCAGTCCAACATGGCTGGTACTCAACTACCTGAAATTAAACCTGTAACCTTCCTGGATTATTCGTGACAGGTATGTTTTCAAATACCTTCAAAAATCGGTAAATTACGTTCATTTAATAGTTACAAAAACTATGTGAATAATCGATGACGTTATGAGATATTTAATGTTTAAATGAATAAAATAATTGTTAGTAACTGCTGTACAGAAATAAAGTTGAAAACGAGGGCATACTATGAAATATTTCAGAATATTTCAAGAAACAACAGTTAATCATGTAAATGGAAGAAAATTTACTCCAATATGATAAAAAATACCTACGATTTTTCTTGATTTATTAAGTAATTCAATCAATAGTACTGAATGTATTTAAATAAATTGAGTTTTAGCAAGATACAAATCAGCATCATTCTCTAAAACCACGTTTTACATTTTATGATCATTCTTTTAAAATTACATTCTTAAAAAAAAACAATTTATTGTATTCTTCCTTTAATCTTAATGAAGTGTACATGTATGATAATTTCTCTTTAAACTCATTAAATTTCTAGAGCTTTTTTATTTTATTTCTCTCAAATGCTTGATCTTACTACTTATTAACAACAATAATCAGTTACAAAACTCAAGAATAAATTGAAGATTTTATTCCTTTTAGTTTGCATTTCAATGCAACTTAGTTTCTACAATTAAT
>CM063506.1:30879464-30976964 GCA_032207245.1 Pardosa pseudoannulata
ATATATATATATATATATATATATATATATATATATATATATATATATATATATACATATATATGTGTGTGTGTGTATACATATGTATACATATATATATATGTGTTTATACATATGTATACATATATATGTATATATGTGTGTATACATATGTATACATATATATATAAATATATATGCATGCACGTATGTATTTATATATGTGTATATAATAGAACTATTTTCAATGCCTTTTAAATCTTTAATTTTTAACATTAAAATTTAGGCAATTTTTTATATTTTTTTTTAAATTTTAATATTTTCACTAAGAAATTATTTATGTATGAACTTTAATTTATGTATACTTTAAAACTGCAGTGTAATCAATTATGTTTGTTAAAGAATTTTCATTGGGAGTGTGAAACAAAAGACTCCCTGTAATTTTTATATTCTAATATGCATAATAATTTTTAAAAAAATGCTTTATTAAGTTTCTATTTATTTAATGAACATTATATACTTTTAAATTAAAACAGCTATGTAAATATTTATACATGGCAAAATGACGTGTTAAAAATAAATCTTCAATATTTCTTCAAATTTCTGAAAAAGCTCGTTTTTTCTTATTTAAAACTTTTAGTGTGTCTTGAGATTCCTTAATAGAAATTTAAGTCTAAGCCTAAACCTACTTAAAGTGTGTGATTTTACAATAATCTTTCTAAAAAAAGTAGAATCATTCATTAGATGGCATTAGCAGCTATATAAGGTCTCGCATTAGAGAGTGAATATCATTACTAAGATCTAAAAAAAGGACTTGACTACTATTAACTATTCCTATTATACCATGTTTTTATTTTATGCAACTTAAGTTATCAAATTAGCATAATATAATGTAGCATATAGGCAAATATCGTCCTGCACTAAGAAAATTTTCATATAAAAAAACTAGATACCTATAAGATTTTGCATGAATCAATGAAGAATTGATTTAAGTATATTTCGTTTTGAATAAAAATTTCAGAGTGAACTTTATCTTTACTTGATTTATTTGGGATTTTTCTAAGCATTCTTTGAATGCCATAAACACTCTTGATCATAAAATTAAAAATAAATTAAAAAATTAGATTTTACTGTTTCCACTTTTAAAACTGCATTTCACTTTAACAGTGTGCGTAGTAAGTTTCAACTAAGCAGATCTTTAGTACTCATTTTCAAGAAGAATTACAGGGTCATTATGTGACAACGTATTTATGTATTACAAAATACTTTAGTTTTACATGTATGTAGATGAGTAGTGTATCCCTGAAATTTTGTAATATTTTTAATAATTTATAATTTTTAGTTTATAATTTTGTATTTATGCTATTGTTGTGTTATCAAATGCTTATAAAATTATTAACTGCATATCATGTTCCAATTAAATTACTTTTTTCACTCAATTTTGGTTAAAATAATTAGTGTAAAGTTTATACTGTTTTGACAAAATTTATCCTTCTGTATTGTCACTGATATCTTTACGTTGATACTTCTGCCTGCAAGAATGATAATGTGATTTGATTTGGTAGAATATTTTTCAAGAAAATAATATTATACATAATGATGTATCTTTCCTAAATAAATACACAGTTTTAAAATAAATATTTGTATACCTCTGAAAATATTTATAGTAAACATAAGTCGTATCTTTGAAATAGCTTTTCAGTAAATCATTACTAGTAACATAATGTGTATCAACTCCTTTTAAGAATTTAAAGCACTTGCAGACCATCCACACATAGGGTGATAAATTGATACATAGTAATGATCGGGAGCATTTTGAGTATTATATTTGAGTGAAATTTTGTGAAAACTTTCCAAACCTGCATACTATATCTTAAAAAAAGTGTTTCTATACCACACTGAAAAAATGTTACGTCTGTGTAAAAATAATTCTTTACTGATAAAATCAAAATATTAAAAGAAAACTTTCTAAAGTCTGCAAAATCACTAGAGTGGATAATGTATTAAAAGTAATCCGAAATGAAAATTAAAAGTAATCCGAAATGAAAATTAAAAGTAATCCGAAATGAAAATTAAAAGTAATCCGAAAAATCCATTGTTGTTGTATGAATCTGGCTTAATTCTAAAACACTGAAATCGGGGTGCAATTTGGCTTTATGATCTAATTTTTTTAAGTTATGATTAAAATATCCACTCTCTCGTATTTTCCGGAGATAATATTAGAATTTGGATATTAAATAGAAAATGAAATCAGTTAATAACCTGAAGTAGTATATAATGAAATTTCTCTTGGAGATATAAGGTATTTTTTAATAATTTTCTGCTTAAAAAATCTCAATTCCACTATAGAAATAATGTAGCTTTATCTTTCTCTCTGAATAATTTGCTTTTAACAACCTCTCTTTATTCGACGTTTGTTAAAGGCAGCGTTAAACTTTACTAGCTATTGCTCTAAATTTTTACATCTAAATAAGCCATATATTCAGAGGAAAGTATGAGTTTTCGTAATTCATCAAAAGTATCTATAACATATCTGAATGTTGTACACGTAATTCTTTGTTTTTATTCAAATAACAGTTTTAAATATCTAGTATGTGAAGTAACACATGATAATTTTGTACTCAAAAGCACTCTATAGAGCAACTTTTTTTAAATTTTTTTAATGAAAATTTTTAAAGGCATAGGATTTATTTTTAAAAATTGCAAGTAATAACTCAAGAGTTGTTTTCAACTAAAACAACATTTCATTACTTTAATCAAGATAATTAATACACAAATGTGGGATAGAAAATATAATGCGATATCATTAAATTGCATTCAATACTGATGATGTATAAATATTCTACCAACGTGAGAAGGCAATATTTTTTAAACAGCATTAGATACATGCGATATAAAAATCATTTTGGAATGGAAAAAGAAAGTTTTTAGTGAAGACCAAATTATTTTAACTATCTAACAAAACACTAAATTATTAAATTTTAATTTATTGTTTGTATTATATTTTGTCATTTAAGATTTACGTATATTAATTATAACTTATAAGAATTAATTATATTACTTATACTATAAATTATACTTATTTATGTTATATTATACAATTTTATTATAATCGTATGACAACTTCAATTTGTAAAAACCCATTCTTGCCTGTGATAAACATATTGTACATTGATTGTCAAATAAATATTTTAAGTTTCCGTAATTCAGCAAAAAATATTTATAATACATGTAAATGATCTACACATTATTCTTTGCTTCAGTTCTAATAGAAGTAATAAAATATGTAGTAGTAATTGACTTTTCCCTAATGTAACTAAACATTAAGGTAATATGAACTTATAATTTCGTTGAATTACCTTATAGATGTTATATAAAAGTATTTCTAGGTGCATAATTATTGTTGTAAAGACAACTTAACTGAATAGTACATTAACACGACGTTAGAATGATAGTATTTAAAAATTTAAAAATTTCAGAGCAATTAACTCTTAAAACCAAATAATTTACTTAACATTAATCCCAATTCTGAAATAAATCCGCTGAATCATACAAAACAATTTTACATTGCAAGGAAAAACATACACCCCGTAACACTACAACACAAGTAAAAGAAAAGAATCTCTAACAAAACACTACATTATTAAATTTTAATTTATTGTTTGTATAATATTTTGTCACTCGAGATTTACGTATATTAGTTATAAATTATAAAAATTAATTATATTATCTATGATATTACTTATATTATAAATTATACTTATTTATGTTATATTATACGATTTTATTATAATCGTATGACAACTTCAATTTGTAAAAAAAACATTTTGCCTGTGATAAACATATTGTACATTAAGTGTCAAATAAATATTTTAAGTTTTCGTAATTCAGCAAAGATTATATATATAACACATTTAAATGATCTACACATTATTCTTTGCTTCAATTCTTATAGCAGTAATAAAATATGTAGTAGTAATTAATTTTTCCGTAATTAACTAAACATCAAGGTAATATGAACATATAATTTCATTGAATTATCTTATAGATGTTATATAAAAGTATTTATTGTCCCATAAAGACTTTAAAAACATAAAGGAAAAGAGTACTCTAACAAAACATAAATAATTAAATTTTCAATAATTGTTTTATTTATATTTTGTCATTAAATTTACGTATATTACATTATAAACTGTAATAAAGAATTAAATAAAATTTTTTATTTATTATAAATTATACTTATTTATGTTATATAAGATTTTATTATAATTATACAATTTAAAATTTGTAATAAAACATTTTTTTATAAACATATACAATTAAAAGTAAATAAATATTAAAAAAAATATTGTAAATATTGTAACAATAAATAGTGTCAAATAAGTTTTCGTAATTCAGCAAAGATTATATATAACACATGTAAATGATCTACACATTTTTCTTTGCTTCAGTTCTAATAGAAGCAATAAATTATGTAGTAATAATTGACTTTTCCCTAATGTAATTAAACATTAATGTAATATAAACTTATAGTTTCTTTGAATTATCTTATAGATGTTATATAAAAGTATTTATTGTCCCACGGATGACTTTAACAAACAGGTAAAGGAAAAGAACTTAACTAACTTAAATATTAAAACGATGCTAGAATGATAGTATTTAAAAATTTAAAAATTTCAGAGCAATTAACTCTTAAAACCAAATAATTTACTTAACATTAATCCCAATTCTACAACAAATCCACCGAATCATAAAAAACAATTTTACATTGCAAGAAAATAACATAAAACAGTGTAAAAATTAAAGAAAAGTAGAAAAATAGTAAAATAGTATTTTGTAATACAGGAAAAAATTTCTTTATTCTTCTGCCTAACAATAAACATTATGTATGATCTAATATTTCTTCTAACTATAATTCGTTGATTTCTTATGCAGTAAAAGTGCATTCTATTAAGGACAAATGTAAGTTAAGTATTTTTGAATTCCGAGAAAAAAAAAACATAAAATTTTTGTATATTACAATAAAAACTATATCTGTAGCAAACCAAAGTACAAACAAAAAAATTACGGGTATGAAATAAATGTAGAGTAGAAATTAAATTAATAATTTTCAACTGTAATATGAAAAAAATTATGTGTATGAAGTAAATGTAGAGTAGAAATTATATTAATAATTTTCAACTATAGTATAAAAAATTACGTGTATGAAATAAATATAGAGTAGAAATTAAGTTAATAATTTTCAACTGTAGTATAAAAAAATATGTGTATGAAATAAATGTAGAGTAGAAATTAAATTAATAATTTTCAACTGTAGTATAAAAAAATTACGTGTATGAAATAAATGTAGAGTAAAAATTAAATTAATAATTTTCAACTGTAATATAAAAAACAATCTGTGTACTAAATTCTAAATTTCTGTCTTTATGTTATTTTTTGTTAGATTTTTTAGTATGATAAATTGTTTCAAAAATTATATTAAGTAATTTTGTAATAGATAAATATTATTTTAGGAAATTTTTGTAGTTTTGAATAATACTTATAAAAATTTTTAAAAATAAAAATATTCTAAATATATATCTAAATAATTTAAAATTACTGAAAGTAATGCAAAAAAAACACATATATATAAAAATATATATAGTAAAAAATTTATAATATATATGTAATGTATTTGTATAAATTATGTTTAGATAAAAAATTAGTTATGAAAAATAATTGTTTTAACTTTCTAATAATTTGGTAATTCTGACTGATTTAATATAACATATGTACATATGAACTATAAATACATATGTATAGATGTTATGTATAGATATGCAAAGATAGATATTACAACAGAATTGTTTAGATCTTTTAATGTAATTTGGTAATTCTGACAGATTTAATATAACATATGTACATATGAACTATGCGTACTTATGTATAGATATTATGTATAGATATTCAAAGATAGATATTAATAACATAATTGTTTAGATCTTTCTATGTAATTTGGTAATTCTGACTGATTTAATATAACACGTTTACATATGAACTATACGTACGTATGTATAAATATTATGTATATATATATATATATGCAAAGATAGATATTAATAACAGAATTGTTTAGATCTTTCTGTGTAATTTGGTTATTCTGACTGATTTAATATAATCTTCTTTAGTTAAAATAATATTTGTTTAAGATAATTGCAATTAATGTATATAATCAAAATAATAGTAATCTTTATTGCAGATTTGGTTTAGAATATTAATTTTGTAAATAATATATTAAAAACGATCTATTAAGATAATAATAGATGGACTAATCAATATATCGTTTAATACTGGGATTTTAACAATATTTTCTCGAGTTAATAACATTACTTATAACATTAATAAAAAATATTGGAGATCTCCTAACCTGAGATTATGAAATTTCATTTTGGGAAAATCTCTAAAGGAGTCTCAATAAAAACATGGCATGTGTTATCAAACAAACAAAAATCTAAAATTGTGTAAAGCAAAATTTACTGAAATGCTGGTAAAATCATAGCATCTTACTAAATACGTAATTTTCATTCTCTAAAATTATCTTAAACTGTTAGGAGTCATTTGAAATTTTATTTCTGAAATTCAGATTTTCTCGTAAATGGATATTTGTTGGTTTTTCTTTCATTCGAAAATAAATTTTTCTACCTAATAACTCATTATATTTTTATTGACTATCCATAACATATTTTAATTAAATGGTATCATTTTTACAACACATACTAAAAATAGCGTTGTAAATGAATTTATCTAAATAAAATTTGTTTTTAAAAAAACTTATTAACATAAAGCACATTATATAGTAAAATAAGAGTAAATCCTTCAGAGCTGATTTCGTTTAGAATTATATGTAAATTTCAAATATATAGTTAAAATTAAAACATCAAAGATTTACTTATTTTAAATTCATAAACTTTGCTTTATAACTATTAATATAATTTCAGGATTTGTAAATTTTTTTAATTTAATAAAATTTGTTATAACCCCATGATAATAAATGCAATTGTTTATAAAAAGATTTTAAAGCATATCAGGATTTTTAAAGCAATGACTGTTTATGAAAATTGTAAATTTTAATGAACATTTAGAATAATAAATTCCCTAAATGGCTTAGATGCTTTATAAAACATTCTGCTAACTAAACTTCCGATAAATACAAACATGCATACATACGCGTATATATATATATATATATATATATATATATATATATAGGTTGGGGGAATTTGGTGTGCATATGTGCAAGCAAGTTTGTCTGTATACTAATGTATTTCAGAATTTTTAAATATTGTTAAATTCGAGAATATTATTGTTTTTATATTTTGTCGTAGTTGTATTTTGTTGTACTAATTTTTTTGGTAATGAAAAATTCTGCATTCTTTTTATGTGCGAATGTATTAAATGAAAAAGTAAAAGACCAAATTCAATTTTCTTTCCAAATAAAAAAATTCTCAAAAGATTTTTGCTTTTGCTGATGTCAATAGAAATATCTTTTGACATAAATTAGTTTTTGGATTTATTTCTTAAAATAAATAACACTTTATTAATTTTTCTTCAAATGCAGATCCGATTAAAAATTTACATCAGCTCAAAATTTCAAAAACCATTTTTCGTCTAAAAAAGTAAACAAGTTGTAAATACCATTTATAAATTTAACTCACTATATTTTTTACAAATTTTAAATTCCATTTTATATTTTTTAATTTAGTTCATTTTGAATATAAATTACTTTTTCATATTAAATAATAACTTGAAACAAAACAATTACCATCTCTCCTCAGAAAAGCTTATCTTTAATTTAAGTATAGTCTGATATATTAAAAGATTTAGACCTTATTTTAGCCTCTATTAGCTATTTTCCGTTAAAATTCAGTTCTTCTTTGATAAATGACAAATACTTTCTCATATTAAATAATAACTTGAAACAACACAATTACCATCTCTCCTCAGAAAAGCTTATCTTTAATTTAAGTATATCCTGATATATTAAAAGATTTAGACCTTATTTTAGCCTCTATTAGCTATTTTCCGTTAAAATTCAGTTCTTCTTTGATAAATGACAAATACTTTCTCATATTAAATAATAACTTGAAACAACACAATTACCATCTCTCCTCAGAAAAGCTTATCTTTAATTTAAGTATATCCTGATATATTAAAAGATTTAGACATTATTTTAGCCTCTATTAGCCATTTTCCGTTAAAATTCATTTTTTCTTTGATAAATGACAAATACTTTTTCATATTAAATAATAACTTGAAACAACACAATTACCATCTTTCCTCAGAAATACTTACCTTTAATTTAAATATTTTCTTATATATTTAAAGATTTAGACCTTATTTTAGCCTCTATTAGCTATTTTCCGTTAAAATTCAGTTCTTCTTTGATAAAGGACAAATACGTTTTCATATTAAATAATAACTTGAAACAGCACAATTACCATCTCTTCTCGGAAAAGCTTATCTTGAATTTAAGTATATTCTGATATATTAAAAGATTTAGACCTTATTATCATTTCTATTAGCCATTTTCCGTTAAAATTCAGTTTTTTCTTTGATAAATGACAAATTATTGACATATCTCTAAGACGGCCATAACTGTCTTCACATCAACCATCAAACTATTCTTCTGATCCTCGGACAGTGAAATCTGTCATTAATAGATCTGAAGTATGTCATACTTCACAACAAGGCAATTGGCAATGTTGTTGACACTGCCGGAAGAACAGTGTCAAGAACATTGTTGGATTGGCGTTGGATTGTTGGAGTTATTTGTATAACGGAGTTGGCATCAAACTAGCTTATAACTGGCAAATAAAATGAAACTATGGGATACCTGTTGTGCCATTTTTTATCGTCATAGTACACTCCACAGCAGATTGTGTCTCTTAAATTCATTGGTAGTACAATTGTTAACTTTTACAGTTTTAAAATATCTGTCTATAATTAGGTTTTATAAAGATTTTCTAATATAGGTAAAATAATAACTAATATCTAAAGTGTGTGCATTTTATTTTCGCATTATTTTGGACAAAAATGGATTACATGATTGAATAGAACTCTTCCATTTATAATTGCTAAAGAAAAATCTAAAATAAAATGAAACTATGTGTGCCATTTTTCATCGTCATAGTACACTCCACAGCAGATTGTGTCTCTTAAGTTCACTGGTAGTACAATTTTTAACTTTTATAATTTTAAAATCTCTGACTGTCCTTAGGTTTTCTAAGGATTTTCTAATATAGGTAAAATTAAAAATTAATATTTAAAGTATGCGCATTTTATTTTCACATTATTTTGGACAAAAATGGATTACATGATTGAATAAAATTCTTCCACCTATAATTTCTAAATTAAAATCTAGAAAAATCTTAGGAAGCACAATTCAACATATGGTGTTATTATTTCATTAATGCAAATGAAATGATAACACCATATTTACTCTTATAAAACACAAGTTTATATTTAAATAAGATATATCTCATGTAAAGATTATATCTATTCTATCTCATGTAAAGATTATATCTATTATATTGTATAGATTATATCTCATGTAAAAGACGAGCCTAAAGTTTGATCTACAAGCCGATTGTAATCTAAAATTACAATTACTACGCAGACACAATAAATTAAACTCTAAAGAACTAAGTTTTATGTCTGTTATAGGTGAACTGATCTACTAGGGAATCATCTGGTTCAATTTAAAAGATATTGCACATATGATACTCCCGTCTTCAAAAAGTTAAATTTGATTTTTGGTACTTCATTTTCCAAGCTTTCAATTTAAGAAAGAATATCAGTAAATAATCTTATATTAGCTTAAACCAAATATTTCATTTTTCTAATATATTCCAGTATTACCGAGCTCTCGGCAGGAAAAGGAGTATTAAAATCAGGCAATTTTGTTATGCCAGGATATAAAATTTTTTAGCTCTACTTATGATTGCATATCTATTGTCCACTCCTGTCTCCCTTTTACTTCCATCAGTAAAAATTTTCAAGTTATTATTTATATCCATTTTTGATTCTTTTGATGACATAATTTTAGATTTATGGCTATATCTATTGGTTAGATTATTTTTTCAGATACGTTTATTCCAAGGTTTTAATTACAGAACAAATATCAGTAAATAATTCAAGTTATCCTAAACCAAATATTTTTTCTTTCTAATGTATTCCAGTATTACCGAGCCTTTTGGCGGGAAAAGTAGCATTATAATCAGGCATTTTCATTTTTCCAGAATATAAAAATTTTTTAGTTCTACTTATTACATATCTATTGCCTGTTCCTGTCTCCCTTTTACTTCCATAAGTAAAAATTTGCAATTATTATTTATATTGCTTTTTGACTCTTCGGATGACAAAATTTTAGATTTATGGGTATATCCACTGGATAGATTATTTTTTCAGATATGCTTATTCCAAGCTTTTAATTATAGAAAGAATATCAGTAAATAATTCAAATTAGCTTAAACCAAATATTTCATCTTTCTAATATATTCCAGTATTACCGAGACCTCGTCAGGAAAAGGAGTATTAAAATCAGGCAATTTTGTTTTGACAGGATATAAATTTTTTTAGCTCTACTTATGATTGCATATCTATTGCCCACTCCTGTCTCCCTTTTACTTCCATCAGTAAAATTTTTCATGTTATTATTTATAGTATTTTTTTACTCTTTTGATGACATAATTTTATATTTATGGGTACATCTGCTGGATAGATTATTTTGTCAGATGTGTTTATTCCAAGCTTTTAATTACAGAAAGGTTATCAGTAAATTATTCAAGTTATCTTAAACCAAATATTTTATCTTTCTAATGTATTCCAGTATTACCGAGCCCTGAACAGGAAAAGGAGCATTATAATGAGGCATTTTTATTTTGCCAGGATAGAAAATGTTTTAGTTCAACTTATGATTGCATATCTATTGTTTGTTCCTGTCTCCCTTTTACTCCCATCTGTAAATTTTTTCAAGTTATTACTTATAATACTTTTTAGCTCTTTTGATGACTTAATTTTAGATTTATGGGTATATCTATTGGGCAGATTATTTTTTCAGATATGCTTATTTCACTCTTTTAATTACAGGAAGAATATCAGTAAATAATTCAAATTATCTTAAACCGATCATTTTATCTTTCTAATATATTCCAGTATTACTCAGCCCTCGGCAGGAAAAAGAGCATTATAATAATCAGGCATGTTTGTTTTGTCAGGATATAAAATTTTTTAGCACTACTTATGATTGCAAATCTATTGCCCATTCCTGTCTCTCTTTTACTTCCATCAGTAAAAATTTTCGAGTTATTATTCATATCCCTTTTTGACTCTTTTGATAACATAATTTTAGATTTACGGGTATATCTATAGGGTAGATTATTTTTCAGATATGTTTATTCCAAGCTTTTAATTACAAAAAGAATATTAGTAAATAATTCCATAATATCCTAAACCAATTATTTTATCTTTCTAATATATTCCAGTATTACCGAGCCCTCGCAAGAAAAGGAGTATAAAAATCAGGAATTTTTGTTTTGCCAGGATATATAATTTTTTAGTTCTACTTATGATTGCATATCTGTTTCCCATTCCTGTCTCTCTTTTACTTCCTTCAGTAAAATTTTCAAGTTATTATTTATATTACTTTTTGACTCTTTTGATGACATAATTTTAGATTTACGGGTATATCTATAGGGTAGATTATTTTTCAGATATGTTTATTCCAAGCTTTTAATTACAAAAAGAATATTAGTAAATAACTCCATAATATCCTAAACCAATTATTTTATCTTTCTAATATATTCCAGTATTACCGAGCCCTCGCAAGAAAAGGAGTATAAAAATCAGGAATTTTTGTTTTGCCAGGATATATAATTTTTTAGTTCTACTTATGATTGCATATATGTTGCCCATTCCTGTCTCTCTTTTACTTCCTTCAGTAAAATTTTCAAGTTATTATTTATATTACTTTTTGATTATTTTGATAACTTAATTTTAGATTTATTGGTACATCTACTGGATAGATTATTTTGTCATATGTGTTTATTCCAAGCTTTTAATTATAGAAAGATTATCAGTAAATAATTCAAGTTATCTTAAACCAAATATTTTATCTTTCTAATGTATTCCAGTATTACCGAGCCCTGAACAGGAAAAGGAGCATTATAATGAGGCATTTTTATTTTGCCAGGATATAAAAAGTTTTAGTTCAACTTATGATTGCATATCTATTGTCTGTTCCTGTCTCCCTTTTACTCCCAACTGTAAAATTTTTCAAGTTATTACTTATGATACTTTTTAGCTTTTTTGATGACTTAATTTTAGATTTATGGGTATATGTATTGGATAGATTATTTTTTCAGATATGTTTATTCCAAGCTTTTAATTACAGAAAGAATATCAGTAAATAATTCTATATTATCGTAAACAAAATATTTTATCTTGCTAATGCATTCCAGTATTACCGAGCCCTCAGCAGGAAAAGGAGCATTATAATCAGGCAATTTTGTTTTGCCAGGATATAAAATTTTTTAGCTCTACTTATGATTGCATATCTATTGCCCATTCCTGTCTCCGTTTTACTTCCATCAGTAAAAATTTCAAGTTATTATTTATACTTTTTTTTTACCCTTTTGATGGCATAATTTTAGATTTATGGGTATAACTATTGTATGGATTATTTTTTCAAATATGGTTATTCTAATTTTTTAATTACAGAAAGAATATCAGTAAATAATCCTATATTATCTTAAACCAAATATTTTATCCTTCTAATATATTCCAATATTACCGAGTCCATCGGCAGGAAAAGGAGCATTATAATCAGGCATTTTTATTTTTCTAGGATATAAAATGTTTTAGTTCTACTTATGATTGCATATCTATTGCCCATTCTTGTCTCTCTTTTACTTCCATCTGTAAAATTTTTTAAGTTATTATTTATATTACTTTTTTACTCTTTCCATGACATAATTTTAGATTTATGAGTATAACTATTGTATAGAATATTTTTCATATATGTTTATTCCAAATTTTTAATTACAGAAAAAATATCAGTAAATAATCCTATATTAACCAAATATTTTATCTTTCTAATGCATTCAAGTATTACAAAGCCCTCATCAGGAAAAGGAGCATTATAATCAGGAAATTTTGTTTTGCCGGGATGTAAAAATTTTTAACTCTACTTATGATTGCATATCTATTGTCTGTTCCTGTCTCCCTTTTACTTCCATCATTAAAATTTTTCAAATTTGTTAAATTACTTTTTGGTTCTTTTGATGACATAATATATGGATTTATGGGTACATCTACTGGATAATTTTTTTCAGCTATATTTATTAAAAGCTTTTAATTCCAGAAAGAATATCAGTAAATAATTCCTTATTATCTTAAATCAAATATTTATCTTTCTAATATATTTCAGTATTACTCAGCCATCAGCAGGAAAAAGATAATTATAATTAGGCATTTTTGGTTTGCCAGGATATAAAATTTTTTAATTCTACTTATGATTACATATATATTGCCCATTCCTGTCTCACTGTTTCTTCCATCATTAAAAATTTCAAGTCATTTATATTTCTTTTTTACTCTTTTGATGTCATAATTTTAGATTTATGGGTATATCTATAAGATAGATTATTTTATATTCCAAGATTTTAATTGCAGAAAGAATATCAGTAAATAATTCAAATTATCTTAAACAAAAAATTTTATCTTTCTAATATATTCCAGTATTACCAATCCCTCGATAGGAAAAGTGGCATTATAATCAGGCAATTGTGTTTTGTCAGGATATAAATATTTTATTTCTACTTATGATTGCATATCTATTACCTGTTCCTGTTTCACTTTTACTTTCATCAGTAAAAATTTCAAGTTATTATTTATATTGCTTTTTGACTATTTTGATGACATAATTTTAGATTTATGCGTATATCTATTAGATAGATTTTTTTTTTCATATATTTTTATTCTGAGCTTTTAATTACAGAAATAATATCGGTAAATAATTCAAATTATCTAAAACCAATTATTTTATTTTTCTAATGTATTCAAGTATTACTGATCCCTTTGCAGGAAAAGGAGTATTATAATAACTAGACATTTTTGTTTTGCCAGGATATAAAATTTTTTAGTTCAACTTATAGTTGCATATCTATTGCCTGTTCCTGTATCCTTTTACTCCCATCAGTAAAAATTTTCAAGTTATTATTTATATTACTTTTTGGTTCTTTTGATGACATAAATTTAGATTTATGGGTCTATTTTATCTATTGGATAGATAATTTTTTCAAATATATTTATTCTAAGTTTATAATTACAGAAAGAATACCAGTAAATAAATCAAATTATCTTAAACTAATTATTTTATCTTTCTAATATATTCCAGTATTACTCAGCCATCAGCAGGAAAAAGAGCATTATAATTAGACATTTTTGTTTTGCCAGGATATAAAATTTTTCAGTTCTACTTATGATTGCATATCTATTGCCCATTCCTGTCTCTCTTTTACTTCCATCTGTAAAAATTTTCAATTTAATATTTATTTTACTTTTTGGTTCTTTTGGTGACATAATTTCTAGATTTATGGGTATATCTGTTGGATAGATATATAATATTAATAAGATAAATAATATATTTTGTATCTTTTCAAAATATTTTGAAATTAATGTTTCATAAAATAAATATTCTTAATATAGAATTATATATATATATATATATATATATATATATATATATATATATATATATATATATATATATATATATATATATATATATATATATATATATATATATATATATTATATATATATATATATATATATATATATATATATATATATATATATATATATATATATATATATATTTATATATATATATATATATATATATTATTTATATATATATATATTATATATATATTATATATATATATATATATATATATATATATATATATATATTTATATATATATATATATGTATGTATATATATATTATTTAACACAACAATACAGTATTATTTGTTATACGGAAAGTAATCCAAATTCAAATATATAAATTTAAGCATATATTTTTTTATGTAAAATCATTTTTTATGAAATAAAAAGTAAGGGCTTGTTTTAAAACTTGTTTTATTAATAATTTTTGCATTTTTGTAAAAATAGACGAAAACAAAAAAAAATATATTAAGCATAATTCTTCGCCTATTTAAACTTTGAAAGCTATAAAAAAATTTTACTTTTGGAAAAGAATTTTTAAATAAGCTAATATAACACTCTAAAAATTTTATTCAAAAAATGTTCATTTTAAAAATGTAAAAATAATAATAACCTGTTTCTTCAAGATGTAAATGTGATGACTCCTCTATATAAAAATCTATTAGTCATCGAATTTTTAGAAAAAAATTCAGTAAAATTCTGTTACTGTTTACTATGAAAGTAAACAAAGGAAAACATACAATGTATTCTAAAGGTTGCATTCATTATCCTATCAAAGAAATAAATGACAAATATTTTTTTAGCGATTATAGCATTAACAATCCTTTACGGAATCAAAATTGAAAACCACAAATTACTATCAAAATAATAGCAATAAATGTTAATTAGCACAGTTTAGTATTAGGCACTTTTTATCATTTTACCACCAACTTTGATTTAACAGAAATTTATCAATAACTGAATTTGCAGTAAAAAGATGTATTGAAATTGTATATTTAGTAACTGCATTATTTCAATCTTAAAGTAATCAAAGAAAAACAAACAATGTATTCAAAAGTTATATTTCATTTTTCCAATGGCTGAATAATGACCGAATGGTAGAAAATTCCTCTTCGGTTCCAGCGTTCGAATCCCACTGCTGGCATGCATGTTCGTAGCCGTTCAAAATCGGCTTTCAGCAGTAGGTCCCGACCTAATTAGGCCTTGTGAGCAAAACAATTTACTGTAGCCATCCAAACCAAAGTATTTTCCAATGGCAAAAATAAATGATAAAGATTTTTGTATATTGAAAATAAAGTCACTATATACATATTAAAAAAAATCAGATTTTTGAATATTTTATATAATTTGTTTCCTCTAATATGAGATAAAAACATTGACAACATTTCCTAAAATTGAGGGATTTTTGCGAGTTGTAAAAAAATGGAGTTCCAACATGGTTTTAAGGTAAGAATTTTTATGTCCAAATGGGAACATTTGGACATAAAACTTCTTAATTATACTTTTTCGTATGATTACAGGTACTGTATCTTTTACCTCAAAGACATTTATAAAGCTTTTCAATAAAAATGACCCGACTAAAACCAATTAGTATAAAAATATTTATAATGCTCTACTCTAAAATTTTAAATTTGTTACATAGTATCTTTTACTCCAGATGTTCATATTCATTTTAGCAATCATAACAGGAACAGACTTTTGCTAAATCAAAATTAAAAACCATGGATTGTAATCAAAATAATAAAAATAAAACTTAATTAGTAGTTTTTGTATTAAGCACCTTTTATCACTTAGCAACCAGCTATCATTTAATAAAAAAATATTAATCATCAAATTTTCAGAAAAAATACTCATTGAAATTCTATTACTAGTAACTACATTATTTTAATCTTAAAGTAATCAAAGTGAAGCAAACAATGTATTCAAAAGGTTACATTTCGTTATCGAAAGACAGAAATAAATGATAAATATTTATTTTAGTGATCATAGCACGAGCAGACCTTTGCGAAATCAAAATTGAAAAACATGGATTGTAATCAAAATAATAAAAATAAAACTTAATTAGCAGTTTTTGTATTAAGCACCTTTTAGCACTTAACAACCAGCTGTCATTTAATAAAAAAAATATTACACATCAAATTATCAGAAAAAAATATTCATTGAAATTATATTACTAGTAATCATATTATTTTAATCTGACAGTAATCAAAGTGAAGCAAACAAGGTATACAAAAGGTTATATTTCGTTATCGAAAGATAGAAATAAATGATATTTATTTATTTTAGCGATCATAGCATGAGCAGACCTTTGCCGAAAACCATAGATTATAATCAAAATAATAAAAGTAAAACTTAATTAGTAGTTTTTGTACTAAGCACCTTTTAAACTTTACAACCAACTATCATTTAATAAAAAAATATTTAATCATTAAATTATCAGAAAAAATATTCATTGAAATTCTATTACTAGTAACTATATTATTTTAATCTTAAAGTAATCAAAGTGAAGCAAACAATGTATTCAAAAGGTTATATTTCGTTATCGAAAGACAGAAATAAATGATAAATATTTATTTTAGCTATCATAGCAGGAACAGACCTTTGCCGAATCAAAATTAAAAACCATAGATTGTAATCAAAATAACAAAAATAAAACTTAATTAGTAGTTTTTTGTATTAAGTACCTTTTAACATTTAACCTTTCATTTAATAAAAAACATTAATCATCAAATTATCAGAAAAAATATTCATTGAAATTTTATTACTAGTAACCATATTATTTTAATCTTAAAGTAATCAAAGTGAAGCAAACAATGTATTCAAAAGGTTATATTTCGTTATCGAAAGACAGAAATAAATGATAAATATTTATTTTAGCGATCATAGCATGAGCAGACCTTTGCCGAATCAAAATTGAAAACCATAGATTAAATCCCTCTTTTATTTAATATTAACAAAAAATACATGATACCTGATGCACCATACGGGAAACTTTGAAACGAAAAAGAACGAACAAAAAAGAAAAAGAAAAAAAATAAAGGAGAATCGGAAACTGATGGAATTTCCAATGCCCACTCTTCCTTCTTACAGAATATTCAATTTCGCAATCATCTTGCATGAACGTAAAATTATTTCTCTATATCAAATAGGAATATACGAATAATAAGATGCCCAAATCCGACCTAAGGACATATGCAATAATACTGAGGAATAATATGGCTTGCTATTGTAATAGGTTATTGATATGCTTCTTGAAAATTGGGAAAATCCGCCCGGAGCTATAGATAACGCATAGCAGGTGATCGGTGGATTGAAAAAGCAGCCTTTCTTATTAATGTTTGGTTGGGAACGATCTAATCATGCTTACGCAGAAACAGAAAAATTACATTCCAGAGTTGGCTATCTAATATAAATGGTATCTGTATAAGCTTCGTGCTTACTGTCTTGCAGTTTGGAAGTACAGGTTGAAACCGCTTTTTGCAGGAAAAGAGAAAACATTCATGCTGTTGTATCCAGTCTGTTATTTATTTATTTCCTTTCGAAATTGGAATTTTGCATTTATTTAAATATAAATGGGCTTCACTGCAGGCATATGCAGTCTACTATTTGTTGATATCTAATTTTTTTCTTGTTAAAGGTAAACAGGATGGGTAAACATATTTGTTTTCTGGGAGATTCCAAAGCCCCGAAACATTGTTAACACATGTATTAAAAAAGGTAAAAAAAAATAACCAGCTTGTGGTTTTTAAAAGGGACTCCTAAAGACCGAAGTATGTAGGTCACTGTATTTTATTTCTTCTTTTTATATTTCTCTGCGAATATTGGAACTGCAAGTAAGTGGACTTTGAAAATTTGTGGAATACCAAACTGCAATAAATCTTTATTTAAGATTTTTTTTTCAAAGCCGTCTGTAGATAATCTGAATAATATGAAAGAACTACACATTGTACTGCAGTGATACGTGGTCTACTATTTATTCAGATCTAATTTTTCCTGTTAAGGGTAAGCATATTTGTTTGCTGAATGACTCCAAAATCCCGAAACATTGTTAATACATATATTAGAATAGGTAAAAATGTAACCAGCTTGTATTTTTCTCATTTTGTTATTTAAAGAGACCTCCTAAAAATATAAGAGTGTAGGTTACTGTATTTTTATCTTACTTTGTATTTCTCTGTGAATACTGGAACTGAAAATTAGTGCCCTTTAGAAATATATAGAATACCAAACTGCAATAAATCTTTTGTTAAGTTATTTTAATAACCAGTCTGTAGATAAGCCGAATAATATGAAAGAATTACAGATTGCATGGCAAGCATATATAGTCTACAATCTTTTCATATCTAATTTTTTCCTGCTAAAGGTAAACTAGATGGGTAAGTATATTTTTTTGGAAGACTCTAAACTCCCGAAACATTGTTAACAAGTATATTAGAAAAGGTAAAAAGATAACCAGCTTGTATTTTTTCCATATGTGTTATTTAAAAAGATCACCTAAAAATTTAAATACATAACCGTATTTTTATCTTACTTTCATATTTCTTCGTGAATATTAGAACTACTCTTTAGAAATATGTAAAATACTAAACTGCTATGAATATTCTGCAAAGTTTTTTTCAAAGTGTTATGTAGATAAGTTGAACAATGTAAAAGAACTACAAATTGTACTCCAGGCATAAGCAGTCTTATTATTTGTTCCTATCTAATTTTTTCCTGTTAAAGATAAACAGGATGGGTAAACATAAAAAGCCCTCAACATTGTTAACACATATATTAGAAAAGGTTAAAAAGAAACAGTTTGTATTTTTTTTTCTTTAGTGACTATGGCCTAAGTGCGTAGGTCACTTTATTCACATTTTTGTAATGTTTTTCTTTCCAAAAATGAAAGCTTCATATAAACTTAATTTAGAAATACAGTCGAATTCACCTATCCCGAATTCGGAGGTACCACGATATATGCTCGTTATAACCGAGTGCTCTTAAAACCGGGGTTGTGAAAAAATTATAAAAATTTCTACATACCTATTATATTATACAAACTTTATTTTCATTTCTGAACTGTAAAAAGAAGTTAGATACTTTGCTTTGAACTCTATTATTGTCTCTTTGTTGTGTTGTTGTTTTGCAGAAAAAATTCGAGGCCAAGAAATGCCCGACTCAGCTTTACGGAAATGATGCAACTGGTGTGATGCATGTTGATGCAAAGTTTTTCAATGCATCGTTTATTAAGCGTACCGTTTCAAGTACATTTACATTATCCTTTAAAGGTTGTTAATATTTTCTCTCTTCTATTTAGAAGCATCAAATTTAAATGCTTATGAAAGTTCTGCTTTAAAATTTCCGATGAGCCCTTCATCCATAGGCTAGATAACACTTGTAGATTTAGGTAGTTTAAAAACACCAATAACGTTTACTAACTTTCAGTTTGAATCGGAATGTTAAAGTATTTTTTCAAAAGAAGGATTAGCAGAGCATAAGAGGTGAAAATCATTAGAAATTTTATGAATCACAAAAGTATTCCTTGCTACAATTATTTTGTTAGGTAAAAATGGGAAGGTTGATTAAAAAATCAATTTAGATTTAAAATTAACTTTTTATTTATCCTTGCGAAAATGATGTTATATATATGTATATTTATATTATATATATATATATATATATATATATATATATATATATATATATATATATATATATATATATATATATATATATATATATATATATATATATATATATATATATATATATGTATATATATATATATATATATATATATATATATATATATATATATATATATATATATGTATATATATATGTATATATATATATATATGTGTATATATATATGTATATATATGTATATATATGTATATATATATATATATGTATGTATGTATATATATATATATATATATATGTATGTATGTATATATATATATATATATATATATATATATATATATATTTGTATACTTCAATATAAAATACGAAAAGTTGGGTAAAAAATTAAATGATTCTCGATCTATTGAGATTTAACTGAATAACTAAATTTACGCGCAAAACGCCCGCTCCCAGTACAATTCAATTGTGAAATGTACCCGCACACAATGTGTTAAGACATGGGAGAAAATGTATGACAATATAATAGATAATGTATGCTTATATAAAATAATCTTACATGTAAATTTCACCTATTGAAACTAAATGCTAATACAAACAAGCAACAGTCATTGTCATAACATTTCCATTTATAATTTTAAACATAAACATGGACTTTATTAAAATTCTATGCCATCGACAACGATCTGAATTAAAGATAATCTAAAACTGAAAGACTTAAATTCTTTCCTGTCTCCGGTTTATATTTCTTAATAATAGGTTTATGAAAAAATGCAATATATTTCAGCAGTCTGTTTTCTTCCGTTACGATCTTCGGTTGGTAACGGGAGAAAATGAAACCAAAATAAGAGATCGCCTGACAACCATAAGTATCACAAAAATGGCTCTTTATTCATCTTAAGAACTACTTGCTGTAATGTCAAAAAAACTTTTAAAAAAGGAAAGAAACGCAAGAAGTCTTCATCTTGACACTATGCTTTGCATATTGCATTTCCATGAAAACGATAATATAAGAAATATATTTAACCCTTTTTTTATATCACTAGAAACGCTGTAGCCTTATATTTATAAGGAAAGACTACATATTATCACATTTATAAAGAGATATCTGAAACATTTTGTATGCCAAGAGCTAAAAGATATCTCTTTATAAGGTCAGTGTGCATGACTCATTCGTGAAGGGATAGGTTTAAGGGGTCTCATAAAGGAGTCTTTGTGCATGTTGAAATTGTGTCTTTTATGACATATAATAGTGCTTGAATGTTTAATAAAATTAGGCAAATATTTGTGACACTTTTTAGATCTATTTCAACTTTTATAAAATCCTTTTATCGTCCCTTAATTTTGTGCAATAAAAATATGGAACAATTTATATTAAAGAACTTGAAATCTCGAGTCTTAATATTAAACATTTTGATATATCTTTATAAGGTCAGTGTGTATGACCCATTCGTGAAGGAATAGGTTTAAGGGTCTTGGTTCATGTTGAAATTGTGTCATTTATGGCATATTATAGTGTTTGAATGCTTAATAAAATTAGGCAAATATTTGTGACACTTTTTAGATCTATTTCAATTTTTATAAAATCCTTTAATCGTCCTTTAATTTTGTGTAATAAAAATATGGGACAATTTTATTAAAGAACTTGAAATCTCGAGTCATAATACTAAACATTTTGATATATCTTTATAAGGTCAGTTTGTATGACACACTCTTGAATGGATAGGTTTAAGGGGTCTCATAAAGGAATCTTAGTGCATGTTTAAATTGTTTCTTTTATGGCATATCATAGTTTAAGGATGTTTAATAAAATTAGTCAAATATTTGTGACACTTTTTAGATCTATTTTAACTTTTTCAAAATCCTTTAATCGTACCTTAATTTTGTACAGTAAAAATATGGAACAATTTATATTAAGGAACTTAAAATCTCGAGTCATAATATTAAACATTTTGATATACCTTTATAAGGTCAGTGTGTATGACTCACTTGTGAAGGAGTAGGTTTAAGGGGTCTTATAATGGAGTCTTGGTGCATGTTGAAATTGTGTCTTTTATGACATATCATAGTGTTTGAATGTTTAATAAAATTAGGCAAATATTTGTGGCACTCTTTAGATCTATTTCAACTCTTATAAAATCCTTTCATCGGGCAAATCCCACCTTTCGCTGAATTTATAGTCTGTAGTGCTTGTAGAACTTTTAAATAAGCAAAAAATACGATTTTGAAGTTCTTATGGAAATTTTTCCTAAGAGATCCTCCTCTTCAGCAGTTTTGTTTGAATTACTGCTAATAAACAGCACAACAGACTTTCATGTAATGACACAAAATAATAAATCATATTTTCACTGTTATTAGAAAAAGGAATATTTAAAGCAAAAAATCTACAAAAAAAGAACAGATTTGAAAAAATGTCAATTTACATTTTTTTGTGATAATCGTAATAAGATAAAATTCTAAATGCATATTTTTAGTTTTAATGAAAAATTTAATCACAAGTTCCTACTTAAGATTCAAAGTTATTTCTTTATTAATGTTTCTTAATAATATTATTAAATAACATACTAGTATTTGTTTATATAAATAGCTAAAAGTTACAATTTTATTTCGCCTTACTCTTTTTTCACTAATAAATTTAGACTTGTATGCTTAAATTTTTATCTATCGTTAATATTACAAAAAAAAATCATATTTGTGAAGTGAAATAACTTTTTTTCATAGCCACGCTATACATTTTAACTACTAGCTTACTTGTTTTAGAATGTTTCTCATACCTAACCCCTAGGGCTTGTAATACTAGCAAATTTCAAAATATACTAGTAAATATTTAACTGTAAAGTAAAAGTAATTTCAAAATTAAAAAAGAACATATTCGATTATATTTAATGCACAGTATTTGTGTTTTATAAAACCAACAGATAAACAAGTGTGGAACCCGAAAATTTTTAAAGCAGCTAGACATTTTAGCACCAAAATTAGTTCTTTATTAGGTGATAAAACTGTGGACAAATTAATATTTTTACTAACATACTTTAAAAATATGTTAAGCTATAAAAATTATCTATTATATTTATATTTTTCTTTTCATGCTTAAGTAACAATTATAGCATTTTTAACCTTTCATTAATATTTTTATAAATTGATTAGTAAATAAATATTTTTTTTATTCAGTATATTATGAAGATTTTAATATTTGTCTTTTAAATTACTCACAAATCAGTATTTTGTGTTTGAAATAAAAGTATGCAAATCAAAAATTACATGTGTATATAATTCATGTAATGCCATACTTATATTAAAAATAAATACGGTAAATTACCGATAAACCGGTATTCAGATTTTCATTTATCGAATTATCTATAAATAAAATAGTCCGTAAATTTGCAAACCCTAGTAGCCACGTGATATAAAATTTAGTTCTTTATTAGGTGATAAAGTTGTGACAAATTAATATTTTTACAAACATACTTTAAAAATATATTAAGTTATAAAAATTATCTATTATATTTATATTATTCTTTTCATGCTTAAGTAACAATTATAGCATTTTTAACATTTCATTAATATTTTTATAAATTGATTAGTAAATAAATAATTTTTTTTATTCAGTATATTATGAAGATTTTAATATTTGTCTTTTAAATTACTCACAAATCAGTATTTTGTGTTTGAAATAAAAGTATGCAAATCAAAAATTACATGTGTATATATATGTGCCATAAAGTCATACTTATATTAAAAATAAATACCGATAAATTAACAATAAATCGGTATTCAGATTTTCATTTACCGAATTACCTATAAATAAAAAGTCCGTAAATTTACAAGCTTTAATAGCCACGAGATATAAAATTAAACTTTATTAATTTTGCCATTTATAGCTAATATATACGCATATATACATACATATATATACATATGCTTAAGTAACAATTATAGCATTTTTAACCTTTCATTAATATTTTTATAAATTGATTAGTAAATAAATAATTTTTTTTATTCAATTATTTTATGAAGATTTAAATGTTTGTCTTTTATATTACTGACAAATCAGTATTTTATCTCTGAAATAAAAGTATGCAAATCAAAAATTACATGTGTATATATATGTGCCATAAAGTCATACTTATATTAAAAATAAATACCGGTAAATTAACAATAAACCGGTATTCAGATTTTCATTTACCGAATTACCTATAAATAAAAAGTCCGTAAATTTACAAGCTTTAATAGCCACGAGATATAAAATTAAACTTTATTAATTTTGCCATTTATAGCTAATTACTAATTTTCTATCAATAGCTTTGTTAAATGCATAATTTTATCTCATGTATAATTTTCTTAAAGTTTAATAATAAATTTGATGCAACATGTGGATTTTAACTACTGAATGCTAAACAAGAAAGTTAATTTATTCGGAGACTGTAGCAAAAATCCACATGGCGTTTTCTTAAAGCGCCCTCTCTTAGCAGAAAAAAATGTCTCAAAAAGCAATCGTATATTTTAAAATAGTCGCATCCTTTCATGCTTGTTAAATGATACATATTTAGTTATTCACATTTTATTCATTATTGATACATATTTATTTATTCTGAACACAGTGCCCATTTTTCTTTTATGAGCTATAACCTTTATAAATGGTTAAAACAGATTTTTATTAATTTTGTTTAAAAAAATTGATTACTTAACTTGGTTAGAGACTAGGATTTGTAATAACAGTAAACTGGTTTATCGGTTTATCAGTAAAAAATATGCCGTTACATAAATATATTGCTAAATTTCAATTTTTAACAATAATTGTCAAATAAAAAATATTTGTATTTTAAATTTCTATGCAATATACCAGTACCGTATAAAACCATTCGATTACCGACTATGGAACTCGAGAGATTATTTTAAGTAATTAGATTGCTTTGAACCAAATTTATCTACCAATTAGTTTTTATAGTACCATACTAAGTACCGTACCAATTATTCATTATAGTACCGGACCAGTTATTTAATATAGTACAGTATAAAACCATTCTATTAACGTGTATAGTACTCGAAAGATTATTTTAAGGAATTAGGTTGCTTTGAACCAAATTTATCTATCAATTAGTTTTTAGAGTACCATACTAATTATTTATTATAGTACCGTATTAGTTATTCATTATAGTATCGTATAATACCTTTTCGATTAGCGGATATAGAGCTTGAAAGATTATTTTTAGGAATCAGATTGCGTTAAACCAAATTTAATTACCAATTATTTATTATGGTACCACACCAATTATTTATTGTAGTACCGCATAAAACCATCCTATTAACGTATGTGGTACTGGAGAGATTATTTTTTTGGATATAGATTGCTTTGAACCAAATTTAGGTCTGCATTAACAGGTAAAACTTTGAACAAAGAAAACTTTTTATAAACACTTTTTAAAAATATTAAGCTAAAATAATTAACTATTATGTTTGCATTCCAATTTTAGAGTTTTTTATCTTTCTTTAATATTTTATTAAATTGATTAGTAAATAAATAAATTCCTATTATTGAAAATTTATTCTAGGTTTAAATGCTTACATTTTATATTAATTACTGCTTAGTATTTTGTTTCTGAAATAAAAACTGTCAAACCTAAAAATACTAATTTGTTTTTAATACCTGCTAGCTACTTTTTAAATTATTTTTTGGAAAAAATTACCTATATATTACCGATAAACCGATATTCAGATTTTCATTTACCGAATGAGAAAGTCGGTAAACTTACAAGCTTTAGTATAGATTTAAAATAGTAAATTCTATCATTTTGAAATATTCGCCTTATAAAAGAGTAGGAATCCATAAAGAGCTAACGCTCTAATATGTCTAGAAAAACTGGAACGCAGAAATATTTCTTTATTTTAATTTTCTATCGTAGAGTTGATATATTTGCTATAAAAATGGGCATTTCTAGACAGCTGAATTAAATGTCAAAATTTATGTACGTTCTCCACTTTGTACCGTCACATTTGAAATGGTGTTAACATAAAATTTATTTCCTAAATTTAAAGTAATAAATTCTTTTCTAAGTAATAGCATTGTTTATGTGCTTAAAGATTTGACTGGGAGGGGGGGCCTTGCTGTGAAAGTTTTTAGGAAAAATTCTTTATTTCATTTTCTTCGGCATTTCTTATTCCAAAAATTCAGTGTTTAGTACTATTTTAAATAGCTATTAGTGCTTTATAGCATGGACAATTTATATAAAGGCAAAATACGGTCTCGCGTGCGTTTGGTTTTGAAAAAAAATGCAATAAAGGATGAAATATTATTCGCGTAAATATGCTTGCCCGAATAGAAATCTTTGCAACAAAATATGAAAAACTTTCTTAACTGAAAATATTTCTTTTTAATTTCAGCTTTACGTTGACAACACAGTCTGATGCTAAAAAAATATTATTAAAATTACTGAAGAAAATAATGTAATATTTCAATAAAAAATTTTGTTGCTTATTACTTGCAATATACAGTAGCCCCTCGTTATATCATGCATTGATATATTGATCATTCGGATATATCAAGCCTTTTTCAACATGTTTCCTTATTTTCTTTATTTTTTGGAACTTCTCTTTTATATTGAAGTTATTCTTTTTTATTACTATTAATGCACTAGTTGCTAATTTTATTACTGTATTTTAAGGGTCTATATTTATAAACATAAAATACATGGAATAAATTGCACATTTTTCTTGTCTCTCTATAAATTCGATACCTTACCTGCAATATACAGTATCCCCTCGTTATATCGTGCATTGATGTATTGCGCATGTGGATATATCCCGCATTTTTCAACATGCTTCCTTATTTTCTTTATTTTTTTAACTCTTTTACATACAAGTGATTCTTTTTATTACTATTAATGCGCTAGTTGCTAACTTTATTACTGTATTTTAAGGGTTTATATTTATAAACATAAAATACATGGAAAACATTACACATTTTTCTTGTCTCTCTATAAGATTGACACCTTACCTGCAATATACAGTATCTCCTCGTTATACCGGGCATTAATATATTGCGAATTAGGATATATCACGCATTTTTCAACATGTTTCCTTATTTTCTTTTTTTTTCCAGGAACTTTTTTTTTATATTCAAGTGCTTCTTTTTATTACTATTAATGTACTAGTTGCTAATTTTATTACTGTATTTTACGGCTCTATATTTATAAACATAAAATACATGGAATAGATTGCGCATTATTCTTGTCTCCCTATAAGTTCTATATAACTAAAGGCTACTGTACTTAACAATGTCCTATTTTTTAAATAATAAGAAACTATTTATAGCATAAAAACTAAAGAACTGTTAAATAACTCTTAGATTTGAGAAAAAGCATATACCTCTAAAAATCCAAAAGTTATTTTCATCCTAAATTTTTTTTCTCTTGAAAATACATGATGTTTAGTTTATATATCTATAATAAAGTAAATTATTCCGATATTTAAATTGTTAAAAAAATCAATTTATTTAAGTTCTTAAAAAATTACTTACCCAAAAATCTTACCTTGATTATTTATTGTTCATATAATCTTGATCTTCCCTTGTAATTTTATAACGGTTTACTCTAAAATCAACTTCTATTTTATACTTACTTTTGTTACTTCTTTTAATGTTTCGCAACTTTATGTTCTTTTTCATAATTTAGATATATCTTTACGGATATACTGATGGAAAAATATGAATAGGTTTTCTTGAGTATTATATGTTTGTAGAAATTTTACCTATTTTGATTCCCTATTTTAAATTTTAAACACTTTTGTCATATTTTTATAGTTTAATTACCTTACAAATACTGATATTCTCAATTATTAATATTTTATTATTAATATATTTCAATTTATAATTAAGCAATGAAGATAATTTTAAACAGTTTTAATTCTTTGATAACTGAAGAGCTGCTTCTAATGAAACAATAATATGATTTGGATGTGAGTTTTTTGTTTGAAGAATCCCTTTTAATTATGATCATGTAAATTAACATACCTTATCTTGATGCTTCTATCATCAATGAATAATATTTGAGAATAATACTTTTTACATAATTATTACTAAATTAAAATTAAAAGTCCGAAGTTGGTATTTGAGACATTAAATGAACTATTGTTTATTTATTTTTTATTCATTTTATTTTATTCATTTTTGTTTTACATTTGATTTATTACCCTTCATTTCATATTCAGGAATCCTGAAATTCTGTATAAGTAATTTGCTAAGATATTTAAGCAGAGAAATTTAAATTTTTATTTAGTTTTCACTTTATTTAAACTTTTATTTAATTCTTTGTTTACTTTTATTTTATATCTAATCACTTTTGGTTTGATTAACTAGCTTCTAATATTAATAAATGTATTAAATTAAATTTTAGCATTGTTTTCATTACTTAGTTTACTATATTCAGTGAATTGAGAATATATTATATCTCACCTGTAAATTTTACTTACTATTATTATTTATTTTTTATCATTTTTTTCTTTTCTTTAATAGAAACATAGTAAGTACCTTTCGAAATGAAAATGTTTGATTACAGTAGCCTATTTTTTATTCACTAATTCTGTTCTATTTAGAATATTTTTTCCTAGATTACTAGTAAAAGGGTTTAACATTATAAATATTGTAGGTATTTTAGTTGTATGGGTAAATGTATTTAAAAAACATAAAATATGTACACTTTATGAAAGAAATAAAAATCCACTTACCAGCAAGATGTCTTTTGAAATCTGTAAATAAAAAACTTTATATATATATACACATGGAAGATAATTATTTGCTTATTATATGAACATATGTTTTATAAATACAATCAATATAATCATGCATGTTAAAGATACATTTTTTTTAATTTTTCAATTTCTTAACAATTTTTAATTTTTTTTAAATTTCAGATACCAGATACCTTTGCTTCTAGAATAAAATAGATATTTTATTTCAGTGTGGTTCTAAAATATTAGTTTATACTATACATGTTTCAAAAAAATTATTTTCAGGGTAAATGAATCTCATATTTTATTTGATTCGTATCTAAAAAGTGGTTAAAATGACAAAACTAAGTATTTTTCAAAGATAGATCTTTAGAAATTGCTTATAAAAAATTCATTCTAAAATTCGCAGTACTTATCTTTTTTCGGCCAATCAAAAAAAGTTGCTATAAAAAAGTTCGGAAAAACTATGTTCCCTTAAATAAAGGTAAAATCATATTTTAAATAAAGTATACATGCAATTGTAATATTTAATTGTGTCAACATGTTATACAGATATACTAATAAAATTCAATGCATTTTTATTTTTATCGTGTAAATTGAATGCCAGATTTTTACGGCGAACCAAAAAAAGTTGTTAGAAAAAAGGTCAAAAAAACGTTTCAAGCGTCGATTCTGCCCTTTTCATTTATTTGTTCCGAAACTAAATGTGGAATATGTTGACACCTCCATGTCCAAGCGCTAACTGATTCTTATCGCTTAATTAGTCATCAACTTCCTGTGAAATATCTCTGAGCTTGACCGCATTACTCCAGAAGGTTACGCAAGCGTGGGTCTTTTCCATTTATTTTATTATTATAAAATAGTTCCCTTTTTAAAATCGTTTATAACAGACGTAATTTAGAACTGCCCCTTTTTAGACCTGACATATATATATATATATATATATATATATATATATATGTGTGTGTGTGTGTGTGTGTGTGTGTGTGTGTGTGTGTGTGTGTGTGTGTGTAATGAGACGGACTTCTCTATGGGGGGTTGCAGTCATGGCCATAAAAATGATACCGTTTTAGCTAAAAACCTTTATTAAGATAACGTTGAAGGACGGGTTTCCACTTCATCATAGGGACAGGACAAACTGAATGGTAAGCTAGCATGAAGTTCTATGTACAAGACATGTAACACCTGGGTCGACATCTGTGGGTAAAAAATCTAGAAAAATCTGTCTCCGCTAGCATGTATCTCCTTTTTATTTGGAAATTTCCTAAATTGTCCACTAGCGCCATGTAGGTTTATAACCGGCCAGGCCCCTTCTCTGAGGGCTTAACCTTTAGCCCCAGTGGTCAATTTAGGTTAGAGGGTAAAAAGGGGAATGGAAAATGACGCGGGAATTTTTACCCTTGATTTAAGTTTTGAAAATCCCTGAGAATTTTCCCTACACACACACACACACACACACACACACACACACACACACACATATATATATATATATATATATATATATATATACATATATATATATATATATATATATATATATATATATATATATATATACATATATATGTGTGTGTATGTATGTATGTATGCATATATATTAGCTGTAAGTAAATTTTTACTGTCGTATGTCGCGGTTTTTATCCTCAAATGTTACATAAGTTATATGGAATGTTTAGATTTCATTAATTTTTAAATATTATTAAGAGTATATATTACCAATATCCTAAAGTGTTTAGTATCTTAAAATTATAATAGCGTAATTATTTACTTGATAAATATTAAGAACAATATAATCAGTTTTACAATAATATTTTTATTTTTACTTACATACTTTTTCCTTGAACCGTTTCTTTTTATTTTCTGTACTATTAATAGCAAATGCTGTTATTTGTGTTGTTAAATGTTGTTATAAATGATGAAGGATGTGATTTTGATTCCCTGTGATTTTGTTTCTGGTACTGAATAAAGATATTAGGTAATAAATAAATTTTTACATACTTATATCAAGCATTTTATTCTCAAATGTTACAAAACTTATGTAAATAAATATTTTATCTTCGCACTCTTTTATTGTCTAACTATTATTAGAAGTATATTTTACCAATCTTCTAAAAGTGTCAATGTGTTAAAATTACAATAATATACTTATGAAATAATCTCTTGAACTTGAGTTCATACTATATTCGATTCAGTTAAAGTAACAACCGATACAGATCTGAAAGTCTTAAAATTATAAGGAAAATTAAGGTGTAAATGCTCTTTTATAATGCCCCAAGTTCCTTTTTTTTGGGTGCTTTTAAATTGCTTTCCTATTATATTCCAATTAATCAAATATCTGATCAGGGCAGGTCATAGAAGGTAAGCAATGGAGGCAAAATTTAGAAGCAACAAAACCAACTGAAAAAAAACATGAAAAATTTCAACTCACCAAATATTTAAAAATTAAAGTCCAAACTGGCCATATAATTATTGAATAGTAGAGTAAATGAGTAGTAAATTGGAATACAAAATTGTTAAAAAAAGAAACATGTCTACTCAATATCGTCTTAATGGATTAGAAATTTTGACCACTGAATATAAAATGGGTAACAAATTAGATTTGAGAGAATGTTTTCAGAAAAAAAAAATCTAAAGTGGTCACTAGTTATAGATTGTAAATTATCTTCTCTAATTTTGTTAATCATTATTGAAGTATATTTATATTATCTCTGAAAATATTAGTAACAAGTATTATTTCATAAGTTCGTTGTTATTAGTTCTATAAAGTTGTAAAATTTTCCATACATATATATTAATACTAGAGTCTTAATTTATTTATTTCGTTATTCTAATTAACATGGTTCTTTTACAATTCCATACTTAATTAAATAGTTTAATGCTCGGGGAAAGCATTTTTGGAGGACTTTGTGAAGGTGTCAAAAATTCGAGGGACGGGTTTGATCTGATTTTCAAAATTTAGCGAAAATGGCAAATCAAAAATCGATGGAATTAGAGTCACATTAAAAACCACTTCTTATGAAGCGATCATTGGCCCCTGAAAATAACTTCTCTTGACGCAAAGGGCAACGACTTACCTGATTTTCATTTTTTATAGTCTTTTTGTCTGCTTTTGTATGTCTTCCCCCACTTCCAGAAGAAAAAAAAAGTCCTTAAGATTGTGTATGGGGCAGGAGGCCATCTTGAATAGTGCGATTCCAACGCCCCCTGGCACGCGTTCGGTCTTCCTTATTGTTGCCACCGGCCCCTCGTAAAAAGTCGCTATAAAAAAAGACAAAAATGAACTCTAAGATTTATAAGTCATTCAGGCTAGTCTTAAATATTTCCTCCTTTGTATTTTTAGTGGGCAATAATAATTTTTTAGCTAAACGTAGCACCCGAAGCTTGCTAAGCCCATCTGCTTTAGTTATTTATTTCTTGTGATACATAATATCCGCAGGTGAGGAGGTATATTTATATAAAATTTGATATTTGCCTATGAGCATGCGGAAATTCATTCATATATTTTACTTTCTGCATCGGAGGAACTTTATGTGGAAGTAGTAATTTATTCAACCGGCGTTTTTCACCTCTAAGTGAAAAAATATTTGTGCAATATGTAAAAAATTTAGTCAAGAATATTAAATAATATTTCACGTATCCCTTCTGTTTCCATAGCTGGTTTTGCCGAAATCGTTTTGTATAAATATTTTAACTTAAAATAGGAAAAAATAGTGAGCTATAATTTGGATTATTAAGGTAACGTTAAATTTTACGTGCTTGAATTATTAGCAGTTATGGATTAATAAGTTAATTGAACCTCGCAACTTACTACTATGTACGCATGTTTTCTGTTGATATTAATATTCCCGTGTCATCTCACCTTTATATAGAAGTTCTCATCACAGTAAAGCCAACCGTGTTTTTATCAAAAGGAAAATTTCCTCCCACCTGAGTTGAGTTTGTTGCAAAATAATATTTATCTTTTATAAGTCAAAAATTCATATTGCGTCAAAGTTACTCGACAAGGAAAATTATCTCAAGTATAATTAATAAAGAATGTTTTTATCACAGTAAAACCTACTGAATTTTTATCAAAAGTAAAATTTTCTCCCATTTGATTTGAGTGTGTTGCAAAATAATATTTATCTTTTATAAGTCAGAAATTCATATTGCGTCAAAGTTACTCGGCAAGAAAAATAACGTCAAGTATAATTAATGAAGAATGTTTTTATCACAGCAAAACCTACCGAATTTTTATTAAAAGTAAAAAATTTTCCGACTTGAGTTGAGTTTTTTACAAAATAGTATTTATCTATTATAAGATAAATATTCAAATTGCATCAAAGTTATCGGGGAATAGAAATGTTCTCAAGCATAATTAATGAAGGATGTTTGAGAAAATTTAAACACTTAACTCAGTTTAAATATCATCTCAATTTTAATACATATACTTACATTTGAAATCTTCTTTTTATTCTTATGATGCTATTCTATTTCGGGTTGAAATATTTCGTCCCTAAAATATAAAGAGAAGTGTCAAACAAAATCTCCATTCTATGTTTTAATAATTAGAAAACTGAATAAAATTAGGCAAATATGTTTATATTAGTCAAAGCTAATTATTTGTTACATACAGCTTGCCTTAGTTTGATATATATCTCGCGACTCTAAAAAAAATAATTTAGGTTTTGGAGATATCTAAAAGACTTTTGCATTTTGACAAACATGAATAGAGGTATTAATTTAATCTAAACTTTATGTACACTATGAGAATATCTTTCAAGAAGTATTTAGGCAGTTAAAATTTAAATGAGTAGTAAAGAAATAATTCTATAATTTTTTATGTGGATTTAAATGTTTATTGTCTCAAAAAACTTTCAGATATTTCTTGTTATATATGGGAATAAAATAATTACTTAGGCTAGTAGAGTGTAATAATAATGTGCAGATATAAATATGACCAAGATTTTACCACTTTTAACTAATACATTTATGCATTAAATAAATTAAAGCGTACGATAGACAAGAGTTTGTTTACAAGTTCAATAGATATCTAGAGTTCTAATTTTCCCATCCCATTATCACTGGCTAGTCTTGAACGTAATTTTGCTCATTCAATAAAATTAAAGCGAAATCTGCAACGTATATGTTTTTAATCATAAAGTATTACCTTATTGAAAAAAGCTGAAAGTTTATAGATATCTATAATTATTAGACAATTAACTAATAAATTAATGCATTAATTACTCTTCACAGAATTCTTTAAACTATTCGTATGCAATAATTAAATTGATATAATTTTATGTACCCAAATTTTACAATAAGAGTCAAGTTGATAACTTTTCTGTTGAAATGCATTAAATAATTCTCTTAACGCTGTTTACACAATTGATGATAAATTAGAACAGAACTATTGAGAAAGCCTACAACTTATATTCATTTTCGTCATAAATACACTATTCCAAAAAAGGAAGTTTAAAACAAAATATAATTATTAGACTTTTAACAAATAAATTTATGCATTAATTAC
The DNA here is from genome assembly GCA_032207245.1 of Pardosa pseudoannulata. Classification (NCBI taxonomy): domain Eukaryota; kingdom Metazoa; phylum Arthropoda; class Arachnida; order Araneae; family Lycosidae; genus Pardosa; species Pardosa pseudoannulata. The sequence continues at coordinate 30,914,077 of CM063506.1, forward strand.
ACTGCACATAATTATTTAAATACTCCGCATGCAATAATTAATTATATTATTAATATAATTTTACATGCTTGAAATTTACCGTGACAAGTTTATGAATTCTCCGACTTAAAGCAATAATTATATATGTCGTAATTCTATTAATACTGTTTACATAATTATTGGTATGTTAGAATTGGTAGGTTACATAATTATTTGTAGGGTTTCTTTGAAGTAGCGTTTCTCACATTACTCTTTAACAGAGGGTAAAAGTAAGTGAATAATATCCATTAACAACAAATATCTTTTTACCAGAGATTTTTAGACAATTCAGTTTTTTATGACAATTATTTTAAGCATATCGATAATTATCCAAACATATTGTCCGCATTTCAGCAATATTATCCGCGTGCAAGAAATATAAACAGAAATTGGTATTTATTAACTCCAATTTTAGACGTTAGCTATAAGAAGACTAATTCACTCAAAATAAACATAAACTTTACCATATTTAAAACCGTCAGATTTAAGAAACAAAATTTCATTGTTAATCTAGAAACAGAAACATATAAGTTTTATTTAAGTTATTGGACATCCTAAACAAATAAGTACAACAATATAAAAATTTTAAATGAGCTACTAAATAACAGAAATAAAATTGTTACTCTACAAAAGCACTATTTATTTGTGTATGCAAATGCAATGTTCAAAAATTTTTAGATAAATTATAAATAAAATTTATCCTGAAAATCATTTTTTATTCAGTAAATTGAAATTAAATATATAGCTTTTAAGTGAGAAATTGAAAAGCAAAAATTAATTTTGTGTCTAAAAATATTTTTGTGCATTTAAAAAATTGATTAATTTTCTTATTTTAATATTTTTGAAAAAATAAACATTACCATTAATTAAAATTTAATCATATCAGAAGGTAATAAGTTGCTTTGTGTATTTAAAGAATACGTAGCTAAATTTATAGTGTAACCCATTTCTTTGGTTTTTATATTAAAAAAATTGTCGTATAAGTTAGTTTTTAATGTTTAAAAATAATTTGTATTTCATTACATTTTCTTGGTTTACCAAATATTAAAAAAGTTGCGTCATATATGTGAAATTATTGCAGTTTGTAATGTTATGCAAACAACCCGTCGCAGTGTTTATTGCGTAAAAACATTGGATATTTTTTCAGACTTTGACATAAAGAGGGCGCTCTAGGTAAGGGAGGAAAGGATTGCATATTTTAAAAGGGCATGACTTCATTACATACGATAACTGTAAAATTCATGCATGCAAGCATAAAAATACTGTACTGAAAGAAATAAGTCTTATATAAATATAAAAATTTGAAACTGGGATTAATATCATATTTTGAATTTAATTCGGAAGTTTTAAATTTTGTATATTGTAAATAAATTCACCGTCAATTTTTTTCAGCTGCAGGGTATAAGAAAATATTTTATTTGTTTAACTATGATTGAAGTTAAAAGAAAATAATAAATAGTAAATATAGTAAAATAATAAATTCAATTAAAACCATTTTCTACCTGGAAATTTATTTTAATATTTCGGTTGTTTGTTTTTTTTTTTTTTTCAAGTTAATATAAAAATATATTTCTTTTGTTGTACTTCATCTATCTTTATCAAAAGTTTTAATCAAAATTTTCAGCTTATTTTAAATTTTGTATTAAAGTGTATTTGAAATTTTGTAAAAATACTGTATTGAAAGAAATAAGTCTTATATAAATATAAAAATTTAAAACTGGGATTAATATCATATTTTGAATTTAATTCAGAACTTTTAAATTTTGTATTCTGTAAATAAATTCACCGTTTTTCAGTTGCAGGGTATAAGAATATATTTTATTTGTTTAACTATGATCGAAGTTAAAAGAAAATACATTTTTGAAAAGAATGAGAAGATATGCAATATTTAAAAAAAGTTTTATCATTTTTAAATAATAAAATAATTAATTCAATTAAAAACATTTTCTACCTGGAATTTTTTTTAACATTTCGGATTTTTTTTCAAGTTAATATAAAAATATATTTCTTTTGTTGTACTTAATGTATCTTTATCAAAAGTTTTAATCAAAATTTTCAACTTATTTTAATTCTCTTTCCTTCCTCTGTAAAAATATTTTTATAGTATTTTTACTCCCTTGTTGAAAATATAAGAATTATTATAAACGCAAAAATTTTCGGTTTTTAATTTTTCCAGCAGAAATGCCTATTTTGACCGTGTATGAATCCACTAGTTACTAGTTTGTTTACTAGTTTGGGAGTTATGCCTCTACGTACTTACAAGGAAATAGTAGTTTTGATGCTTTAACCTTTCTTTGCGTGATTTTTACTTTTTACTTTTTTAAAAATAAATCAGGGGGATATAATTCATGCCTAGATTAAAGGAAAAATGTTTAAAAATTTTAGTATTAATATACTAAGTGTTATGATGGAAATTTCCATCATCATGAAAAGAAGTTATATGTAAATATCCATTTTGACTGTACTTAAAGAAGTTTGACTAGTTACGATGTGACGTCTGTATGTATGTATTTCGTATAACTCAAAAACGATTAGTAGTAGAATGCTGAAATCTTATGATTAGAACTGTTGTAACAACCAGATCGGCATCTCAATTTTTGATTGCAATCCATACCCTATAAAACGAATCTGAAAACTACAGTTTTACAACAATGCATCACAACGATATAATTGAGGTTCACAGAATAAAAAGATAATTAGCTTCTATATGATATAAAAAATTAGTTTCTTATTTAAAGTCATTTTTTGGATAAGTAAATTTCTATTTTTTCAATTGGTGGATTTATGTTTTTTGAACGTATTACTTCATATAACGAAGCTAGATTATTTTTATAATGTTCGACTCTTATTGTGGATCTAGAATAAAAATTATTCTAATCAGAGCATAATCTATAATTAAAGTAAATGAAAAATAGATTGTAATAACAAAGATTTTTCCGCTGGATATTTACTATATCCCTCTATTAGACTTTTGTTTCTTCTACTAGATTCTTGAACTAGATTCTTAATTTTGTTAATCTATCTATGCACGCAACACTAGCTCTCAGCCTTACATTAAACACAAATACAAAATACTTGAGCGAAACATGCGTGATGCTAGCAAATTTGTGGCAATTATTTTGAAAACTTCCTCTGCTTTTATCGTTGTTTGACGCTCCGTTTTCGTTTTTATCTGAAAAATTTGAACAACAGTCCTCTTTATTTTTCATCATTATAATGCTTTGAGAATTGTATTGTTAAAAGCGTAATTGCATGTTCAATAGATTATTTTTTTTACGTGACATGAACTACATGCCCAGTTAAAAGTAACTGAACATTAAAAACACAAAACTGAAAGGCTATATTTGTATTAAAAAATTTGGCGATATATTTCAAGACTTCAGATAAAGGAAGGAATAGGAAGTACAAAAAGTATAAAGGTTTCTGTTATGATGAAATATTTCACTTTCCTAAACAAGAAATTAACAGCCAAAATAAGCAGTTCTAGATGTGTTAAACTTTGTTTGTATCTGGTGAAAAAAGTATGAAAGTTGTATGAAAGCCAAAGTATCAAATACAAAATTCTAAGTAATGCAGAAGCCTTATAAAAAATGTGTGGTTGTTTTAATCAAAGTATTGAATATACAACATAGTACATACTTTGTCTAATCTAGCAGGACACAGGTTCCACTAAACATCCATTAGACATCTAAAAAAAATCGAGTGATGACTAAATTGGAATCATGTATGGAAATCGAATGTCCAAGGGAACTAGTGAGATGTTTTGGTAGATATTGTTTGTAACTCCTACATTAGCAATACAAATATTCCGACAGAATTCCCATTTATGTTCACTTTATCCATACAACGTCCAGATGGCATCCTGATTGCCGTTAGGATGTCTACATGAACCTGTGTTGTGTTAGAATAAGGAAAGCAAATAATACTTTACCTAAAAGAAGGCAATCTGCTAACTGGAGGGTTACGGGTTCGGAACTCAAGCCGGCCTAAGATCCACAGTATTCGTTAAAAGAAACTGGGGTTCGTAAAATATGTTCATGGTAGAAATGTCCTCTAAGTTCTCTAACGACACCTACGAGGTTGGTTGGCCAAACTTGGTCCCTACTTCTAAATTACGAAAAATCCCTTGAGCATTTTTTGTCCCTAGCTGCTCGTCAAACGAAAGGCACACACCTTCACATTAATTCGTATAGCCTCTGGCCCACGTGCTTAGCTCTTCAAAGTGGCATTGACAACAACAGCAGGACTGTTTTAACATCCAATTGCAGTGGTGTAAGCAGAATGTTTTCAGGGGGGGAGGGTGATAATTCTAAAAAATAATAGCCCGCATAATTTCTACTAAAATTTTAATTTTTGCCATTTTGTCTGAACTCAAGTGGGGGATTAAACCTCTAACTCCCCTTGCGTACTTTCCTGTCCAATTGTACAGTATTTCTGATTGCAATCCGCAGTCAATGCAATGAAAAATCTTAATATAACAGATATAAATACAACTGGTCTACGCCAAAAGGCTGTACATCAGATCTATTCATTGAACTAATATATACTACTTATTTTTAATGCAGTTCTACACACTGTAGAAAATTGTTTAAATTTTATGTTAATAAAACTAATATTTTAGCAATTGTGTAAAAGTCAACTTTTAATTGGAGGATCATAGATTACATTTCAATAAATTAAGTTTAAATGAAGTGTAGTAAAAAAATTATATCATTTCATAGCAGCACGAGGAAGTATGTCATGTGGAGCTCACATCAGATTTTTTTTAAATTCATAATCTAGAAAATATATACATCAATTCTCAAGTACAACCCTACATCCCTTTCTCTGCTACCCATTGAGTCCAGATATTAAATAACGTATTAATGTGACAGTAGACTGTTATTCTATTAATTTAAACTGCTTCCTTGTTTTGGTGGAACAGATTACTTCTACAGATTTCTTTTCCCACAGTCAGTCATTTTTCTCTCTTTCGGATTTAGAGCGTTCTTTCATTCTTTTATTACTCTACTTACTTTTAGGGTCATTTTACCCTTTTCTTTTTAGTACTATAGTGCTGTTATATTGTTATTTAATTTTTAATTCTTGAATCTAGGAGTCATTCCTCATCCATTCGATTTTAGAGGTATTTTTAAGTGCATTCCAATCTAGAATTAGGTTAATATTAAGTCAAAATTTCGTTTTCCCCTCTCAGTCTCGGATCTCACTCTTTCGGATTTAGAGCGTTCTTTCCTTTTTTTATTGCTCTATTCTAGGTTCCTTTTACTCTTATCCTTTTAGTGCTATAGTGTTGTTAAATTGTTATTTACTTTTTAATTCTGTAATATCGGAGTCATTCCTCGTTCTTTCGATTTTAGAAATATTGTTTTAAGTGCATTCTAAACTAGAATTATGTTAACACATTGTATGCGGGATACGTACTAGTACGTTTTCTGATGATTGATACTTGAGCACGGGTCACGTACTAGTACGGGTTAGTGTAACAACATGGTTTGTTTGTGGGTACAAAAATAACGGTATATACAGGAAAACGAAGCCGAATGTTCTTGTCTACTACATTGATTCTAGAAAAATTTAGACAAATAAAAACTAGTTTTTACATCAGTCGATGCGGAACCACAGAACGGGAAGGTTGATTAAAAAAATCAATTTAGATTTAAAATTAACTTTTTATTTATCTTTGCGAAAATGATATATATATATATATATATATATATATATATATATATATATATATATATATATATATGTGTGTGTGTGTGTGTGTGTGTGTGTATTTATATATTATATATATATTTGTATATATATATATATATATATATATATATATATATGTTTATTTGTCTATTTATATATTTGTTTATATATTTCAATATAAAATACGAAAAGTAGGGTAAAAATTAAACAATTTTCGATCTATTGAGATTTAACTGGATACCTAAATTGATGAGCAAAATGCCCGCTCCCGGTACAATTCCGCTGTAAAATGTACCCGCACACAATTAATACAATGCTAATATTAAGTTAAAATTTCATTTTCTCTACTCAGTCATACATTTTTGTTTGTTTTTGGTTCGGATTTGGAGCATTAGTATTTTATTGCTTTACTTTCAGACCATTTTACTTTTTCCCTTTTGTCTTATAGTGCTGTGATGGTGTTATTCACATTTAGACTCTTGAAACTCGAGGTCATTCCTCATTTTTTCAAATTTAGTGAATATTTTAAATCTATTCCAAACTATTTTTATGTTAATATTATACTTATTTTTCTCAACTTCCTAATTTTATTGCTTTACTTTAAGACCATTACTATTTTATTGCTTTATTTTAAGACCATTACTATTTTATTGCTTTATTTTACAACCATTTTACCTTTTCCCTTTTCGTTTTATAGTGCTGTCATGGTGTTACTCACATTTAGACTCTTGAAACTTGCGCCATTCCTCATTCTTTCAAATGTAGTGAATATTTTAAGTCTATTCCAAACTATTTTTATGTTAATATTATACTTATTTTTCTCAACTTCCTAATTTTATTGCTTTACTTTAAGACCATTACTATTTTATTGCTTTATTTTAAGACCATTTTACCTTCTCCAATTTGGTCTTATAGTGCTGTCATAGTATTATTCACATTTAGACTCTTGAAACTCACTTTATTCCTCATTCTTTCAAATTTAGTGAATATTTTAAGTCAGTTCCAAACTATTTTTATGTTAATATTAGACTTATTTTTCTCAACTTCCTAATTTTATTGCTTTACTTTAAGATCATTACTATGCTATTGCTTTACTTTAAGACCATTTTACTTTCTCCATTTTGGTCTTATAGTGCTGTCATGGTGTTGTTCACATTTAGACTCTTGAAACTCGCGTCATTAATCATTATTTCAAATTTAGTGAATATTTTAAGTCTATTTCAAACTATTTTTATGCTAATATCAGACTTATTTTTCTCAACTTCCTAATTTTTTCTTATTCCTTTCTTCCCAATTTGGTCTTATAGTGCTGTCATGGTGTTATTCACATTTAGCTCTTGAAACTCGTTTCATTCCTCATTCTTTCAAATTTAGTGAATATTTTAAGTCTATTCCAAACTATTTTTATGATAATATCAGACTTATTTTTCTCAACTTCCTAATTTTGAGCCCTTTCACTGCTATTTGAATCTACAGAGCATTTTTTTTTTTCAGTTTTTAAGTTCACTGCTTCTGATTATTTTATCACCCGTTGAATGTTTTTTTCTCTTCTTCTTCGAAACTCCATTAGAGTCCATAATTACAAACAAAAATTGTGAGATTTTAATTTTCTTTTGTATCTTTACCTTAGGAATCAAATAAGTTTTATGTTAACTTGTGGCATACACATGGGGTAGGGTTGGGGGCTCAATCCTCTCTTTGGACTTATAAAAAAAAACACAATTTTCGTCTTGATTTATACACTTGTATGATATTTTGAAATTTCATCATATTTTTGCGAAATTATAATACAATTACAAAACGTGAACCAGTACTTAACTGTATGTACAAAATAAATTAATTAACCATACTTTAGGAGTAACTCTACATGTTCATGAAAACCTACAAAGGGTAGAATCTTTATAGTTCTACCAGAATCCTAATTTTTTTAATCCTGTTAAATGGTACTTTAACAGGATTGTTAAAGTACCATTTTACCTGTTAAATGGCCAGTACTTAACTGTATGTACAAAATAAATTAATGAATAGTACTTTATTAGTAACTCTAGATATTCATGAAAACCTACTATGGATAGAATCTTTATAGTTCTACCTGAATCCTAATTTTTTTAATCCTGTTAAATGGTACTTTAACAAGATTGTTAAAGTACTTGTTAAATGGCCAGTACTTAACTGTATGTACAAAAGAAATTAATGAATCGTACTTTAGGAGTAACTCTAGATATTCATGAAAACCTACTACGGATAGAATCTTTATAGTTCTACTTGAATCCTAATTTTTTTAATCCTGTTAAAGGGTACTTTAAGAAACTCAAAATAAACTAATGAATCATACTTTGGAAGTAACTCTAGCTATTGATGAACACCTATTAAGGATAGAATTTTTATATTTCTACCTGAATACTAATTTTTTAATCCTGTTAAAGGGTACTTTAACAGGATTGTTAAAGTACTTGTTAAATGACCGGGACTTAACTATATGTACAAAATAAACTAATGAATCATACTTTGGGAGTAACTCTAGCTATTGATGAACACCTACTAAGGATGAAATCTTTATTTTTCTACTAGAATGTTAATTTTTTTAATCCTGTTAAATGGTTCTTTAACAGAATTGTTAAAATACCTGTTAAATGGCCGGTAGGTGGTTAGTACCGGCCATATTGAAATCTTTTAACTCCATGTTAACCAATGAAAAAAATTGTTCTACTACTGTGCGTCTCGCATTTGAAGATTTTTTCCAGGGTAACATGGTAGAGTGTATTCTCTACAACTTTCAATTTTTCTATTTACGATTCCTCTTTCACTCTGTTTTAGACAAAATTTGCTCGCTGAAACTGAATTAGAGACAATAGTTGCTTAATTGAAATAAAATTAAAGTTTACTTATACTCTGCGTTATTATCTTCTAAATGAATACTTTTAATATCCGATAAAAACAGAATTAAATTTTAATTTCCTTCTGTGTGAAAGGAATATTATATTAAAAGGAAAAAAGTTATCAAATGCGAAAATGCATAATTAAGCCGTTCACTACAACTGCTCCTAATTATTCTAGAAATGCATAGAATGACAAAATAATTACAGTATTAACATGTAAAACTTGATTTTAATTGATAATCTTGGAAACAGGTACTCAAAATTAGGAATGCCATACGGTTATGAAAAATGAATTTAAATCCAGAAAGCATTTTTGTAGATTATGTTTTCACTCTTTTGTTTTTTAGAGAAAATTTGAAAAATTAATTTAAATCCAGAAAGCATTTTTGTAGATTATGTTTTCACTCTTTTGTTTTTTAGAGAAAATTTTCTTCATCGAAATTTTATTAAAAAGAGTAAATGACAAATAAAAACAAAGTGACATTTTAGTTTTCTTCTATGACTAACGAATGTTTTATATTAAAGAGGAAAATATATGGGAAATTCTAAAAATATTTTTTCATTACAACTGCTCCTCTAATTATTCATGAAATGCCTAGCAATGATATAATCTCTGTCATTCTTTTCATCTTTGAGTACTAATCTTATAATTCTTTGAGTGCTAATCTTAAAGAGGAAAATATATGGGAAATTCTAAAAATATTTGTTCATTACAACTGCTCCTCTAATAATTCATGAAATGCTTAGCAATGATATAATCTCTGTAATTCTTTTCATCTTTGAGTACTAATCTTATAATTCTTTGAGTACTAATCTTAAAGAGGAAAATATATGGGAAATTCTAAAAATATTTTTTATTACAACTGCTCCTCTAATTATTCATGAAATGCTTAGCAATGATATAATCTCTGTAATTTTTTTCATCTTTGAGTACTAATCTTGTAAACAGACACTTAAAAATAAGAATGTTATATAATTATGTGTAATTATATAATTATTATATTAAAACGAGAAATATCAAATGGTTATGAAAATTTCATTTAAATTCTAAATACACCTAGAAAATAACACCTAGAAAAAAAAATGCGTTATATCTAAAAGTAAAAAGAATTTTTTTTAATAAATAAAAAGTTCCTAATGTTATTTGTGAAAATATATCTAAGTTGAATAGTTCAACTACTAATGGCAAAACAGTAAACCGTAGCTCTAAAAACTAAACCAAACCAACTACTCATGATACCCTAATGATATCGGTAAATCAGTCGCTAAACGAATAACAGCCAGTAATTTTGCTTAAATCGATAACTATCCCTTCCCGTGATATAATAAGTTATTCATTCTAAGAATACATTAGTGCTGAAACAGGTGAATAATAACATGCACAAAAGCACAAACAACTTGACAAATCGTTTTTTGGAGCCAAATCTTGCCAATTCGCAGATTGTGTGTTCCCAGGGTTGTTTACGGGTTCGTAAAAATTAAAAATACTTATTGCCTTTCGCAGAGAGTTGAAGAAATTGATGAAAACTTTCGTGATGGATTTCAGTAGCAATTTATTATCCAAGCACAAGTAATTCATAATGAAAGGAAGAGGGGTATGTCACTGCATTCATTTATCGACTTGTTTACGAACATGATTATGTTCCTATTATTTCGAATAACTTCCACGACGCATTAAATAGCATAATTCTTCTAGCAATAAATAACTGGAATTTCTCTGTCTGCGTAATTTTCCCTCTCCTTATCACGCAATTACAAGATGAATCGATTTTCCAATACTTTAAAGTTTTAGAATAATTACCTTCATGTTCTGTATGGAGCACTGGAACAATTACCTCCCACTTAAAGGTCTATTACGTATTAAAGTAGTAAAAAAAAGAACTTTTCTAGCTGGTTAATTATCATTCAGGTAGAGTAAAAAAGCACTGTTGTAGCTTTTTTTTGTTTTTGTTTTATTACGAACTCATTTCGAGACCTAGCATGTACCGCTAAAAGCAGAGTCGATATTTCGGTTCTTATTGATAACCAATAAATAAAGGGAGGGGGCTTTGAATTCCCCTTTAATGTGCAACGCAAACGAAGTAACCCGCCAATCAGACGTCCGCTACTAACAAACTAGCGGAGAAAATAATAAAATAAAAGAGAAGGGAATGAAAGGGGGGTCGTGAATACGCAGGAATCGGATTGTTTCCCCCTTCGGGGTCGAGAGAAGCACGTTGATTGGCCAAAAGCAGAGCTTGATTTCCACCAACCAACCAGTGTTACCGGAGCACTCGGCTACATTCTCTCCTTTTTAGCTGGAGGCACTAAGTGAAGTTGTATTGTAAATTCGGAGGGGTTGCTTTATTTAGATGTTTATCGCCAACTTTGAAGAAAAAATTGGCGAAATTACTATCGTAGGAGTATTTTGGAATTAATTAAAACGCTCTTCTAAATACTGAATCACTAAAGGCCTTTTCTATTATGTATATATCCAGTGTTCTAAGTCCAATTAATGACATCTAATTAAATGCTTAATTAGTTAATTAATTAATGCTTTAATTTTGGGAATAATTCCAGAAAAGGGAAAAATTCTTAATCATTCAAAAGTTGGTGATTTTAGGAATTTAAAAAATTAACCTTGCCATTTTAATTTTACGTGAATCACTGTTAATTAAATAAATCAATTAAAATTCTTTAAAGATGTGATTTAACTATTTTTACTTTATTCGTCTTAGATTTTACATTTTTCTCGTATTTTTTTAAAGAATGTCTTTTAATAAATTATAAAGAACAAAATAAATTATTTTAGGAATTTAAAAAATTAACTTTGTTATTTTAATTTTACGTGAATAATGAATAACTGTTAATTAAATAAATCAATTAAAATTCTTTAAGGATGTGATTTAACTATTCTTACTTTATTCGTCTTAAATTTTACAATTTTGTCATATTTTTTTTAAAGAATGTTAAAAGACATTCTTAATTAAACATGATATTCTTAATAAATTATAAAAAACAACATAAATTCTTTTAGGAATTTTAAAAATTAACTTTGCCATTTTAATTTTACATGAATAATGAATAACTGTTGCTTAAATAAATCAATTAAGACACTTTAAGGATGTGATTTTACTATTCTTACTTTATTTATTTTAGATTTTACATTTTTGTCATATTTTTTTAAAGAATGTCTTTTAATAAATTATAAAGAACAAAATAAATTATTTTAGGAATTTTAAAAATTAACTTTGCCATTTTAATTTTACGTGAATAATGAATAACTGTTAATTAAATAAATCAATTAAGATTCTTTAAGGATGTGATTTAACTATTCTTACTTTATTCGTCTTAGATTTTACATTTTTGTCATATTTTTTTAAAGAATGTCTTTTAATAAATTAAAAAGAACAAAATAATTTCAATTTCACTTTTCAATTTATAGAAAAGGGATACTTTTTTAAAACATTTTTATGAATTATTATTTAACTTTTCATTAACCTTAAGCTGGTTAAATACGAATAATTTCCGAAAAAGGGAGAATTCTTAAGGATTCGAAAGTTGGTGATTTTAGGAATTTAAAAAGTTAACGTTGCCATTTTAATTTTAAGTAAATAATGAATAACTATTAATTAAATAAATCAATTAAGACTCTTTAAGGATGTGACTTAACTATTCTTACTTTATTCGTCTTACATTTTACATTTTTGTCATATTTTTTTAAAGAATGTCTTTTAATAAATTATAAAGAACAAAATAAATTCTTTTAGGAATTTTAAAAATTAACTTTGCTATTTTAATTTTACGTGAATAATGAATAACTGTTAATTAAATAAATGAATTAAGACGCTTCAAGAATGTGATTTAACCATTCTTACTTTATTCTTCTTAGATTTTACATTTTTGTCATATTTTTTAAAGAATGTCTTTTAATAAATTATAAAGAACAAAGTAAATTATTTTAGGAATTTAAAAAATTAACTTCGCCATTTTAATTTTACATGAATAATGAGTAACTGTTAATTAAACAAATCAATAAAGATTCTTTAAGGATGTGATTTAATTATTCTAACTTTATTCGTTTTACATTTTACATTTTTGTCATATTTTTTTAAAATATGTCTTTTTATAAATTAAAAAGAACAAAATAATTTCAATTTTACTTTTCAATTTATAGAAAAGGTATACTTTTTTAAAACATTTTTATGAATTATTATTTAACTGTTCACTAACATTAAGCTTTTTAAATTTAAAAACTATTATAATTTGTTTGTAAATAAAAAAAAATTAAAATTATTTAAAGTTTCTAACAATAATTCTGGACAAAATTCCTTTAAAATTGAATCCTATGATAAATGAAGCAATTTAAAAACAATAGACAGTTCTATTGACATATATATTATATTTAAATTAGAAATTTAAAATTTTCATTTGCTTAAATCAAAATAACTAGCTTAAACAAGGAAAAAACACTGGTTAAAATAGGATAAATAAAATACATATTAATCAAAGATTCTTTTGAAAAAATTAGCTTAATTAACTTTAAAGAATTTATTAAAAAAATTCGTAATATGTGAAGTATTAAAATTTGCAAATCAAAGAATTTCATGTTTCTCGCAATAGAGGGCGCTGCTATATTTAAACGGTGAAGATTTTTGGAGGAATTTCAGTTTTCAAGTAAGTCGCTCAAAGAGGGGAAATATTAATTCTTAAGATTACGAAGCATTTGATTTTAAAAATTAAAAAATTGCTGTGTATTTACTGACTAAAACTCAAGCTACAATATACTTACTGATAGTAATTGTTTTATTGCAACTTTTCAATTAAAGCTGATGTTTGAAGATTTTTACGTCAAATGAAGTAAAATAGGGAGAAAAGAAAATTATAAATAGAAATTAAATCAAATGATGAGTAATTTCTAAAATTTGGATTATCTAAATATTTATTTTGGTTTTTATATAGTTCAATAAGATTGGGTTGTATAGAAATATTGCTTTCCGTTCTGGCACATATTTTACATGTATTAGAAACATGTTAAAAATATGTATTTTCAGGAATATATATGTATGTATATGTGAGTATATTTTTACAATAATAGATAGAGTAGTTAAAGAATATATAGCCATCTATATATTTTATAAGTAGCTATAGATATATTTATTTCTTAAGGAAACTTTCTTTTGGGTAACATTGAAAAGAGAATTTTATATTTAAAACTATACTGTAAAATAGCATGTTAAAAATAAATGGGACATACATGGATAACATAACATAACATAAACAAAGATTAACAACCACTAATTATTTTTTAAACATTATTGTAAATTACTTTCAAAGGTGAAATTTTTCTATGTTTTGAATTGTAAATTTTTAAGTTGAAGTATTCAACAAAACAAGAGTAATTTTCAAATTTAATATGTAAATTTTAAAAAATTTAGCGTACTCTTGTAACAATAAACTTTAAATGATTAAAAATGTATTTTAAAAAATTCTGTTTCATTTTTCTTATAAAGGAAGGATTTCAACAAACAAAGAAACAAAAAACGTTAAATACCCTTGATAAAGAAATTTAGAATTTCTAATAAAAATTCTTAAAGATTCTAAAGTAATTTATAATCCATGTCGAAACTAATTATTGTGAAAAATAAATTTTTTGTTCATAAATTTTACTTTGACTTTTTAAACTGTTTCTTCATTGTTTTTTGCGATTATGATGACTTTTATATTAATTGCAGTGTTTCAATGCAGAAAGGCGAATTTCTTAAACCAGTTTTAAGTTATTAATAACTTCAATTTCAGGTTTTAACTTCTAATTTTACACTATTGGAAACAATTATTAATGTTCTAATCAATGGGGCAATTATAGTTCAGCAAGAACTTTAATTGAATTTTGTTCACCAAGAAATTTAAATGAATTTTTAAATTACCCGGAAAGTTTAATTAACTCTTAAATATTTTTCATAATTAATATTTATTTATTTTAATCGGTTTTGTTAATTTACCTTATTTTGTATATATCACGGTCTAATGAAGGAAATCTAAGGGTGCATAAACTACAATAATTATCTAAAGAAATTTTATTATTTAACTCAAATAACAGTTTTTAAATTTTAACTATTTTAATTCCCCAAAGACGTTATTTAACCGATGGCGAAAAATCTAAAATTATTTAAAGCGTTTATTTTTAAAAAAGGTGAGTTTTAAATCATTTAAGATCTTAATTTTAGTTTAAATTTCCAATTATTATATTATTAAGAACAATTATTAATGTGCTTATTGATGGGGAAGATGAAGTTTAGTAGCAGCTACAAAAAAAGTTTAGAAATTTCACAGAAAAGCGAATTGTATTAACATTCTGATATACTTTTCTATAATAAATTTATTTTTCTCAACTCTATACCCGATTTTAATGTTAGAATATATTCTAAATATCTTGTCCAATGACGATGTTATGAACATAAATAGTTATCTGATTGAAGTTGATTAACTTTCTCTGTCATCTAAACCTGAGCTTCTAAATTTAACAAAAAAAAAAAAAAAAAGTAGTTTAAATTAATTTCTCAATAAATCTTATATCTAAAGTGACCTCACTTATTTTCAAATATCCCTGAAATGCGGTTTCAAATTTGACCTCGATTTCAATATTAGAATATATTGTAAATAACGTGTACAATGACGATATTATGAACATAAATAATTATCTAACTAAAGTTGATTAACTTTCTCTGTGATCTAAACTTTAAAACCTGAGATTCTAAATTTAACAAAATAAAGTAGTTTAAATTAATCTCAATAAATCTTACATCTAAAGTGACCTCACTTATTTTCAAATATGCCACAAATGAGGTTTCAAATTTGACCGATTACCGGATGACCGTTATTTGAACAAGATTGAAAAAAGTAGATTTGGTTTCAAACGTTACTGTCTGCTTTTCTGCAATACCAAGGCTAATGATACTTTTTAAAGGCGATTCCGAATGGCTACGAATAATCCTGCAACAGTTGGATTCGAACTTCAGAATTCCGGTACCGAAGATTGGTGCCTTAACCATTCGGCAATCGTTCGGCGAAAGTAAGAAAAAGTTTCAGCCTCAAACTTGTAGAAGTCAATACAGAACTAAAACATTTTGTTTCTGTACGATTTTTTGTCTTTGTACGAATAATAATTCTTGTAATACTGTTTGTAACAGTAGCATAGCCAGATTTTCTGTCTGGTGGGGCAAGAATCCAAACATTACTTTCAGGTAAGAACTCTCCAACTTGAGTTATTCAGAGTTCTTTGTTTCAAAACTTAAATAAAATAATTTAATCATTCGCCTTTGATTTAAAGGTTGCTAATTTTATAGTTAGCACATACTTGTCAGGAAGTTTTGAGAATGTTGTCGATAAAAATATCCTGTTAAGGCAAGACGGTACAGCAACGTTGCAGTAACATTGCAGTAATGGACTTTTACTCTTACAATTTTTAACTCAAATATGTTTCCAAGTTGCTAATTTTGTAGGTTTGCACATACTTGTCACGAAGTTTGGAGAATGTCTTGGATAAAAATTTCCTGTTAAAGCAAGACGTTGCAGTAATGTTGCAGTAACGTTGCAGTAATTGACTTTTACTTTTAAAATTTTTCACTCAAATATGTAGGAGTAAAATACAGAATGTTTTTATTACTGTTACGATAACACGTTGATTAGTTTTCCTTTTTAGTTTGATTACTTAAAAAAAACTAATCAAACTTTAATGTCGCCTAATTATATCATATTGCTATTAATGAGATAATCAGTTATTCCAATTTATTTAAATGTAACTTTAAAATGTTAAATCTTCAATATATTTTTAATGGGTTTTTATTATGGAAACTGTGCATTTAAAAAGTTTGAAAAAGAAAAAAAAATTAACTACAGGCAGGGAACTTAAACCTCCCTAGTTCCCCCCACTCCCCTGAGCTGTTCCACTGCATTTGCAATAATTTAAAACTAAGTATCAAATTTTTCATTTAAATGCTTTTCTTTTTTCCTTAGCTATTAAGAGACTCTTTGAATCTTATCCAAAAGGAAAACGGACATATAGTTTTATTCCGAATTCATCCCGAACAAAATCTTTTTTCCATTATTTTTTAATTAAGTATAACAAGAAAAAATTTAAACTAATCTTTATATTTTTAATTTCTTTATGAGATATAATACCTTTCAAGACTTAAAGTCTCTAATTTAACACGTTTTTCATTCATCATAAAACAAAAAGTTCTATTCCATTTTACTTGAATTTTTTACACCTTTTTTAATAACTCTCAAGCTTGCAGAAGATTACTTTGTTTCAAAATTTAAATTAGTATATAATTTTTTTATTTATTTATTTTTTCCCCCAATATATTCCACAAAATATTCACCAATGAAAAAAAAATTAAAATCATTTACCTGCAAAATAAGTTTTGAAATAAATCTATTAGAAACTAAATATTTATATGAACTTGAAGTAAAATATATATGTTTTGTTCTGTTTATTTAAAACTTAAGCGTACCTAACACTTTAAAATTTACGGAAATTAAAAACTTATGAAACTGAAAAAGTAAAAAAAAAAAAGGATTTTTTTTTTAAATAAAATATATTGCACGTATTAATATTATTGCGTTCTCGGGATAAAAATTAGTTTCTAATTTACAAATTTCAAAAGTTATTTTACGTTTAAGTGGATTTCAATTTTTTTGCTTGGTGTGCATATTTTATGTATTTTAAAAAAATGTATTGCCTTTTATATATATATGTATATATATATATATATATATATATATATATATAATAAAGCTAATTTTTATAAAGTTATACGGATTTAGGAAAAAATATTCTAAACAGAGAAAACCTTTTATTTTGTTTTAAATAAAAATAGGTTATAATAGGCTCTTAAATAAAATATATTGTTCGTATTAAAATGATTGAGGTTCTCGAATAAAAAAGATAATTAGCTTCTATTTGGTGTAAAAATTAGTTTCTAATTTACAAATTTCAAAATTCATTTTACGCTTAAGTGGATTTTAATTTTTTCGGTGTACATATTTTCTGTATTCTAAAAAATGTATTGCTGCATATATATATAATAAAGCTAATTTTTATAAAGTTATATGTATTTAGGAAAATATATTCTAAGCAGAGCAAACTTTTTATTTTGTTTTAAATCAAAAATAGGCTATAGTAGGCTCTTAAATAAAATATATTGTTCGTATTAATATGATTGAGGTTCTCGAATAAAAAAGATAATTAGCTTCTATTTGGTATAAAAATTAGTTTCTAATTTACAAATTTTAAAGGTTATTTTACGTTTAAGTGCATATCAATTTTTTCGCTTGGTGTGCATATTTTATGTATTTTAAAAAATGTATTGCTGCATATGTATATAACAAAACTAAATTTTATAAAGTTAGAATTTTTATAAAGTTATAAGGATTTAGGATAAAATTTTCTAAACAGAGCAAACTTTTTATTTTGTTTTAAATCAAAAATAGGCTATAATAAGCTCTAAAATAAAATATATTAGTCGTATTAGTACGTTTCAGGTTCTCGATTAAAAAAGATAATTCGCTTCTATTTGGTGTAAAAATTAGTTTCTAATTTACTATTTTCAAAATTTATTTTGCGTTTAAGTGGATTTTAATTTTTTCGCTTGGTGTACATCTTTTATGTATTTTAAAAATGGTATTAAGGCATATGTATATAACAAAACTATTTTTATAAAGTTATAAGAATTTAGGAAAAGTATTCTAAACAAAGGAAACTTTTTATTTTGTTTTAAATCAAAAATAAGCTATAATAGGCTCTTAAATAAAATATATTGTTCGTATATGATTGAGGTTTTCGAATAAAAGAAATAATTAGCTCCTATTTGGTATAAAAATTAGTTTCTAATTTACAAATTTCAAAAGTTATTTTAAGTTTAAGTTGATTTTAATTTTTCCACTTTCTGTATCTATTTTACGTATTTTAAAAAACGTTTTGCTGCATATGTATATAACAAAACTAAGTTTTATAAAGTAATAAGGATTTAGGAAAAAATATTCTTAACATAGAAAACTTTTTATTTTGCTTTAAATCAAAAATAGACTATATTTAATGGGTACTTTTATTTCCTTGAAATTCTGGGAAGATATATCGGTGAAACCCGTTTGTGGAGCGTTGGCGTGGAATTTGGCGTCCTGCTTGGCAGAATTTTCACCCCGAAGTAACCCTGCATGTCACTTCCATCGATAAGCCTAGTTAATTGCAGGTGTCTGTTTTTTTCCTCGTTTATCCTGACTCCACCTTCGTCTAGCTGTCCATTGGCAGCCTCGTAACCGGCCCTTTGGGGCCCATTTCGTTCGAGGGGGTCCCCGACATTATCGGACTAGATAATGGCCTCATCGCACAGGTGAATGCTGGAAATCCGATATTGGCTGGCTCTTAATGGTTTTACCCGAGGACGCATATCGTTTGCAGTACACGTTTTTCATTTCTCTCTTTTGTTTAGTTTTTTTTTCCATTTATCCCCATTTTGAAATGTGATGGACACGCAATTTTTAATGGCTGCTCTCAGATTCGGTTACGACCGGTTGTAAATATTAATCTTCGAATTATTAATGCATTGTTTCTCGAATCGAAAACAAAAATCAACCCGGTGATTGCGATAGGAAAATGAGAAATGTTAGTAATTTAAGTTCTGAATGTTCCAAACTTTTAGAATACTTCTTTGTTCCCTTTTTAGTTAAAAGTTGTTTTAGTCTTTTGTAGTTAATACTGTTTTCGAACATGAATTTCCTAATTCCATCATTACTGTAAATGGTTTCGAAATGAGTTGTCGCCATTTTATTTTATTTCTTGGTATTAAGTTCCATGTTTTCGTTGCCAGTAGTGATTTCCTAGAAAGAAGAAGTAATAACTAGTTTTTAGCTAAATTAACTTTTGACGAGTTCTTTACTACGCAGACCTTTTATTCTTTGGGAAGCCCTTTGAGGTAATCATTCTCTTGAAGCAACCTCTTCAACAAATATCAGAAGAAATATATCAAAGTTTTAGCCTAATCAAATTTACAAAATTAATATTGCATTTCTGTTTTATCAGTATCAAAGATATTAATAAGACATTGAATAGTAAGCTAGTGGTTTTTAACTTCTGACGAGTTCTTTACTACGCCGATCTTTTATTCTTTGGGGGAACTCTTTCAGCTAATCATTCTCTTAAGAGAACCTCCACACCAAATATCAGAAAAAAATATATCAAAACTTTATCCTAATCAAATTTAAAAATTAATATTGCATTTCTGTTTTATCAGAATGCAAAGATCTTAATAAAACATTGAATGGTAAGGTACTTAATGGTTTTTAACTTCTGACGAGTTATTTACTACTCCGACCTTTTATTCTTTGGGAAACCCTTTGAGCTAATCATTCTTTTGAAGGAACCTTTTTTCTAAATAGCAGAAAAAAATATATCAAAGCTTTATCCTAATCAAATTAACAGAATTAATATTGCATTTCTGTTTTATCAGAATGCAAAGATCTTAATAAAACATTGAATGGTAAGGTACTTAATGGTTTTTAACTTCTGACGAGTTATTTACTACTCCGACCTTTTATTCTTTGGGAAGCCCTTTGAGCTAATCATTCTCTTGAAGGAACCTCTTTACCAAATAGCAGAAAAAATATATCAAAGCTTTATCCTAATCAAATTTACAAAATTAATATTGCATTTCTCTTTTATCAGAATCAAAGATCTTAATAAGACATTGAATGGTAAGGTACTTAATGGTTTTTAACTTCTGACGAGTTATTTACTACTCCGACCTTTTATTCTTTGGGAAACCCTTTGAGCTAATCATTCTCTTGAAGGAACCTCTTCACTAAATAGCAGAAAAAAATATATCAAAGCTTTATCCTAATCAAATTAACAGAATTAATATTGCATTTCTCTTTTATCAGAATCAAAGATCTTAATAAGACATTGAATGGTAAGATAGCTAGTGGTTTTTAACTTCTGACAAGTTCTTCACTAAGCCGATCTTTTATTCTTTGGGGAACTCTTTGAGCTAATCATTCTTTTGAAGGAACCTCTTCACCAAAAAGCAGCAAAAATATATCAATGCTTTATCCTAATCAAATTTACAAAATTAATATTGCATTTCTGTTTTATCATAATGCAAAGATTTTAATTACATTAAATGGTAAGGTAGCTAGTGGTTTTTAACTTCTGACAAGTTCTTCACTAAGCCGATCTTTTATTCTTTGGGGAACTCTTTGAGCTAATCATTCTTTTGAAGGAACCTCTTCACCAAAAAGCAGCAAAAATATATCAATGCTTTATCCTAATCAAATTTACAAAATTAATATTGCATTTCTGTTTTATCATAATGCAAAGATCTTAATAATACATTGAATGGTAAGGTAGTTAGTGGTTTTTAACTTCTGACGAGTTCTTTACTGGTTTTAATTTCACATATATATCTTAAACATTTCGTGGAATAGAGCTTGTAATACAAATCATTTCTATATGGCGTATAATGTAGATCTGAAAAGAATCTACAAACAACGAGGCTTTTTCTTAATATCAATAGTGTAAATTATAGAGGTTGTAATTTTTCGCTATTCTGTTAAACGTATCGTGGAATAGAGCTTTTAATATATATCATTTCTATAAAACGTAATGTAGATCTGAAAAAAATCTACGAACATCAAGGTTTTTTGTAATATCAATAGTGTAAGTTATAGATGTTTTAATATTTCGCATTTCTCTTAAACGTATCCTGAAATAGAGCTTTTATTACAAATCATTTCTATAATACTTAATGTAGATCGAAAAAGAATCTATAAACAGTAAAGTGTTTAAATATCAGTAGTGTCAGTTATAGAGGTTTTAATTTCTCGTTATTCTCTTATACGTACCGTGGAACAGAGATTTTAATAAAAATCATTTCTATAACACATAATGTAGATGGGAAAAGAATCTATGAACAGTAAAGTTTTTGTTTTAATATCAATTGTGTAAATTATCGTGGTTTTAATTTCTCGCTATTCTCTTAAATGTATCGTCGAATAGAGCTTTTAATACAAATCATTTCTGCAACACATAATGTAGATCTGAAAAAAATCTATGAACAGTGAAGTTTTTTGTAATATCAATATTGTAAGTTATCTAGGTTTTAATTTCTCGTTATTTTCTTATAAGTATCGTGGAATAGAGCTTTTAATAGAAATCATTGTATAACACATAGTGTAGATCTGAAAAGAATCTATGAACACTAAAGGTTTTGTTTTAACATCAATAATGTAAGTTATAGAGGTTTTAATTTTTCGTTATTCTCTTAAATGTATGGAATAGAGCTTTTAATACAAATTATTTATATAACACATAATGTAGATCTGAAAAGAATCTACGAACAGAATTTTTTTTTAAAATATCAATAGTGTAAGTTATAGAGGTTTTAATTTCTCGTTATTCTGTTAAACGCATCGTGGAATAGAGCTTTTAATAAATACCATTTCTATAACACATAATGTAGATCTGAAAAGAATCTACAAACAGCAAGATTATTTTTAATACCAATAGTGTAAGCTATAGAGGTTTTAATTTCTCGTTATTCTCTATAGGTTTCATGGAATAGAGCTTTTAATACAAATCATTTCCATAACATATAATGTAGATCTGAAAGAAATCTATGAACAGTACAGTTTTTTTTTTTTTTTTTTTTAATATGAATACTGTAAGTTATGGAGGTTTTAATTTCTTGTTATTCCGTTAAACGTATCGTTTCAGCAAGTCAATAACTTTGAAATCTAAAGAGTGAAAATGGCTGGAAGAACGAAATTATCTTTAAAAGAAGAAAGAGGGCACAACTTTGTTACTATAAAGTGAGTGAAAAGCTTCACACTGATGTACTATTTAAGCTATATTATAGAGGATTTAATTTCTTGCTAATCTCTTAAACTTGAGGTATCAGCAAGCTAACAAATCTTAAAATCAAAAGAATGAAGAGTAACTTAATAATTATTACTATTTGACTGACTGAAAAGCTTCACACTGAAAACGTGGACTATATATGTATATATATATATATATATATATATATATATATATATTTAATATATAATCTATATATATATATATATATATATTATAATTTTATATAAAATATAAATATATATATATATATAATATATATAGATATCTATATATATATATATAAATTTATTTATAAATCATATATACATTATAGATACTTTATATACATATATACATATATATAAATGTTTTTATATAATATATACAAATATATATACATATATATATAATTATATTTTACATTATCATAAATATACATATATATATATGTATAATATATATACAATATTTATATAATATATATATATCTATATATATAAATATATATATATATATATATATAAAATATATATATATATATATAGTCTTTAAAATCTTAAAAAAATTCTCTTGCGTGAGATTTTGTTTATGTTCGCATAGAGTAATGTTTAGTTTTTTTCTTTTCCCTTTTTGTGTGAGTGTTTTGCAGTTATTTCATTTTTCCCCTTTTTTTCGTAATTAAGTAAATTCCCTTTTTTTTTTCGTTTTCGGAGTGGTTTTAAGTTTTGATTAATCTAGTCGTTTTAAACAATCTTTAAAATTGAAAGAGAGTGTGAAAATTACTGGAAGAGGAAAATTTCCCTTTAAAAAGGGAAGAGGGCATAGTTTAATAGTTTACTATTTGAATGTATGAAATGTTTCATGCTGAAAAAGCGTACGATATATTACTCTTTAAACTCTTTAGAGGAAAATTCATATCCATGAGACTTTTAAGATTTTGTTTTGCTTCATTTTTTAGTGTATGTTTTTGTGTGTGTTCTACGCAGTTATTGCATTTTTTTCTGAGAATTGAATTTCTACTGTTTATGTGTATGTAATGTTAGTGTTAGTATTTTGTAGGTTTTAATTTCTCTTTAAACTCTTAAATTCATCGTTTTAGTAAGCCATCAACCCTTACAATTAAAAAAGTGTTAATGGTTGCAAGAGGGACATTGTCTTTGAGAGAGGGAAGAAGGAACAACAGTAATTATTACTATTTAATTGAGTTAAAATCCTCACACTGAAAAAGTGTATAACATATCCACTCTTTAAACTATTTAGAAAAAAAATTATAAGCATAAAAAAAGGGTTTTTTAAAATTTCCATAGAGTAATTGTTAGTATTTATGTGATCTCTATAGATTTTGCCTTTTTTTTATGAGGAAGGAATTTTTACTGTTTTAGATACAGTAAATAGCAGTCATAACTCATAAATTTTGATGCGTTATGATGTATGTTTTTTAAATTATACAATGAAAAAATGATACATTTTAGGAAAGTAATATGAAGGAATTTCTACAGGAATTAAAATTTCACACTATTAATTTATAGGCATGAGATCATTTCTTCATTAACTAGAGTTTCTTTCATGTTTGAAAGTAATAGATTTTATTTTTGTTTTTATTTTTATTTAATTAAGAGTAATGGATAGTAGTGGTTATCGTCTAAGTTTTCTCTGAGATTTACTTTTCACTCTTGCTGGAAAGAAAATTTTCCCATATTTGATTTTACTCTCTGTAGAATTTGTGACTTTTGTGACTTATATGTAACTTATACGTGGATAAAATGGCATTTTATAAAAATGAAAATGACTTAACTCAGTGCAAGAGATCACGTTTTCAAATGTGCAACGTGTTAAAGTGTGAGTTTGGGATCCGTACACTGCTTCCATGGATTTCCATTCATGATATGATAAGAAATTTTGTTTAGTCCTAGAGTATCTAGGAAATCTTTAGGCTCTTAGTCTCTTTTACGGTTTCTTTTCACTTACTTATTTTGCATTAACTAGAGCATAGGTTCTCAATCTTTTTCAATAAAGGAGCAGCTTTGAAATTGAAAACTCAATGCAGATCTCATAGTTATGTACCGTGTTTAGTAAACATAAAGACAAAATATCATTGATGATACAAGATGGGATCTGTACAATACGCACACCTCAGTACTATACTATCTTTATAAGAAAAAGAACAAAAAATAGCAAAATATCGTGCCACAATGCCAAATAAAGATGCTCTAGACTAGTGTAACGTATCCGGTCCCTGTTTTAGGTGACACAATGAAGAATCATGTGAATCTTGAATAATGAATTTATTTACACCTCTGCTATATACATCATTTCATAAATACACACACAAAAAAAAATTCCGATCACAGGTATGTGATTAGATACACGTAGACCTGAGTAGAGACGTGCAATATCTAAGATCTGACTCTGCCGAAATATAGGTGATCTGAAGGAAGAAACAATTCGGTAACTCTCGCGAAAGTGCACTGAAGTAATGAAGGTAGAAATTACTCTCAATTAGACGTGATAAGAAGTGATCACAACGTGTTTTCTTCGAAGAATATCGAAACACAGTTAGAGATCTTAAGGGAAATATGCAATCAATCCTGAAGAGGGTTATATTAAAAACGTACCTCACATACAGTGGATTCCTGTTCGAAAATGTATTTTTGTCATAACTCATACACTAAAAAAAGAATATTGCAAAGCGATAATAAAGAAAGAAACTAATGATTAACGGAACTCCATCAAGGAAAAATAATTTAAAAGTGCCTGACACTTTTAAAAAAAATTCTATATGGTACTAGTTCCGTCTGGAATTTATATACTGTTTAAAAAAATTTCAAAAAAGAACCCAATGCACAGGGTAACGTGCTCAGTCTCAGCAAGAGATATATCCCAAGGCAGGATTTTTGCTACATAAAACTCTCCGATGGAGAGACTGGTCAAGGCGACCTCCGAGTTAGCCGACGCTGGCTACTATCTCAAGAACAGATCCCAAGGTGGAATTATAGCAAATGATGGGTTCAAAACCAAAGTTATCAAGTGCACTTTGTCTTTAAAAAATTAAATCGTTTATCAGGCTTAATAATTCGTCATTTTATATACTTTCACATGTGCAAAAAAAGAAAATACCCTTGTTATTAATAGTTTCCTAAAAACAATTTAAATTTCCAGGAATTAATTAAGAGAAGGAAAATGTAGGACTTAATACAGTATTCCAAACGGACTTGATTCATTTTGGTTTTGAATCCCCCCATATAACAACCAAGGAAAACAGTTTACAAAAGTAAAGATTAAATAACAATTTACGGAAATCTGGGAAGAAAACCATCAATGAAAGTGTCAAACCATTGTCTGATAATTTATTTCTCTGCCGATCCAAGTAGGTCATAAAAATTGACCCAAACTCTGATTACTATAATATTACTTAAAATAAAGGCAAAACCCTAAAAATTTGTGAATTTTTGTAATTTTTGACAAATAAAATTGTAAAGAAACTGGAAAAAAATCATCAATGGAGGTGTCAAACCATTGTCTGATAATTTACTTTTCTGCAAATCCAAGTAGGTCATAAAATTGACAAAAATTCTGATTACTATAATATTATTTAAAATAACCTTAAAAACCAAAAAAATTGTGAATTTTAGTAACTTTTGTTAAATTTATAAATAAAATTGTAAAGAAATTGGAAAAAAAAATCATCAATGGAGGTGTCAAACCATTGTCTGATAATTTACTTCAATGCAAATCCAAGTAGGTCAAAAAATTCACCCAAACTCTGATTACTATAATGTTATTTAAAATTACGGTAAAATCCAAAAACATTTGTGAATTTTCGTAATTTTTGACATTTTAAATAAAATTGTAAAGAAACTGGAAAAAACCATCAATGGAGGTGTCAAACCATTGTCTGATAATTTACTTCTCTGCAAATCCAAGTAGGTCATAAAAATTGACCCAAACTCTGATTACTATAATATTATTTAAAATAACCGTAAAAACAAAAAAAAATTGTGAATTTTCGTAATTTTTGACAAATTTATAAATAAAATTGTAAAGAAACTGGAAAAAATCATCAATGGAGGTGTCAAACCATTCTCTGATAATTTACTTCTCTGCAAATCCAAGTAGGTCATAAAAATTGACCCAAACTCTGATTACTATAATATTATTTAAAATAACCGTAAAAACCAAAAAATTGTGAATTTTCGTAATTTTTGACAAATTTATAAATAAAATTGTAAAGAAACTGGAAAAAATCATCAATGGAGGTGTCAAACCATTGTCTGATAATTTACTTCCCTGCAAATCCAAGTAGGTCATAAAAATTGACCCAAACTCTGATTACTATAATATTATTTAAAATAACCGTAAAAACCGAAAAAAAACTGTGATTTTTCGTAATTTTTGACAAATTTTTAAATAAAATTGTACGAAAACAATGAAGTAATTCGACGGCTACATTTTATTCCCCTTTTTTAAGGAGTAAAATTATATTTTAGGAGACGCATTTCAATTTTTAGGACGAGAAAAGCAAAAACATGTGGACCTTAATCGAATATCATCTTTCGAGAGAGAGAACATCTGGCACAGCTTCTAGAAGCGTACTATTTATCTAAAGAAAAGAAGAATTCCCTTTAAATTTTGCAGAGAAACGTGTCTTTTATTAAATGACAGCTACAAGTTTTTACAGAAGATTTCCTTTTCTTAAGTTCTTTAGAACTAATTTGAATATTTATGCAAATGTCATCATACATTTAGTAATAAAGATTACAATTAAAGAATTCCATATTAAAGTGAATTTTATGATATGGAATATATAAATATAAAACTTACATTGTAATTGAAATAGACATAATTTGGAGCTAATTTGGATATTTATGCAAGTGTGATCATAAATTTAGTAATAATGATTATAATTAAAGAATTCCATATTAAAAGGAATTTTATGATATGGAATATATAAATATGAAACTTACATTGTAATTGAAATAGACATAATTTGGATATTTATGCAAGTGTGATCATAAATTTAGTAATAAATATTATAATTAAAGAATTCCATATTAAAGTGAATTTTATGATATGGAATATATAAGTATGAAACTTAAATTGCAATTGAAATAGACATAATTTGGAGCTAATTTGGATATTTATCCAATATAATCAAGAATCTAGTATTAAAAATATAGATTCTAGTAACAAAGTGAATGGATGAATAGACTTTCCTAATAAATTGTATTTTATGCTATAATACACTGAAGTGAATCTTCAGTGTAGAAAAGAATCTTCATGTCAGAAAATATCATGCTAGTATAAGAAAAATATTAAGATAAACATTAACAAGAAGTATATGAAAATATATGTCAGTTGCTACTTAGGTCAACAAAGAAAAATTTTATTTTAGTTCCTTTTTATTAAATAATTACAATTGATATAAATATGTATATACATATGACAGAATTACAATATTAAGTGACTAAATAGTTTGCTAATTTCCTTACAATGTTCAATTTTCCATTCTACATATGGTGCTGGACTATTATTTTTGTTTGTTACTATTTATTTGCTTTCTACCTTTTTTTCGTTTCTAATTTATGAAGCTGATGGTGGTCTATAATTTCGCATTCTATCGATCTCTTGTACTGCTTCAGTATTGCAAAGAACCTTTCCAGTGAGTTTCGAGCAGTCCAGTTCTTCAATTAATAGTCCATCTAATGATTTCACAAGACTCAAAGCGACATATGCCTGTATGTATGGGTACACATCTTTTCGCGATTACAATACTTCCTTTATTTCGTACAATTAAATAAAAAGGGAGAGGGGTAAAAGGTTTGCTAATAAGTTGGTATGTGATTTATAGAAGCTGTAAATTACTGCTGGAATACAAGCTTGATGCCAAATTGCAGGTAATTATTTGCTTTATAAATAGCTAGAAAATACTTAAATCACATGTTTGAAATCTTGGATAAATGGATTGTATAAATTGATTGCTTTTGAATCAAGTGATTTTTATGCCTGCTAAATCTAGAGGATAATGTGTAAAATTTTAAATTTTGAACTGTAATAATCGACGCTACCACCAACAAACATTTATAAATTTACAATTACATTTAAAATTTTACACAAGTTTACATTTTAATAAATTTACATTTGCAATTTTATATAAATAACTCTATTATAATACGCTTAAACTGGATTTTTTTTAAAATAAAAAATAAATATTATTAAAAACTCCAGTTTAAGCTTATTATAAAAGAGTTATTTATATAAAATTGAAAATGTAAATTTATTAAAATGTAAACTTATGTAAAATTGTAAATGTAAATTATAAATTTATAAATGTTTGTCGGTGGTAGCATCGATTATTGCATTTCAAAATTTAAAATTTTATACATTATCCTTTAGATTTAGTGGGAATAAAAATCACTTGATTCAAATATAATTAATTTATACAAATCCTATCATCCAAGATTTCAAACACGTGATTTTATTCAAGTATTTTCTAGCTATTTATAAAGCAGAAGGTTATCTGCAATCTGTCATCAAGCATGTATTCTAGCAGTGATTTACAGCTTCTATTATTTTATAATCTTATTGTAAAAGAATTATTTACATTGCAAATGTAAATTTATTAAAATGTAAACTTGTGTAAAATTTTAAATGTAATTGTAAATTTATAAATGTTTGTCGCTATTAGCGTCGATTGTTACAGTTCAAAATTCAAAATTTTATATATTATCCTTTAGATTTAGGGGGAATAAAAATTCACTTGATTTAAATTCAATCAATTTATACAATTCTATCATCCAAAATTTCATACGTGATTTTATATAATTACTTTCTAGCTATTTATAAAGCAGATGGTTACCTGAAATATAGCATCAAGCATGTATTCTAGCAGTGATATACAGCTTCTATTCTTTTATAAGCTTATTATAAAAGAGTTATTTATATAAAATTGAAAATGTAAATTTATTAAAATGTAAACTTATGTAAAATTGTAAATGTAAATTATAAATTTATAAATGTTTGTCGGTGGTAGCATCGATTATTGCATTTCAAAATTTAAAATTTTATACATTATCCTTTAGATTTAGTGGGAATAAAAATCACTTGATTCAAATATAATTAATTTATACAATCCTATCATCCAAGATTTGAAACACGTGATTTTATTTAATTATTTTCTAGCTATTTATAAAGCACATGGTTACCTGAAATCTGACATCAAGCATATATTTCAGCAGTGATTTACAGATTCTATAAATCACGTACCAAACTATTAGGGAACTTTTTACCCCTTGCCCTTTTTATTTCATTGCACGAAGAAAGCATTGTAATAGCTGAAAGATATGTGCATATACTAAAAAATCTAAAAGATAATGTATAAAATTTTAAATTTTGAACTGTAATAAACGACGCTAACACCGGCAAACATTTATAAGTTTCAATTACATTTACAATTTTACATAAGTTTACATTTTAATAAATATACATTTGCAATGAAAAACAAAGACAAAAACAAAGTAGAAACAAAGACTGTAACTCTTCATTTTCTGTAATATCCTATTTATTTTCTATCTTTCTATTTAGAATTACTTAATGGTAAATTATTTCTAAATTCAAAAGTCATAAAAACTCCACCTAAAAAAAACTCCTAAAACTCCGCCTAGAATATTATAAATTGATTACATTTAAATCAAGTCATTTTTTATGCCCACTAAATCTAAAGGATAATGCATAAAATTTTAAGTTTTGAAATGTAATAATCGACTCTACCACCGACAAACATTTAAAAGTTTACAATGACATTTACAATTTTACATAAGTTTATATTTTAATAAATTTACATTTGCAATTTTACATAAATAACTCTTTTATAATAAGCTTAAACTTGATTTTTTATTAACTAGAATAACGTTATTCTCTGTAGAAACAAAGGACTGTAACACTTCAATTTCTTTAATACCCTATTTATTTTCTATCTTTCTATTTAGATTTACTTAATGGTACATTATTTCTAAATTCAAGAGTCAGGAAAACTCCACCTAGAAAAACTCCTAAAACTCCTCCTAGATTTGTATAAATTGATTGCATTTGAATCAAGTAATTTTTATGCCCAATAAACCTGAAAAATAATGTATAAAACCTTAAATTTTGACGTTACCACCGACAAACATTTATAAGTTTACAATTACATTTACAATTTTACATAAGTTTACATTTGAATAAATTTACATTTGCAATTTTATATGAATAACTCTTTTATAATAAGCTTAAATTTGATTTTTTATTAACTAGAATAATATTATTCTCTGTAGAAACAAAGGACTGTAACACTTCAATTTCTATAATATCCTATTTATTTTCTATCTTTCTATTAAGAATTACTTAATGGTAAATTATTTCTAAATTCAAGAGTCATGAAAACTCCACCTAGAAAAACTCCTCCTGAAATTCATCCTAGAAATGTATAAATTGATTGCATTTAAATCAAGTCATTTTTATGTCCAATAAACCTAAAAACTAATGTATAAAACCTTAAATTTTGAAATGTAATTTTTGACGCTATCACCGACAAACATTTATAAGTTTACAGTTACATTTACAATTTTACATAAGTTTACATTTTAATGAATTTACATTTGCATTATAAATAATTCTTTTATAATACGCTTAAACTGGATTTTTTATTAACTAGAATAATGTTATTCTCTGTAGAAACAAAGGACTGTAACTCTTCAATTTCTGTAATATCCTCTTTATTTTCTATCTTTCTATTTAGAATTACTTAATGGTAAATCATTTCTAAATTCAAGAGTCATGTAAACTCCACTTATGCTCCACATAATCAATTTTTTTATTCAAATATATTTAAAATTGGCAATGAACTATATTCAGATTTACCGGCGAAGTCACCATCATGTTAAATATTGTCAACAGAAACTTGGTAAAATATTCAAGTTATCACATAAAAGATAAGATAATACTATTGGATATGATATAAGACCCGTCATGAGCCATAAAATTAATGAAACGAAGGCGGGATTTCGCAGTATTTCACGGACTGTTCCAACCGTGTCGTGATTTATGGAAAATATGCTAATCTATTGTCCTGACCACCCAGTCTCCTGAAAAAGCAGAAATTTATCACCCCACTCCAGATAGATTCTTTAAATATTTAAAAATTCATTTAATTCGCTTCGGAAGGAAAATGGATGATATGCTTAATTATATTGCCTATAGAATGTTTTAATGTTCTATTCATTGCTCCTTTATTACATCTGGTGAACTTTAAAAATTTATTTAATTCACTTCGGAAGGAAAATGGATGATATGCTTAATTACATTGCCTATAGAATTTTTTAATTTTCTATTCAATGCACCTTTATTACATTTGGTGAACTTTAAAAATTTATTTAATTCACTTCGGAAGGAAAATGGATGATATCCTTAATTATATTGCCTACCGAATTTTTTAATTTTCTATTCATTGCACCTTTATTACATCTGGTGAGCTTTAAAAATTAATTTAATTCGCTTCTGAAGGAAAATGGATGATATGCTTAATTATACTGCCTATAGAATTTTTTAATTTTCTATTCATTGCACCTTTATCATATCTTGTGAACTTTAAAAATTCATTTAATTCACTTCGGAAGGAAAATGATATGCTTAATTATATCACCTATAGAATTTTTTAATTTTCTATTCATTGCACCGATATTATATCTGGTGAACTTTAAAAATTCATTTAATTCACTTCGGAAGAAAAATGGATGATATGCTTAATTATATCGCCTAAAGAATTTTTTAATATTCTATTCGTTTCACTTTTATTACATCTAGTGAACTTTACAATTATTATCAAGTATGTATTGGGCTTTATTTTGATCTTGATGACACATTAAATTTGTGAAATTTATATATGAGATTAACTAACATTACGCTCAAATATGTATACATATACATGTAAGTGTGTATTCCAAATGCTATCATTACAAGACTG
Source organism: Pardosa pseudoannulata (assembly GCA_032207245.1). Classification (NCBI taxonomy): domain Eukaryota; kingdom Metazoa; phylum Arthropoda; class Arachnida; order Araneae; family Lycosidae; genus Pardosa; species Pardosa pseudoannulata. The sequence goes on from CM063506.1 coordinate 30,946,544, forward strand.
TATTTACAGAGTAATAAATGAAACTTTTATTCTGGATGCATTTTCTACTACAATTTCCTCTCAATTTCCTCTCTACTCTATTTCTTACTTTTCTCTACTATTGTATTACTAAAATCTTCCATTCTGAAGTTTTTTAATACATTTCATTTTATATTAACTTACTGATAATGACATTTAAAAAAAATTAGCTTTATTTGCAATACATTTTCCGCTATAATATGTTGGTAATTTCCTATTTTTTCAATTTTTTTCTCCTTTTTACAATTATAATACTATAATATTTTACTTTAAAGTTTTTAATACAGTTTATTTTATATTATTTATTTCGTTAATAATGCTTTTAAAAAAATTAAATTTTATTGGAAATGCATTTATGCTTTAATTTTATTTTAATTTCTCATTTTTACTTTCTTCTATTATTATAATACAATAATCAATCTTTCACTTTTAAATTTTTTTAACATATTTTATTTTTTTCATTTATAAATAATGGCTTTTGAAAAACGAAATTTGCATGCATTTTTCACTATAATTTGTTTGTAATTCCCTATTTTCTCACATTTTTTCTCCTTTTTACTATTATAATATTATTATATTTTATTTTAAAGTTTTTAATACATTTGATTTTTTATTACTTATTGCATTAATAATGCTTTTAAAAAATTAAACTTTATTTGCAATGCATTTTTGTTTTAATTTCATTTTAATTTTTTACTTTTACTTTCTTCTATTATTATAATCTTTCATTTTAAAGTTTTTTTTTTATCATATTTTATTATTTTTATTTTATAAATAATGGATTTTGAAAACTTAAATTTCATTTGCAATGCATAATTTCTTTTTAGTTTTTCGATTTTCTCTTTTTTTTTCTTTCTTCTACTATTATTATATTAGAGCCTTTAATTTAAAAAAAATTTTCAAAACATTTAAGGTTGTACATTTTTATAAGAATTTATAAAAATTAAACTTTATTCTCAATGCAGTTTCTGTTATAATTTCTTTTTTTTTTTTTCATTTTTCTCTCTTTTTCCCTGTTTTGCAATTATAATACTATAACTTTTCATGTTCATTTTTTAATAAGTCTCAATTTATGCTAATAATGTCTTTTATTAAAAAACTAAATCTCCATTGACATAAGAATTTAGTAAAGGTATGTATTCTTTTTTTATTTTTAATCCACCCGATAATTATTTTTTATTTTTTAACACAAAGAAAATTTTCAATACTTTGAATTTTATAATTTATTTCATAAAGTTAGATTTTCTTTGCCCTTCTTTAATATTTCAAGAACTTCAACAGTATATTGTGTAATCACGTTGTGAATAGCAATGATTTGAAATTACAAAAATGTTATCAAAATATAACCTCAAACTGATATAGACTTTTAACAATAATCTGTTTTTATTAATACTTTTTTTGTCTGTAATATTCTTTAATAACAAATATCCGCAATGTAATTTTAATATAATGTTTTGTGTGTATAAAATTTCAAAAGACTATTGAAAAATATACATTTACATTATGCATTTTCGTAAACTAAGAACAATTTCACAAGTTTTATTAAACAATGCATGAGAGGAGATAAAAGACTAAGGTTACAAAGCCTGCACAGAAACATGTCTAGTTTATTTCATTCAAACAACTGATTCAATACAGCCAACTCATACTTGAGGTTATTTTTTGACATTGTCTGTATCGGTTTAGGCACTTAGCGCTTCATGAGATGACTGTATGTCCCTTCTGGTTAAAATCCTGTCTTTGTGTGCCACATTGCCGCCAATAGTTTCACTTCCTTGTCTGAAGTGAATCTTCGGACTGTTAGGTGTTCAGGAAAGGAAAGAAGTGAAAGTCTATTGGAGTCAGTTCTGGGCTGTAGAATGGTGGGTCGATGATGTCTAAGCATTCTTCGGTGACCATTTCACTACTACTTTTTCCATTATCATTTTCCATTATCATCACCAACCTGACGAGACATCACAGTCTTTTCGTAAAACTCAACCAGCTGTCGGCGCATTTCAGCAACGGTTACATGTTTAGCCCTCAGAAATCGAATAACTGAGAGAATGTTTTCGATAGACCAGTTCAATAAACGAGTCTTCAAGTGTGTTAATCTTGCAACTAACGCTGTAGGTGACGGGTGGCTGACACTCTACACAATTGCCAACCACATGTGTTAAAATTACCAAACACTGCTAATTTTTCTGAAACAGACGAAACTTCAGAAATATCGACCTTGTAGCTTTTAGCTTTTTAATCACTCTTTGTATCATACTTAAAAATGACTCGATCTAACTGCAACTAATTTAATCGATCCAACTTAATTTTTACCGTGGTGATTTAACCTTGTCTCGTAAATTACTAAAACTTTAAATGACTCTTAAGTAATGTGACTCATATTTTCCGGAAAAACAATAGAAGGAAATTTATTCCATGTATTAATCTCATTTTGAGATTTTGCCTTACATTTATAAATAACAACAGAACATTACACATGAACAAATGGTCAAATATCTAAACCAGTGATTCTCAACCTTTTTTAAGCTACCGCCCCCTATGGGGCCGATACATGTTAAACGCACAAAACTACAGAGCCAAACTGACTCCTCCGTTTGTAAAAATCCCATAATTTAAAATGTAGGGTAAAGAAGTAATCAATTATAACAGGCAAAATGTTTAAGTAATTAATGAAATAAATTTATTTAGTATTTTTAAAAATAAACTTGAAAGCCAAAACCTGCTCACGTCGCCGCCCTGCAGCCCAAAACAAGTTCACTGCCCACCAGCACAGTCTCACCGCCCCCTGGGGGATTGTATCCTGTTGAGAACCACTGATCTAAACATCATCGAATATTGAAAACTATTCTACTGATTTAAATATTCGAAATCGTATTTTATAACTTTAACTATATACATAACTTTGATTGCTTTTCTAATATAATTTCAGAAGGTTGTTGAAAATTTTACAATTATTCAAAAAAATAATAATTTTACTAGTTTCATTAGATAATATATATCATATTTGAAAATAATTTAATCTAGTTGTAATTTGGTTTTGTAATGATGTTTAAAATAAAACAAAAATCTTATTTTTATTTCAGGTCCAAAGCAAGAATCAGAAACACCATTTTTGATAAGAAGAAGCCTCTCATCAATTCACCTGTATCTTTAAAATGCGTTTATATCCCACACTCAACTGATTCCTTCTGGATTTGCATCCAACTAAAAATATTCAAAAGAAGGTAAAGCTAATGTCCCATTTTCTGCGTTATTCAGGGTTTATCTGAGAAATTTATCTGCAGGTAACTCAAATCTAATTCGCATTTTACGACACTTGCGTAGAAGATGTAGTTTCCATATACAATTTGGCTCGTACACTTTTTTTTTTGTATTGATATGCAGAAGTAATGGAGCCAATTGAGATACCGCTATAACTGTTATCTGAGTAAAGGCTCAGAAATATATTTTCTTTCTCACTCGTGTTATAAAATTTCTGTTGGCCTCAAGAGATGCGAGTGAGTTTAGTCAGAACTGATTGGAGTACATTGAATAGCTTCATTAAATAGTACAAATTATACTGAATTAATTAGTTATTGATTAATTTTACTACGACTCTTAAAATGCGGTAAGATTTTTTTTCTAAAGTGTATTAGTCATACCTGGAATTAATAACTAGTTTCATTAAATAATACATATTATACTGAATTTATTTAGGAATCATTTCATTTTTTTGTGTCATTTGAAATAAAGCAAGATTTTCAGGCTAAATTCTAAAATGTAAATTTTGGAAACAAACCTCTCATTCACTTGTATCTTTATAAAACGGGTTTAACTGTCATCTGAGTAAAGGCTCAGAAATATTTTTTTTCTCACTCTTGTTATGAAATTCCTGTCAGCCTCAAGGGATGCGAGGTGTTAATCGCATCTGACCAGAGTACATTAAATAGTTTTACTAAATAGTATATATCACAGTAAATATTAATTAATTATAGTTTAATTTTACTAAAATTCTTATTAGCTCTAACAGAATCGAACAAGTGGATTAGTCATAACTGGAATGAATAACTAGTTTCATTAAATAATACATATTATACTGAATTTCTTTAGTAATCATTTCATTTTTTTTTTTGTTTTACTTAAAATAAAGCAAGATTTTCAGCCTAAAATCTAAAATGTGAATTTTGGAAAAAACCTCCCATTTAATTGTATTTTTATAAAACGCGTTTAACTGTCATCTGAGTAAAGGCTCAGAAATACTTTTTTTCTCACTCTTGTTATGAAATTCCTGTCAGCCTCAAGTGGTATGTGATGTTACTTAGAACTAATGAAAATACATTTAATAGATTCATTAAATCGTATATGTTATACTGAATTAAATAATTATTGATTAATTTTATTAAAATTCTTACTAGCTCTAACAGAATCGAACAAGCGTATTATTCATAACTGGAATAAATAACTAGTTTCACTGAATAATATATATTAAATTGAACTTTTTAGTTATCATTCCCATTTTTTTCTACCACTTAAAATAAAGCAAGATTTCCAAACAAAAATCTAAAATGTGACTTTTGGAAGTAAACCTAAGATTCACTTGTATCTTTATAAAATGCGTTTAATTGTCATCTGAGTAAAGGCTAAGAAATTTTTTCTCACTCTTGTTAAGAAATTCCTGTCAGCCTCAAGTGATGCGAGGTGTTAGTCACAACTGATCAGAGTACATTAAATAGTTTCATTAAATAGTATATATTGTACTAAATTAATTAATTATTGCTTAATTTTACTAAATTCTTATTAACTCTAACAGAATCGAACAAGTGTATTATTTATAACTGGAATGAATAAGTAGTTTCACTGTTTAATATATATTAAACTGAATTTATTTAGTAATCGTTTCATTTTTTCCTCTGCCACTTAAAACAAAGTAAGGTTTCCAGACGAAAATCTAGTGAAAAACTAGTTATTCATTCACTCATATCTTTATAAAATGCGTTTATATCCCACAAACAACCGATTCCATCTGTATCTCCATCAAGCTAAAAATATTCAAAAGAACGTAACGCTAATGTCCCATTTTCTGCGTCATTCAGGACTTATCTGCGAAATTTATCTCTATGTATCTCACGTCTAATTCACATTTTACGACACTTGCATAGAAAATTTAGTTTCCACATACGTTGCCTCCTGCACTTTTTTGTATTGATATGCAGAAGTAATGGAACCAATTGAGATATCACTATGACTGTTATCTTACGAGTACAGACTCAGAAATGTTTTAGTCTTACTCTTGTTATGAAATTCCTGTCAGCCTCAAGTGATGCGAGGTTAGTCACAACTGCTCAGAGTACATTAAATAGTTTTATTAAATTGTATTTGTATTGAATTAATTAATTATTGTTCAATTTTACTAAAATTCTTTTTAGCTCTAACGGAATCAAACAAGTGTATTATTCATAACTGGATTGAATAACTAGTTTTACTGAATAATATATGTTATACTGAATTTATTTAGTAATAATTTCATTTTTTTTTCTGCCTCTTAAAATAAAACAAGATTTCCAGGCAAAAACCTAAAATGCGATTTTCAGAAACAAACCTCCCATTCACTTGTATCTTTATAAAACGCGTTTAACTGTCATCTGAGTCAAGTTTCAGAAATATTTTTTCTCACTCTTGTTAAGAAATTCCTGTCAGTCTCAAGTGATGAGAGGTGTAAGTCACAACTGATCAGAGTACATTAAACAGTTTCATTAAATAATATATATTATACTAAATAAATTAATTATTGCGTAATTTTACTAAATTCTTATTAACTCTGACAGATTTCGAACAAGTGTATTATTCATAACTGGAATGAATAAGTAGTTTCACTGTTTAATATATATTAAACTGAATTTATTTAGTAATCGTTTCATTTTTCCTCTGCCACTTAAAACAAAGTAAGGTTTCCAGACGAAAATCTAGTGAAAAACTAGTTATTCATTCACTCATATCTTTATAAAATGCGTTTATATCCCATAAACAACCGAATCCATCTGTATCTCAAGCTAAAAATATTCAAAAGAAGGTAACGCTAATGTCCCATTTTCTGCGTCATTCAGTACTTATCTGCGAAATTTATCTCTATGTATCTCACGTCTAATTCACATTTTACGACACTTGCATAGAAAATTTAGTTTCCACATACGTTGCCTCCTGCACTTTTTTGTATTGATATGCAGAAGTAATGGAACTAATTGAGATATCACTATGACTGTTATCTTGCGAGTAAAGGCTCAGAAATGTTTTTTTCTCACTCTTGTTATGAAATGCTCTCAGCCTCAAGTGATGCGAGATATTAGTCACAACTAATCAGAGTACATTAAATAGATTTATTAAATTGTACATATTATACTGAATTAATTAATTATTGTTCAATTTTACTAAAATTCTTTTTAGCTGTAACATAATCGAACAAGTGTAATATTCATAACTGGATTGCATAACTCGTTTTACTAAATAATAAATATTATACTGAATTTACTTAGTAAAAATTTCATACTTTTTTCTGTCACTTAAAATAAAGCGAGATTTCCAGGCTAAATCTAAAATGCGAATTTTGGAAACAAACCTCCCATTTACTTGTATCTTTATAAAACGCATGTAACTGTCATCTGATTAAGGGCTCAGAAATATTTTTTTTCTCATTCTTGCTATGACATTCCTGTCAGCTTCAAGTGATGCGAGGTGTTAGTCACAACTGATCATAGTACTTTAAATAGTTTCGTTTTATAGTATATATTATACTGAATTAATTGATTATTATTTAATTTTACTAAAATTCTTATTAGCTTTAGCAGAATTGAACAAGTGTATTAATCATAACTGGTATGAATAACTAGTTTCATTAAATAATATGTATTATACTGGATTTATTTAGTAATCATTTAATTTTTATTCTACCACTTAAAATAAAGCAAGGTTTTCAGACAAAAATCTAAAATGCGATTTTCAGAAAAAAAACCTCTCCTTCAATTATATCTTTATAAAATGCGTTTACATAACTGTTATCTGAATAAAGGCTCAGAAATTTTTTTTTCTAACTTTTGTTAAGGAATTCCTGTCACTCTCAAGTGAAGTGAAGCGTTAGTCAGAACTAATCAGAGTACATTAAATAGTTTCATTAAATTGTATATATTATACTGAATTAATTAAATATTGTTCAATTTTACTAAATTCTTATTAATTCTTATTCTCTAACAGAAATGAACAAGTGTATTAGTCATAACTGGAAGGAATAACTAGTTTCACTAAATAATATATATTATACTGAATTTATTTAGTAATCATTTCATTCTTTTTCCTGAAACTTAAAGCAATATTTCCAAGAAAAATCGAAAATGTGATTTTAGGAAACAAACCTCTCATTCACTTTTATCTTTATAAAATGCGTTTATATCCCATAAACAACCGATTCCATCTGTATCTCCATCAAGCTAAAAATATTCAAAAGAACGTAACGCTAATGTCCCATTTTCTGCGTCATTCAGGACTTATCTGCGAAATTTATCTCTAGGTATCTCACGTCTAATTCACATTTTACGACACTTGCATAGAAAATTTAGTTTCCACATACGTTGCCTCCTGCACTTTTTTGTATTGATATGCAGAAGTAATGGAACCAATTGAGATATCACTATGACTGTTATCTTGCGAGTAAAGGCTCAGAAATGTTTTTTTTCTCACTCATATTTTAAAATTCCTGTCGGCCCCAACATATGCGAGCAAGTGTGTTAGTCAGAACTGATCGGAGTGCATTGCTTCAAGGTGAAGAAAAAAACTAGAAGTAGAAATAAATATTTTATCTTACAGCGAGAGCGGGGGTGGGGAGGAAGCAGAAAGTTATTTTTGAAAACCCCTCACTTGCATAAACACATTACCTAGAAACCTAGAAATATTTTAAGCAGACGCAGGGAGGCTAACCTGACGTAATTAGTAAAAGTTCCCTTGAAATGTAGAAATAAATATTTTATGCCGGAGGAGTGAAGTAAAAGTACAAAGTAATTTTGAGGGGGTTTTCTACTTTCTCTCCTAACTACGTCACTGGGTGCACAAAATATTTATGAGGGTTAGAAATGAAAGCATAAATATTTAAAATATGCAGCATTCGTTGCTTTATCGAGATGTTTTTATTTATATTTTCGGAACAACTCTTCTTAGAAATAAGAAATTATTTTATATAATCGGAGATATGATGTATATTATTCATAAGCGAACAAGAAAAGAATATTAATATTTTCATAATGTTTTCGTCCATTTTTATAAAGTTTAATTACATATCATACCTATTTCTTTATAAGCTCATCTTAGAAATCAATTTTTCACGCTCGCTTCATTTTGCATTCTCATTAAAAACATTATTTGAGATACAATTCTTGCTATTTAGATATCATGTATATTATTCATAGGTGTACAAGAAAAGAATATTAATATTTTGATAATGTTTTCATCCACTTTTATAATGTTTAATTACATATCATACCGATTTCCTTATATAGTCATTTTAGAAATCAATTTTTCACTCTCGCTTTAGTTTGCATTCTCATTAACACCATTATTTGAAATACAATTCTTGCTATTTAGATATGGTGTATATTATTCATAACTGTACAAGGAAAGGATATTAATATTTTGATAATGTCTTCATCCATTTTTATAACGTTTAATTACATATACCAATTTCTTTATATGCTCATTTTACAAATCAATTTTTCACGCTCGCTTCAGTTTGCATTCTCATTAAAACCATTATTCGAGATACAATTCTTGCTATTTAGATGTGATGTATATTATTCATAAATGTACAAGAAAAAATATTAATATTTTGATAATGTTTTCATCCACTTTTATAACGTTTAATTACATATCATACCGATTTCTTTATATGCTCATTTTAGAAATCAATTTTTCACTCTCGCTTTAGTTTGCATTCTCATTAACGCCGAACGATGGCCGAATTGTAGAGCGCTGCTCTTCGGAACCGGAGTTCACGGGTTCGAATCCCGCTACGGGTATGGATGTTTGTAGCCGTTCGGAATCGGCTTTAAGCTATAGGTCCCGGTCTCATTAGTCCTCGTGTGCAAAACAGTAGACCGTAGCGCTCCAATCGAAACCAAACCATTTTCATTAGCACCATTATTTGAGATACAATTCTTGCTATTTAGAAATGATGCATATTATTCATAACTGTACAAGAAAAGAATATTAATATTTTCATCCATTTTTATAACGTACCGATTTCTTTATATACTCATTTTAAAGTTCCATTTTAAATTTTTCTCGTTCTCTTAAGTTTTCATCTTCATTAAAACCATTATTTGAGATACAATTCTTGCTATTTAAATATCTAAAATACACATTATTTCTTGCTTTATTAAGGTTTTTTTAACATTTCAGCAGCATTTCATCTTAGGTATAAGAAACTACATTATATAGTCGTAGGAGATTCAGGGCTTCTTATTTATTCAGGAATATAAAAGAAAAACCTTTACTAAATATTTCGATGGCATTTCTGTCTTTTTTTATAATGTTTAATGACAACAGATTTATTTATAAGTTTATTTTAGAAATCCGTTTTAATTCCATTTTATTCGCTTAATTTTGTATTTTGACTGAATCCACCATTAGAAGGGAAATTCTTATTATTTATGTATTTAAAATATGCAACATTCGTTGCTTTATCAAGATGTTTTTATTTATATTTTCGGAACAGCTCTTCTTAGAAATAAGAAATTATTTTATATAATCGGAGATATGATGCTATTCATAACTGTACAAGAAAAGAATATTAATACTTTGATAATGTTTTCATCCATTTTTATAACGTATAATTATATATAACTAAACTAGTGACCTTTTCAAAAATTGAAGACAAGCGAAAAAGAGGAAGACCCCCACCAGGTGGATAGATTCTGTAGAGAGGGATTAAGAGACCTGGGAGTCCATCATTGGAGATCTATTGTCTTTGATAGAGTCAGGTAAAGGAAGCTCATGGAGACGGCCTTGGCCTGTAACAGCCTGTAGTGCTGACGACGAAGAAATGCTATTAAAAAACGTGTAAAAACTACATTCTTAAAGGAACTGAACTGTTTATTTTATGATGAATCGAAAAAAGACTGTTACAATGAATAGCTCATGTCTGGAAATCAAATATCTTACGTCCCCTTAAACAACTTCCCCCCCCCGAAAAAAATCCACCACCATCTTCTTTCGCATTTGCATCAATGGTAGTAAAAAAATCTATTGAAATAATTATAAAAATGGGTACATTTTTAATCGTTTTTAACATCATAGATTGGGGAAATTTAGCACGCTGAGTTTCATTCACATATCTCATTTTCTGATTAAAGTATTTAAAGTATTTATACATACATATAAATCACATTGATGAACGCCTTTGTTATTTAACTAAGAGATTCTTCAGGTTTCCTTAAGGCACCATAATTATACACAGTACTTACACTTCATTATCCTTCTATGGGTTCCTTTTTATATCGTTTTTAACATCATAGATTGTGGTAATTAAGCACGCCGAGTTTCATTCACATATCCCATTTTCTGACTAAAGTATTTAAAGTATTTATACATACATTTAAATCACACTGATGAATGCCTTCGTTATTTAATTAAGAGATTCTTCAGGTTTCCTTAAGGCACCATACCTAGACATAGAACTTACGGTTTATTATCCTTCTATGGGTTCCTTTTTATATCGTTTTTAACATCATAGATTGTGGTAATTAAGCACGCCGAGTTTCATTCACATATCCCATTTTCTGACTAAAGTATTTAAAGTATTTATACATACATTTAAATCACACTGATGAATGCCTTCGTTATTTAATTAAGAGATTCTTCAGGTTTCCTTAAGGCACCATACCTATACAAAGTACTTACAGTTCATTATCCTTCTATGGGTTCCTTTTTATATCGTTTTTAACATCATAGATTGTGGTAATTAAGCACGCCGAGTTTCATTCACGTATCGGATTTTCTGATTAAAGTTTTTCAAGTATTTATACATACATATCACATTGATGAATTCCTTCTTTATTTAACTAAGAAATTCTTCAGGTTTCCTTAAGGCATCATAGCTATACACAGTACTTACATTTCATTATCTTTCTATGGGTTCCTTTTTATATCGTTTTTAACGTCATAAATTGGGGCAATTAAGCACCCTGAATTTCATTCACATATCACATTTTCTGATTAAAGTATTTAAAGTATTTATACATACATATAAATTCGTTATTTAACTAAGAGATTCTTCAGTTTTCCTCAAGGCACCATACCTATACACAGTACTTACAGATCATTATCCTTCTATTTATATCCATACTGCTATGCGTGTATGGAAGATACAGTAATTTCCCAAGACATTCCCTAAAGTAATTTCCTCCTCTGACTTCAAAATGATCAAACCTGCTTTAACTCAAAACTCCCCAAAAAAAGAAGAAAAAAAAAGAGCTAAAACTCAAATCGAAACGGAAACAAACCTTAATTCTTATTCTCAAACATGAAAGGAAAGCAAGGGGGTGGGTGGTCAGAAAATTCTTTAAAAGACCCCCCCCCTTATCCCCTACCCCCTCCCTTCGCCTCCGCATCAGTGCGCAGAATGGGGGGTGTACAAAAATCGATTGCAATAATAAGAAACGTCCAATACGATGGCAGGAAAAAAATCCTTATAGGGCGCTATTCTAAATCCTGGTATCCAAACACTTTTAACTGATAGGATAGCACTCGAAAATCCGGAAAGCAAAACACGCATTTTACGCGAAATTGCCGTCGTCGCTGATAGTGGTGTGCGCCTTGCCTCCCTCCCTTTTTTTTTATAATCATTTGCTAGATGGACCGAGAATTTAAAAACCTTATTTTCTGGAAGTTTTTTTATCCCTTTTTTTCGTTTTTTTTCTTAACCAAGGGAAAATTCCAAACATATGCAATGAGGGGAGGAGTGGCCCATGTAAAATATTTTCAGAGAACATTATGTGATTTTTTTTTTCTTGCTTGATAGCCATTTAGAAAAGATGGGGCCTCCGGATCTTCTCGGGTTATTAGTTGTAAGTTTTATGGCTGTAATGTTTACGTAATAGATGTGTACGATGTTTATATATAAATATTTTTGAAGCGGGATAAGATGTTGCGTGAAGAGCTTGCATGTATGCTTCGATTTTTGTATTGGGTTAAAAATAAAGATTTGGAGTGGAAATACTGATTGAGTCGAACCTCTTCCCAATTCAAGATAAAATTACAAGTTTGGATGTCAGTAAATATATAACACATTAGAAACCGTATGCTGAAGTCAAATTTGGATATCAGGTTGATTGCCGCACAGGTTGTGCTGTAGTTAACAACTTTGTGTTTTCACCTGAGGGTTTGATTACTGAATAAGACTTGATTGTAGTTGTGTTGTATTCTCATAGGGAGTAAAGTTGGTTGCCTATGTAATGCTCCCTTAATAAAATGGTCAATCATGCGTGACATGATAGTGGCAATTGTCAAAAAAAAAAAAATGAAGCGCCCCTGCATTGGTCTAAAAAATATTTAGGTGATTGATTGCAGCAGTGGTTTTAATATCCTTGCCACCCACAAACTTATTTGGACATTATCTACATTGAAAGCCAATTTCTGACGATTACCCAGATAGCATGCATACTTGCAGCAAGTTTGATTTTTTCTGGATAATATTATGTCATAACAAATTTGATGCGACAAACTTGCAGCAAAACTTCTGCAAGTTAGACGGAACATAAAGCGACCACTCCTTTGCGACGCTATTTTGCTGCAAAGCTGTGGCAACCTTGTCATGACAACCTTGAGGCATGCAAAAACTCTTACACTTGCTGCAGTCTTGTTTTAAACTTGCAGACTTGTCATACTGAACTTGCTGCACTTTTGCAGGCTTTCAAAGCAAAACTGCTGCAAGATTGCTTCAAACTAAATTTGCTATCTATGAAAATATCCCTTCTAAAATACTTCTGCCTCCACACGTTGTTATACGAAGTATGTACAGGAAATTAAAGCATTCGATAGTTTAAAAATCGAAAGGCAATATATGTCTTTGGAGAATTCCCTTGTTCTTAATCATTAATTCTTGAAAGTCATTTAGAAAAAAACAGTTCTTGATCTTCTCAGGTTATTTGTTGTAAGTTTTATAAATGTAATGTTTCCTTAGTAGATCTGTTCGGGACAAGGACGTTCCTGGTACATATTCAGTGAACATATATGTTCTGCTTAAGATGACAAAATTAAGTGTGAAATTCGTTCGGCATCCTGTAAAGTGAAAATTACACGTGCAAAGAATTAAAATATTCAATGTTTTTTGTCTAATATAGTAAATGCAAAAGACACATATTCATAGCCCGTTATATATAGCCGGTTTATTAGCCTCTTCACTCCGGTGAGGAAAATGAAAGACCGATACTTGTATCACATATGATACGCATGAACTGAGCAGGCCAAGTCGGCTTTTTTTAATGCTATTTTGATTTAAGCTTTATTAAGCGTGCAAAAATATATGTACACAGGAACTCGACTTTCTACTCTACTGTATACAGGGTTAACACACACACGCATGTATATATATATATATATATATATATATATATATATATATATGTGTGTGTGTGTGTGCGTGAATGTATATATATATATATATATATATATATATATATATATATATATATATATATATATATATATATATATATATATATATATATATATATACATATATTGAACGACATAAGGAGTTCTTAACCCCTTGAGGACTACAAGTAAATGCTATACGAGTCGACCGTTGTGAAAACCGTTGCCATTTAACGCCATCGAGTAACTAAATCTAGCATTTAAAAATTAAAATAAAACGTTCAGATCTTCTATTACGCATCAGCAACGCTAGTCTCTCAATATCAACCGGAGATCATTGCTTGGAGGCGACGCTAGACTGATAAGAGTGAAATCGCTGCGTCGCGTATACAAGTTAACGGAGCGCGAACGGGTTAAAGGGCTTTGGTATATGCAATAAATTTTGCATATTGAATAAAGCCTTAATATGGAAAAAATGCTTCGGTGTAATTACATCCTAAGATATATTGCATTATTACAACCATGAGTAACCGGCACTAGTAAATACTCTTGCGTTACTCAGGCTCTAATTTGGATTAATCACTGATAGTTAAGAAGGAACTAATTTTATTGAACAAGTTTTCTTAAGACTTTACAACATTTTAGAAAATACAGATTAAAAACTGTAAATAATCACAAAAATATTTGGTTAGTAGTTTACAGACACTTCTTTAAGGCTATGTTTAAACAAACAATAGCTTCCCCGTAATCAGTTGCAGTATATATCCGGTCTGTTTTGCAGCTTGAACTGTACTGATTCCGACTCACAGGTAAGCCCTTATAAAAACTCTTGAGTCAGGTATAGTACAATCTGGAAAATACAATTCTTACAGCCCTCTCCTGTTTTTATGGCATAAATAAACTTGTCTATAATTTCACCAACGTTGTCACCAAATGGGGGTAAAACATGTAATGCTGAACAGCATTTAAGGTTTCCAGATAAATATCCAATTTCTGCATGTTGGTTTCCGTTGAACCTGTCCATTTGCCTGCATAAAGAGGATTCTTTCGGAAAATTATGCCTTTACAAATGTATAATTTATACCAATATTTAAGGTGTTTTACTACGACATGCACACCTCAAACTAGATAATAAGTTTATTGATCGCAGAACTTCTGATATTATCATTGAGTCTCTAAAGCTTATTACACCAGTATATACAGCTGAAAGAAGAGTTCTAACGGTAATAAACATTCCTCTTAAAACTCTTCTGCCTAGGTGTTTATACGAAATATGCTTAGAAAGTAAGAGAGCTCAATGTTTTGAAAATTGAAAGAGTAATATACATTTTTGAATAATTTATAATTTTTATGCATATATCGAACACTATTTTTGGACGTACTTTGTGGACCAAGAGATGAGCTTTCTTATTCCTTAGCCAAAAAACTCTCCTGCTATCTCTTTGACCCATTCTTTGAAGACAGATTGTCGTGGAAAATTTTTACTGCCGGTCATCTCTTTATGGAACCGCAAAAGCTCAATCGGCAAAGGCAACGCTCTCGTAACTGAAGGGTTGCGGGTTCGGAGCCCGAGCCGGCATAAAATTCACCGTGTTAGTTAAAGGTGACTGGGGCACGTAAAGTATGTTCGTGGTCGCAATGTCCTTCAAGTTCTTAATCAATACTTCTAGGGGTGGCAGGCCAAGCCTATGGGTCTTCTGTGTGGTTCTGATTCAAAATTATGAACCCACTTGAGCATAAGTCTTCCTTTCACCCTTGAAATGCTCGTCAAAACGAAAGGTTCACCCCCTTGTCTTAATACGAGTAGACTCTGGATCAATCGTGTTTGGTTTGAACAAGTGGCATAAGCAACAATAACAACCTGCTCTTTGTGTGTTTCAAAGAAATCTTGTTAAAAAGTGCTATATCCTGACCGGCAGTAAATGCGGTAACTAACCCCTTCGTGACTATCGTCTCGTATACGCGACGCAGAGATTTCACTCTTATCAGTCTACTGTCGCCTCCACGCAATGATCTCTGGTTGATATTGAGAGACCAGTGTTGCATATGCTTAATAAAAGATCTGAACGTTTTATTTTTTTTTAAATTCTGGATTTAATTACTAGATGGCGTTAAACGGCAACGGTTTTCACAGCGGTCGACTCGTATAGCATTTACATGCTGGTTCTCAAGGGATTAAACACAAATATTTGATTATGAAATAGATTTAATGTCATTTCAAATTCTTTATTTTAAGTTTGCTTTGTTTATAATTCTGGCATATGACTCTAAACAAAATGATCCCACCTCTTTTCTTCTAGCTTTCGCTAGAGGTATCATTATTTGCAAATTTTTGTAGAGTAATGCATAAATGGACCTTAACCTCACCCGAGTAAATTTATTTTACAATCAGACCAGTCATCCCGGCTTTACGTTCGCATATTTTAGATACTATCCCCACCCAACACCCCCTCTGACGCATATTCCTTCGAGTCGTAAACACTCTTTGAATCCTCAACCCCCTCCCCCTCCCCCTACGAACTCAACAAACGGGGCCCTCTTACAACATTCGATTCTGATTACAAAAATACCACAACATCGATAATCGGAATATTTCGGCATTCCTGGGAAAAATCTCCCCCCTCCTGCCCTGTAAGAGAGGAATATACGTTAGGGTTCCTAAGCAGAGATTTTATGGGAGTTGCTATTTTTACTTTATGAATCCGTGCGGGAATTTAACCATCTTTCCCGATTTGTATGCTAATGGAAAACGTTGCTCAATAGATGCGATTCTTTTAGATAGCTATTTCCACTTGAGTTTCTAATGAGCCATATGATGGAGCATATATATATATATATATATATATATATATATATATATATATATGTGTGTGTGCTTTTACTTTGAGTTATATTAGCGGACGCATAAGAAAAAGGAAAGTATGTTCCGCTATCAAAATTTCCATCTGCGGGAGACACTTATATGTTTAATGGAAAATCTTGTTTTTATGGGAGGACTTTTGTGAAAGAAATGTACACACGACAAATAAAGTTGCTATTCCAACTATATCGTTTAAATAGCTTTTATTTTTAAGAGAATAGCATGTTTTTTGGGTTCTGATGATGCGTATTTATTTTTTTTTTAACCAAATGGTTTTGACAACAAAAGTTCCGGTGATATCCCGTTTATTAATAAACATTACAAAATGCTGATAAAGGCACTTTTGGGGGAAAATAAGGAAAATAATTATTCAGCATAAAATGATTAATTAATTAATAATTAGCAGACAAATTAGCAAACACTGAATTAACATTTTATCAAGAATTAAAATTCTAATTTAGGGAAATATCGTTAAGTGCTTGCCGTTGCTATTTTGGAATACTAATTTGAGGTGCATAGTTTTACTTGGTTCTACAAAAGTACGATCAATGTTCTATTTAAGAACTAACCAGATTAGGACTTTCTACATAAAAACAAATTCTACAATCTTATTCGACTATTTGAAACGATTGCTACAGACATTTATAGTGACATCGGAACTCAAACTTACAATTTTTGTCCCAAATGATGATGCCCAAGTTATCTGATTTTTTATCTGTAATAATATTAATATCTAAGCCCTAAAGTCTATCCAAAATTATCCCTTCTCCCATTAATTTTTATAGATCTTAATTTCTTCTCTTTATATTAAACATATTTCCCAACCATCCAATTTAAACAAGGATGTTTTCATTCCTTCAGCCGAACCCTGAAATTATTTCTTTGATTCTCCAAAGCAAAAAATGATATAGCTGCCATCTTAATAATGAAGTAATAACTCTCACGAAAAATCTGTAACGATCAGAAATAATAGTAATCTGGAACGCCACACTTTAGCAGATGTCTCTAATCAAAGGTTACTCTCTCTAAGCAAATTAAGTGTTGCCTCAGCAATTTCCCACGACAAAAAACCGCACACGGGTTTAGGTTGTCTCTCGTAAAAGGTTGGCATTAGAGAGAACGTTTTAACACCGTCCGGTTCAGATGCCTCTAGATTTTGTGCTATTTTGAGAAAATGAAATAAAGATAACTTTCGGCCACGACGACTGATGTGATTCTTCAGGACAGAAATTTAGCTGGACACTTGGCATCCCAGTATGCCCGGGCTGAGAAAATAATAGGGGCAACAGTTAAAAGAAGTTTTCAAGTGAAGTTCGAGGCTGGTTGGTCCCCTGACCGATTTTACTTTGAGTTATATTACCGGACGCATATGACTCCTAATTTAGTCACTATGCAATAGGTTAGTTTGGTTTGGTTTAGTTTAGAGCTCATTAATAGTTTCATTGGGACTCGAACTGATAGTTTCTAGTTTTAAATATTAATGATCATGTTACCTGATTTTTTCATGACTCCTAATTTAGTCACTATGCAATAGGTTAGTTTGGTTTGGTTTAAAGAGCATTGATAGTTTCATTGGGACTCGAACTGATAGTTTCTAGTTTTAAATATTAATGATCATGTTACCTGATTTTTTCATGACTCCTAATTTAGTCACTATGCAATAGGTTAATTCAGTTTGGTTTAGAGTGCAGTAATAGTTTCATTGGCACTAGGACTGACAGTTTCTGGTTTTGAATATTAAATGACTCTTAATTTAGTCACTATGCAATAAGTTGGTTTGGTTTGGTTTAGAGTGCAGTAACAGTTTCATTGGCGCTCGAACTGACAGTTTCTGGTTTTGAATATTAATGATCATTTTATCTGATTTTTTATAACACTTAATTTAATCACTATTCAATAGATTAGTCTAGTTTGGTTTAGTACCTATGGAGAAGATCTAATGAGACTGATACTTAATTTTAACCCATTTATGCCGTAGATTGAAAGTTTACCATTAATTCGTCAAATTTATATCCGCTAA
This sequence comes from Pardosa pseudoannulata, assembly GCA_032207245.1. Taxonomy (NCBI): domain Eukaryota; kingdom Metazoa; phylum Arthropoda; class Arachnida; order Araneae; family Lycosidae; genus Pardosa; species Pardosa pseudoannulata. Next base: position 30,965,050 of record CM063506.1, read on the forward strand.
GTAGAACAAAATTTTTAAATAATCAGTGTGATGAGGTGATTTAGATCAGTAATATAATTGATTCATTTATACAAGAAGTAAAATGTTCGGGATCTAAATCTGACCTCATCACATCTTTGTAAAAAGACAGAGAACCATAAATTTATATTTTACGGATATTGTTGTCTTGTACGGTGGTATCGGGCGGGGTTCTGATCCCAGTCCCAGATTAGAATCCCGTCTCCGTACTTGACATTAAATAAGAATGTACCTTTGGGGAGTATTTATGAGTCCCTAAGGGACAGTGCCCAATTAGAAGGGATAAGGTTTTTCACGTTGATGGTCTCAAGGCGGGGTTTAAGCAGACCAATGATATTCTTACAACTATCCCGATTGAACGATAAGAAGGAAGATGGGACAAGGTTGAAATCAATAAAATAAGAAAAATCAAAAAATCAAAAAGGTGTTCGAAAGTCCCAAAAAAGGTTTTCGAGAGTCGAGACTAGAGGAGAGTCCGACAGAAAGTGTTCGATAGTCGAGACGAGGAGAGAGTCCGACAGAAGGTGTTCGATAGTCTAGATTAAGATAGAAGTCCTACGAAACGAGTTGGAGATTCCAGCCAAGTCCGACAAAAAGGGTTCCTGCATCGAATAGCACGGCCGCACCCCAAACACTCAGGAGGAAGCCTCTGACCATACCGACGAAAGATCCGTAGATACCCATCAACCAGCAGTAGATACCCATCAACCAGCACACCATTTTCACTCCCCAAAGGTACCCCCTTTTACATACATTTTGAAATTGAGATTAGGTCCTCTCTCTATTTACAAAATTACTTACGTATTAAAAAATTGTCTGAACTAATTTAGAAGATGTTGACAAAGCTTATTTTATGAAAATTAGCATCAGTTTTGTATGTACATAGATGTATATATATTATAAAAAATTAATTTTCTTATATTAAGCTAGTTTTGGATAGCTTTTAGTTTATCTTCATATTTATGTCTGTAGTTTCTCAGAACCTGTGGTTAAATTTAGTACAAAAATACTTTTACACAATGCAATCAAAATAAAATCACCACTATACATTTGATCACAGGTTAATACTCAAATATAAACGAGGACTACACAACAATCAAGATTAAATACGACATTACAATGCCAATGCATGCACATATATTTATTTCAGTACTACATACTAAACAACGAATTGAGCATTTCAATGTTTCGAAAAAATTCGGTTTCAAATATCTAGGACAATGTTCTCGAGATCATCCACCTCTTAACGTAATCTAACCATACGTCTTCCGCTTTTGAGGAGTAGGAGATTAAAAATGCTAAGCCTCCTTTGAAAGCCTTACATTTCTATTCCACACGTGGCCCAGAGACACCCTTTTTTCATCTCCCTTTTGTGCTTTTTACCCCCCTTTGTATGCACACGAATATGTCTTATTCCAATGAAATCTTTACAAATGTAAGTCACTGATACAAGTTAAATTTTATGTATTTTAAGGAAATGAATTAAATGTCAATAAACTATTTTGGGGATATTGGAAACTTTAAGGGAACACAGTATTTTACAAGTTAAAAAGTCTTCATAGCCATTTTTTGAATCAACGTATGAAAAAATAATATTTTTTTTCTGTGTTATTACAAAAGGTAAATGTCAATAAACTATTTTGGGAATATTTGAAATTTTAAAGAAACATAGTACAAGTTAAAAAGTCTTCATATTCAATTTTTGAATCAACGTATGATAACAATAATATTTTTTTCTGTGTTATTACAAAAGTTAAAAGCCAATAAACTATTTTGGTATATTAGAAACTTTAAGAGGACATAGTACCTTACAAGTTAAAAAGTCTTCATAGCCCATTTTAGAATCAACGTGTGATAAAAATAATATTTTTTTCTGTGTTATTACAAAAGTTAAATGTCAATAAACTATTTTGGGGATATTTGAAACTTTAAGGGGACACAGCACCTTACAAGTTAAAAAGTCTTCATAGGCAATAAGTGAATCATCGTATGATAAAAATAATATTTTTTCTGTTATTACAAAAGTTAAATGTCAAAAAACTATTTTTGGGATATAGGAAACTTTAAGGAGACAAATCACCTTTCAATCTAAAAGTTTTCATAGCCAATTTTGAAATCAAAGTATGATAAAAAATTCTGCATTGATCACAATAAATATATTCTGTTATAATAAAGGATTTAATTTTATAAAAATTATTCAGTTAATTTATAAGCCTAATTTTTTTTTAAAAAAAGTAAAATATGTACACCAAATGAAAAAAGAGAAATCTACTCACCCCCAAAATAATTTTTGAGCTAAATTAAGGCATAATAAATGTTAATTGTTTTTAAACTTTCAATTTTTTTTAAAAGTTTTTAATTTTCAGATATTAACACATCACATAACTGTGCAATTTTAGTTAACAGACTAAATCACACATTTTTTATCAATTCGATATAAAACTTAGTTTTTAAGAGACATATTTAAAAATTTGCCTTAAGAGTAAGAAACTTTCACTTTTCCCATTTGGTGTATATTTTTTATGTAATTAAAAAATATTACATGATGATAAAACTAAATCATATTTAAAAGTTAAAGTGTTATTGAAAATCTTACAAAAATTTATTGCAAAAAGAGCAAAAAATTTTATTTTATAACGAACTGAAAAAAAGATTTTTGTGGTCAAAAATTTTAGACTTGATAGGTACTACGCTTCCCTTAAATATCTACACCTTAATTCAGTATATAACTTAAAGCAGTACCAATTGATACATAAAAAGAATTTTTTCTCTGTAATACAAATATATTGAGTTTATTTAAAACAACACATATATGATATTCAAATGTAAAAGAAGTTTCATTTGATGAATTAAAAAGGAGGACTTTCTCTAATATTGATTATTTTCACTACAAAATAAATGCACTTTCGTATGCTTATCTGGTATATCAATAACTTATTTGGAAACTACTTTTAAATTTATTCCGTTCGGATAGAGTATAATATTTTGATTTAACCCTCTAAGCGGTTCGCACGTACAATTCCGCCAAACCGATGATGTCTTCAAAAAGTAGAATTTTCGACCTCCAAAAACGCTCCGAAAATGGATGTAATGTACAATTCTGTCAGTGCTTTCCCCCATGGAGTTTTGTTTAGGTCGATTGTTTAGGAACTGCACCCCACTTTGACTGGCATTTATTGAGGGATGCACCCCTACCCCCTGAGGCACAAAGACGCTGATAGCTTTTCATGGCTTTGTAAATCTCTATTTCGAAGTATTTCGTTTGTGGCAACAGATGTATCTCTAATTGCACCACTTTAATATCTTGGATAACTTTCGTAAAAAAAACATAAACAAGTCTCTCAAAGAATATTTTTATTTGTACTTTTAGAATCCATTATTTCTTATGGGATGATCTTCGAGACTTGACGAGCTTTATGTTTATTAAAAATTAACAATCTATAATATCTATTTATATATCTATTTATAACCGGAAGTAAAGGGACAATAACGAGGATGGATTTCCCGTATTCCATTCTAGTCGACAAAGGTGAAGGAAAAAACATAGAACGCTTTGGCACTAACACAGTAAACCTTTAGCGTATATTTTGGAGACTTTTATTCTTCGATGTGTTCCACTCGGAGGGTTAAACATATTACTTGTTTTTATACTATCACTCGAAAATATGCTGAAACAATTTAACACTTCGCGTGCGGGCAACGTATTTTTACGTTTATTGCAGTCTATCACTGGAGAGCGGGTCACGTAAAAATACATATTTAGTAGATTTACGGTGGATACCCGCTAAACCCCATAAATCTACTAAATACGTATAATTATATGTATGTGTGACATTATAGGCGCGTTGTTTGCCTTGCTATGCAACGCTTTGCATTTTTTCTTTCCACAAGTTATGATTGTCGAGTTACTCGGTCTTTTGTTGCGTTATTTCGTCTTCAATCGAATTCCTAGCTCCAGAACGTACAAGTTGTGTTTTGTCAACTTGAGGCTTGGTTTTTTATTGTTAAAATGAGCCGTTGTGACAAAGATAGTGATGAAGAAATATGCGCTGACAGATTATCGGACTTTAATTTTAAAAATCGTTTATTTTTGTGATTTCGTAAAAATATTGTTTTTTTGTTAAATAATCATACAGTATATATTAAAGCGTAAAATAAAAAAAGTTTCGTTCATAAAAACAAAGTAGTTTTCGATTTACTGTGATTTTTTTGAATAACTAAACTTTTGCGCGATTCACGAAAAAACGCCCGCTGCACGCGTAAGTTGGCGGTAAAGTATACCCGCATGTCAAGAGTTAAAAACCATTACTTTAAAAGTAAAATTTCATGTACTAGCAAATTCAATGATTTGGATATTTGATATAAATAATTAAAAACCATCCACATATTTAATTAAAATTATTTATAATATAGAAAAAAACTGTAATATTTTCTCATTCCAAATTAAATTCATATATTTATTGTCCAGATAAAATAAAAATTACTAGTATGAATACACCAATATCCACTTTGGAACTATTTTGATATACCCCCCCAAATCGGAAATTTGGCGACTTCTTTTTCTCGCCAAGCAAAGTACCTATGTTTGGCGATTTTTTTTCCGCCAAGATGGATTCTCGCTAAATACAAATAATTAATACATAAAAAATACGGAATCATTGAATGCAAAAAAAGAATACCTAAAAAATACAATAAATACATAAAAATACAAGTAAATGACATTGAATAGCATATTATATGCAATTTACACAAAAATGTTAACAAATACAATTGAAAATACGTGTCGGCAATCTAATAAAAAGAATTATTTATACAGAAATTTTGAATTCCTCCCAATTTACCACAGAAGCAATTTCAATAAATTTATTGAAACAATCAACATTAGCAGCTAAACATGATTTACGAAACACATTGAAAGCTAAAAGATAAAAATAATTAATAGAAAAAAAATATAATTGGAAAATACAACCAGATTTGCAGCAAAATACAGCAAGTCAGAAATCCGCTTGATCCCTTCACAAAGAAATGGCGAATGAGTGAAATGGCGGTAAAACATATATGAAATCCAAAAATTGTTGCCACAAAACTTTAAAAAAAAAACTCAAAAAATGGTACAAAATACAAGAAAATACTAAATTTTGCAAAAGCAAAAACCTAAAAGCTGAAAACACCTAAATTGGCAACACCAAAATAAGAAACAGCAACCCTAAAAAGTCCGTAGGGATTGCCAGATTTGGCGCGTAACTTTTTGGGGGGTATATCAAAGTTGTATCTCAACTTTTAAGATATAAAGATATTGTACTGACTATTGTATTACTTATTATAAAATAAAAAAAAATCATTAAGAGTTTTAAAATAGTTATCAAAAAATTTCTTAGCCACAAAAATATCAATATTTTAGGATAGCATATTGTAATATTAACCAACCTTTGACATCCAAATAAAGTACAATTCTTTGTGATTTATAGTAATAACAAAGTCTTGCCTATGAATAGAATTTGACTGAATATAGTTATAAATTCACTGTATACAAACAATATATAACTCGTTCAGAACAATTCAAACAATATACATGAAAATTTCTATCAATTTATAAAGCAGTTAAAACTGCATGAACACTTTTATTTTAATTTATAATTGTTATAGTACAACAATACAACAATTGTTTAAATACAACAATATAATAATTAAATTTATTACATTGTTGTATTTAATTATTGTTATTTTTATTTTATAAATGTATAGTTGCAGTTATAATTCAAGCTACTGAAACAGTTTATAATGCAGTACAAGCAATTCAATAAATTGTTAATGCAGTGGAAACAATTTATGATTCAATTAAATTTCCACTGACGTTCTTACTTTCAAAGCATCCCACAATCTGCATAAAATGATTAATGGTTTTAAAATTGGTGTTAAAATTTTTTCTACCACAAGATCAATATTTTGTACATACACATTGTAACATCGAACAATCTGTAACAACCATTAAAAGAACACTTTTTTGTGCTAAATATAAGAATTTCCTATGAATAAAATTCATTAAAATGTAATTAAAATTTCACTAAATTCAAGCAATTTATAACGGGGTAGAGCTATTAGAACAATTTGCATGATAGTTTCTATTAATTTATAATACCGATAAAGTTTCAAAGATGGTTACTTTTAATTTATAATTTGGTTGCAGTTATAACTTTAGTGCTTTCAAACCACTCATGATGCAGCAAAATCAATACAATCGATTGTTAATATAATGAAAATAATTTATAAATCTATTAAAGTTACGCTGATGTTCTAACTTTCAATTTATAAAACAATTTAAATAAAAGGATTAAGAATTTTGCAAAGCTATTAGAGCAATTTACATGGTAGTTTCTATCAATTTATAATACCGATAATGTTTCACGAACATGTTTATTTTTAATTTATTATTTGTTTGCAGTTATGACTCCACTGCTTTCAAACCACTTACGATATAGTAAAAAACAGTTCTGTAAATTGTTAATATAATGAAAACAATTTATAACTCAATTAAAATTCTCCTGATCTTTCAATTTATAAAACAATTTGAATAAAATGATTAAGAATTTTGAAAAGCTATTAGAGCAATTTACATGGTAGTTTCTATCAATTTATAATACCGATAATGTTTCAAAGATGGTTACTTTTAATTTATAATTTGGTTGCAGTTATAACTTTAGTGCTTTCAAACCACTCATGATGCAGCAAAATCAATACAATCAATTGTTAATATAATGAAAACAATTTATAACTCAATTAAAATTCTCCTGATCTTTCAATTTATAAAACAATTTGAATAAAATGATTAAGAATTTTGAAAAGCTATTAGAGCAATTTACATGGTAGTTTCTATCAATTTATAATACCGATAATGTTTCAAAGATGGTTACTTTTAATTTATAATTTGGTTGCAGTTATAACTTTAGTGCTTTCAAACCACTCATGATGCAGCAAAATCAATACAATCAATTGTTAATATAATGAAAACAATTTATAAATCTATTAAAGTTACGCTGATGTTCTAACTTTCAATTTATAAAACAATTTAAATAAAAGTATTAAGAGTTTTGAAATAGTTCTCAAATCTTTCTTCAGTCACCAAAAACTCAATATTTATAGCATACGCATTTTAAGAATCTGTATATTCAATTAAAATACATTTCTTAGAGATAAATGTATGACCTGCCTATAAATAGAATACATTTGACTGCAGTTATAATTTCACATCAAATCTCACTTTCATCTTTAAACGATAAAATCTAGAACAAATATTTCAAGAACAACAAACTTCAAGATTCTATCTAAACGTGCATAATACCGTGCTTGGAAAAGAAAAAGGAAAATTTCGAGCCTACTCTAAAAGACATGCTTTTTTATGTTGAGCGTGTCAAGAGTATTTTTTATACTTTTATGTAAGTTGCTTTTACGCTTAAAAGAAAATATCGAATAGTGTATTTTAGACTACATGCCTGCAAAAGAAACGTCACCTTATTTGTATTTTAAATTTGAGAGTGGATAAAACTAAAACAAAGTCTTTTTTCTACAATTATTTTACATGTAGTATAGTCATTATTAGCAAATACTGACATTTTTAAGAACAGCAGTTCAGTACAAAATTAATTATAATTGTTTCATTAGTGCCCGTGGGTTCTGAAAACTAACTTTTACTATTTTAAGGGAATATAGTACCTTCAGAGACTTAAAATCTTTATTATAACAGTCTTTTTCCGATTTATCATACAATAAAATGTTTAGTTCAATAAAATGTTTAAGTTTTTTAAAAACTCTTTAATAAAACTCAATTTAACTATTTTTGATATTCTAAATAAAATGTTTTAAAAATAAAATAAAAAGGGACTACTTAAGAATTGGGTTCCTCTTGGCAAATTTGTCGAAAATATGGGCGATATTTACTAAAACACAAAGTTAATCTATCCAAACATTGTATTTCTTGCTTTTTCTGGCGACTTTAATTAATGCAAGGTGCATCATCGTAATAGAGTTATATACTCTTACTTAATTAAAGAAAACGACTTGAAAACCGGACATTTATATTTATGGGCAATTAATCCCTTAACAGTTTACAAACGCAACAGCTCCAACGCACTTTTAATATATAAGAAAAGAGTTACACAAAGATAGTTGGATACAAATATCATATAAATTATAATATAGATACATATTGTTTGTATCTATATTATAATTTATATGACACGGTGATATTGGACACGGTGAGATCAGGAGAAAATGTTAAACCATTATCGCCAAGTTGGCGGGGGAACCCAGTTCTTTAGCCAAGCCAAATAAAAATACACTGAATGAAAAAAAAAAGTTAAATGCACTTACCCACAAGATAACTTAAGAAATATGCATATTAGAAACTAAATTTTACAATAAAACAAAATATCTGTTTTATTCTGTAAACTAAAATATTAGATATATCTGGTATTTTAAAGTTAATTTAAATACTATTAAATTCACTAAAAGAAAAAACAAAATTCCGTTACCCACAATATAACTTTGGAAATATGTATATTAGAAGCTAAATTTTTATATCAAATTGAAGCAAAATATTTGTTTTATTCTGTAAACTAAAATGTTCGATGTATGTGATATTTTAAAGTTAATTTAAATACTGTTAAATTCATTAGGGAGAAAATGAAATTCCCTTATTCACAATATAACTTTGGAAATATGTATATTAGAATCTAAATTTTTTTATCAAATTGCAGTAAGATATCTGTTTTATTCTGTAAAACAAAATTTTAGAGGTATCTGATATTTTACAATTAAATTTAAATACTGTTGTGAAATCGGGAATACAAAAATAGCCATTTTGATGCTAAGAAATTTGTGCTCATATTAATATAACTGAAGTTCACAGAATAAAAATATTAACTGATTTCTATTTTGTTAAAAATTGTTTCTAATTTACTAATTTCAAAAGCTATTTTTCGAGTGAGTGAATCTCACATTTATTTCACTTTGTGTACATGCTTTGTTTGTTTTTAATGCATTTCTTTTATATCAAAACAGACTAATTTTCATACAAAAAAAATCTTACTAAAAATGCAGGAAAAATAGCATTTAAAAAAAAGCAGAAATTTTTACTCCCTATTTAATCAAAAATAAGCAGTTGAAGAATTTTCAGCTCGTAAGGAATTAATTGATGAATTTAGAAATGTAATCCGTTATTAGAAATATATTTGTGTAGTAAAAACAGGAATATAAAATATTAGACAGTAAAATATTAGGTAAGTAAATTAGTTTTTTAATTTTAATTATGAATTATTTAAAAATGGGTTTCCCATGCAAAAATGCTGTATGACCATTTTTTAACACAAAATACAATCATTTTTATTTATAAGATGATTTGCAGATATGCAGATATCTGATCAAAATTTAAAACTTATTGTAATTAATCGCAGGAAACGTATAAAATAATAATAACAACAGGGAAAATACTAATTTTTACTTTACAATATAATTATAAAATTTTGTTTGAAAACGTAGTTGGCAGAATGCGTTTCTAACAGCTTTAGCCAATTTTTGTAAGTAAATAATTTATAAATTTCAAAAGTATATGAGAACTAGAATTGCACATGGATTATGTAAAATATTTCAAGAGTACAACAGCTTTGTTTAACAAATATTTAAATTCATTAACTTATTAATGTTGAGCATTCTTTCTTTAGAGACAGCTAAAATTAATTCAAAAAATTTTTATGTTTTCCAAGAACTAGTTTTCTTTTTCAAAGAAAATCCACAAAACCATCAAAAGATTTTTATGAAAATATTTTGGATTTGAATAAAACATTCTAATTTTATACATTTGGCGTGTTATGGGAAGGGCCTGATCAAGGCAAAGTTGGGTCCAGGTTTTAGTAGTATTGTCACGAAGTTTCGAATGAACACACCGCTTAACTTAACAGATGAATTTATTGATGCTAAGTAGCAACTCGCAACTTTACAAGATTTGGAAGTTGCCTACAACTAGTGGGTATCAGCTTTTATACCCGAACAGAATATTCGAGAAATAACTAACTTACATATTAAAGAAAGATCTAGAATATTCGAGAACATATGGCAACAATAAATAACACTTTTAGATCAAAAATCCGTACTTCGGATAAACCGCCATGGCAAGCATGGAACCCACAATCTTCGGGCGTGGTTCGCGTGCTTTAACCATTCGGTCACTCAGCTTGTTGGCTAAGCTTCTTTATGTGGCAGTATTTAGGGCCACCCTAACCTCCTTTCAAGGCAAAAAAAATTAGTTTATAAAAGAGGATACAAACGAATATTTTTGGAGGAAAGTTTATATTAATTTTTTTATGTTTACATACCTTTGTAAAAAGTGACTGGAGTGATGTAAATAAGTAAACTGGAGTGTGTTTTAGATAAAATTGTCAACATTTTAACTGTATTTATTTAATTTCTGAATAAGGTTTCCTGAAATATCACTTGAAAAATTAACAAAAAACATTTTCAAATTTTGTTAGTTAAATTATTTAAAATTTAATAATTAAGTACCAAATTTTAGAGGACCCAGGGCATAGGTCCAGTAGGCCCCTGCTTTAATCAGGCCCTGGTTATGGGTTTCAAATAAGTATTATTTATGTACATTGTAAAAATACAGCTAAAACTTGTATATTTCTGTATATTGGTAGAATATGGCACTATGTCACAATTTTTAAATTTTACAGGAGAGCATAATAAAGATATTTTTCTTACAAATTCATTAGAATTAGATCGTTTTAAGTGAAAAGTTTTATAAAACATGGACTTGAATATTATATAATATTAATTTAAAAAGAGACTTGTATAGTTCTGTACATTGATAGAAAGGGGCACTAAATCACAAATTTAAAATTTTACAGAACATATATTTTTTTACAAATTTATTAGACTAGGGTCATCATAAGTGAAAAGCTTTATAAAAATTTCTTTAGCTGAAAGAGAAGCCATAGTGCCTATAAACATGTGAAAATAGTAGAGAAAAGAAGTTTCATGCCCAAATGTATGCGGGAAAGGGTACCGCGAAACCTTGTTGGTTCATAATGTCTGTTTCAATTTGCTGAATCTTATGATTTTAGAAAAGAGGGTAACGCTTTTGTCATATTGCCGCATTGACAAAAAGTAGTGTCTCTGTAGCCGAATGGTCATCACCCGTCTCGTTGTCAAGATGTCTTGAGTTCGAACCCCGGTAGCGACGATAGGATTTGAAATCAGTGTAAATATTATTTAATTCCTTTATTTATGTCTTATTTTATTTTGTGTTCCAGGAGATTCTGGATCCTTCGTTAGTTTGCCATAAGTATTCTGAAATATTCGCCATTTCTCTGCATTGGGCAATAAAACTTTCATCGCCTTCCCTGACAGATTTCTGGAACTTTCCCTGCTGCTATAAAAGCCAAAGATCTTTCAGTCACAGAGAGTTCTGAGTTAAGAGTTGTGCAGAGCTTGCAATTGTACTTCACTTTTTGAATTGAGTTAATAAAGAAGATTAGCTCTACTTGCTGTGTGTGTTATTGTGTTCCACATTAATCCCCTACGTGACAATATAAAACAGGAAAACATATCCTACACGAATTTCTTCTGCTGTTGCAATGCTTGTCTTCTTATTGGACACGACTGCCTTAGTGCAGTTTTGTTTAGGATTAGACTTAATGACTCTATAGTAATAACAAAGGTTGACATCCCTACAAATTTACTGTACACATTGAAAATATGAAATCGAAAAGATACAAAAGTAAAGTTTTATTTAATTAAAAATAAACTTCTGTAAAAATAAACAAATGTGTATTCTTGAAAGTCCATCAAGCAGTAGTGGCGACTGTTCTTGACATTGTACAACGAAGAAGGTTGGTAAAGCT
>CM063506.1:30984464-30989464 GCA_032207245.1 Pardosa pseudoannulata
TCTCGAATGAAGTTTTACTGCAGACATTAGACTGACAAATTATCCATTAAAATTCTCTCATCACTAGCATATGACGGGATCAGTAAAGTTTTTAATTTTCCAAAATTGTAAAGTACCCTATGAGATAGGTACCCTAAGAGATAGGCAAAAAGTTTTCTTTCCTCACAAAATACCGCAGATATTAATATAACTTCATTTGTATTTAAATGATTGTCTTTAAAAGCTTAAAATAATCTGCATACAAAAGCCTTTTCAACAAATAATGAAACAATTAAATTTAAAGGAAAATACTTTTCCAAAAAAGTGTTTACATCTAGATAGGTATGTTCTGTTCCATGTAAATCCAGGAATCAATGAAATAAAGGAAATATATTTAAAATGATAGCTTAATAAAAAGCATAAAATAATATAAAATAGAGTATAGGGCCAGTTAATCTTTTAATATTTATTTTCCTTGGTTCTAGAAGGAAGTTTTACTGCAGACATTAGACTGACAAATTATCCATTAAAATTCTTTCATCACTAGCATATGATGGAATCAGTAACGTTTTTAATTTTCCAAAATTGTAAAGTACCCTATGAGATAGGTAAAAAGTTTTCTTTCCTCATAAAATACCGCAGATATTAATATAACTTCATTTGTATTTAAATGATTGTCTTTAAAAGCTTAAAATAATCCGCATACAAAAGCCTTTTCAACAAATAATGAAACAATTAAATTTAAGGGAAAATACTTTTCCAAAAAAAGTATTTACATCTAGACAGGTATGTTCTGTTCCATATAAATCCAGGAATCAATGAAATAAAGGAAACATATTTAAAATGATAGCTTAATAAAAAGCATAAAATAATATAAAATAGAGTATAGGGCCAGTTAATCTTTTAATATTTATTTCCTTGGTTCTAGAAGGAAGTTTTACTGCAGACATTAGACTGACAAATTATCCATTAAAATTCTCTCATCACTAGCATATGACGGGATCAATAAAGTTTTTAATTTTCCAAAATTGTAAAGTACCCTATGAGATAGGTAAAAAGTTTTCTTTCCTCACAAAATACCGCAGATATTAATATAACTTCATTTGTATTTAAATGATTGTCTTTAAAAGCTTAAAATAATCCGCATACAAAAGCCTTTTCAACAAATAATGAAACAATTAAATTTAAGGGAAAATACTTTTCCAAAAAAAGTATTTACATCTAGACAGGTATGTTTTGTTCCATATAAATCCAGGAATCAATGAAATAAAGGAAACATATTTAAAATGATAGCTTAATAAAGGACATAAAATAACTGAAAATAGAGTACAGGGTCAGTTAATTATTTAGTATTTATTTTCCTTGGTTCTAGAATGAAGTCTTACTGCAAACATTAGACTGACAAATTTCGACTAAAATTCTTTACATTATTTCTTAAATAAGGTACGTCTATCACGTATGCAAGAAATACATATACAGGAATGAACACCTAGTAACAACATGAGGTGCCAAAAAATCCCCCAAAAATGAGGAATAATGTTTTAAGGAACATGTAGTTCATTCTATATTTTACCTACGATATTAGAGAAATCTACATTGATCTAGTTTTAAGAAAAGACCGTTCACTTTATAGACAAAAAATATGTTAAATCTATAAAATTAGTGAGATATAAATTATCTCTAATGACCTTTTCTGATTTATTCCACCAAAGTATCTTTTCAGAAACAAGTCTGAAGCAAGTTTTCTTTACTGATAAAATCACGCATATCTTAAGGTGAAGTCTTTTGAATTTAAAATATTTAGTATTATTTTCCTTGGTTCTAGAATGAAGTCTCACTGCAGACATTAGACTGACAAATTATCCACCAAAATTCTTATATTATTTCTTAAATAAGGTACATCTACCATGTATGAAAAAAACATATCCAGCAATGACCCTCTAATATCAACATGAGGTGCCAAAAAAGTAAAGAATTTTGATGAATGAAGTTTTAAGGACCTGTAGTTCATTCTATCTTTTACATACTATATTAGAGTGATCTACATTGATCTAGTTTTAAGAAAAGAACATTCACATGAGAAATTCTTCAAATTCTCACCTTATTTCTTAAATAAGATCACTTATGCAAGAAAAACAAATACAGTATTGAAAATCTATTACCAACATGAGGTTTCCGAAAATCCCAAAATAATGATAAATGACGTTTTAAGGAACATTTAGTTGACTCTATATACCTACCATGTAAGAGAGATTTACAGTGAACTAGTTTTAAGAAAAAAAACTTTCACATTATGGGCCAAAACAATATGCTAAAACTATAAAACCAGTTAGATATGAATTATCTTTAATGCCTTTTTCTGATTTATTCCATCAAAGTATCTTTTCACAGAAGCTAGCCAAAAGCAAATTTTCTTTACTGATAAAATCACGCAGATCTTAAAATAAAGTCTTTTGAATTTAAAATATTTAGTATTTATTCTCCATGGTACTAGAATGAATACATTAGACTGACAAATTATCCACCAAAATTCTCGCATCATTTTCCAAATAATATGTTTCTATCATGCATACAAGAAAACCATATTCAGCAGTGAGAATCTGATACCAACATAAAAAATTTTGATGAATGAGGTTTTAAGGACATGTAGTTCATTCTATCTTTTACCTACGATGTTACAGGTAACATTGATCTAGTTTTAAGAAAGGATCTTTTACATTAGAGACCAAAAAATATGCTAAAACTATAAAACCAGTTAGATATGAAACATCTCTTTTCTGATTTGTTCTACTAAAGTATCTTTTTCCAGAAGCTAGTCTGAAGCAAGTTTTCTTTACTGATTAAATCACGCAGATATTAAGGTGAAGTCTTTTGAATTTAAAACATTTAGCATTTATTTACCTTGGTTCTAGGATGAAGTTTTACTGCAGACATTAGACTGACAAATTATCCACCAAATTCTCACATCATTTCTCAAATAAGGTACGTCTATCACGTATGCAAGAAAAATATATACAACATTGAAAATCTAATACCAACATAAGGTGCCAAAAAATCCCAAAATAATGAGCAATGACGTTTTAAGGAACATGTAGTTCATTCTATCTTTTACCTACGATGTTAGAGAGATCTACAGTGAATTAGTTGTAAGAAAGAACCTTTCACATTAGGAGCCAAAACGATATGCTAAAACTATAAAACCAGTGAGATATGAATTATTTCTAATCTCCTTTTTCTGATTTTTTCCACCAAAGTATCTTTTCACAGACGCCAGTCTGAAGCAATTTTTATTTACTAATAAAATCACAGACCTTAAAATGAAGTCTTTTGAATTTAACACATTTAATATGAATTCTCCTTGGTTCTAGAATGAAGTTTTACTGCATACATTCGACTGACAAATTATCCACCAAAATTCTCACATTATTTCTTAATAAGGTACGTCTACCATGTATGCAAGAAAAACATATCCAGCAATAAACATCTAATACCCATGAGATGCCAAAAAATTCAAAAATAATAAGAATAATGTTTTGAGGAACAAGTAATTGATTCTATATTTTTACCTACAATGTTAGAGAGATATACATTGATCTAGTTTTAAGAAAAGACCTTTCACATTATGGTTTAAAACAATATGTTTAAACTGTAAAACTAGTAAGATATGAATTATCTTTAATGCTCTTTTTTTGATTTATTCCACTAAAGTATCTTTTCCCAGAAACCAGTCTGAAGAAAATTTTTATTACTGATAAAAGGGATGTCATTGAAATTTAAAAAATTGCAGACAAAATCCGACTGTCATTCGGGTTAATAATTTTGTCACAAAGCGAAATATGATTGAGTCTCTCTCGGGTCAACTATTAACACCCTGTACTATTAAGTTATGACATATACATTCATAGTTTTGTTGTTTATGTATGAACGATGCTTTGAAATGCACCATACCGGAGCACATTTTACCAAATAATAATATTTACAAACGCAATCTATATATATAAATCACTGTAAAACACTTGGCTAAATTTTTATTCTAGTTTATTTAATTTTTTTAAAAGTAGTCATGTTTGTTCAAGGGAAACTTAAAAAAAATTAAATTATCTTTTTTTCAATAGTTTCTTATCAAACATTAATATTTTGCATATATAGATATTTCTAAATTATGTTTGACTTTTCTAATATATATATATATATATATATATATATATATATATATATATATATATATATATATATATATATATATATATATATATATATATATATATATATATATATATATATATATATATATATATATGTATATATATATATATATATATATGTATATATATATATATATATATATATATATATATATATATATATATATATATATATATGTATATATATATATATTTATGTATATATATGTAATACATGTATATATATATATCTATATCTATGTATATATATGTATATATATATAAATATATATATACATATATAAATATATATATATATATATATATATGTATATATATATGTATATATATATGTATATATATATATATATATGTATATATGTATATATATATATATATATATATATATATATATATATATATATATATATATATATATATATATATATATATATATATATATATATATATAGAGAGAGAGAGAGAGAGAGAGAGAGAGAGAGAGAGAGAGAGAGAGAGAGATTATTTAAAAAAAATAATGTAAGTATCCAAAATATAAAATAATAGTAGCTACAATATTCCTGGGAAGGTATATTTCCTATCCAGGAATAATTAATAATTCTATAGGATAATTCATATCCATTAATATTTCTAATTAATAATATTCCAGGTCTATATTAATAATTCTTGAACCAATGGCTTTGTATGAATACATTTTTCCTTCTTGACAATGAGAACATTTTAAATTCATCTGTGGTCAATATTTGCTAAAAGGTGTGGTATGCACAATCAGTATATGACAAAAAATTAATAACTTCTTACGTAATTATCTTATAT
>CM063506.1:30994464-31044464 GCA_032207245.1 Pardosa pseudoannulata
CTGAATTATTTGGGCCTATCGCCTTTTTTACTATTTACATAAAAAGATTTGCTTTATAGGAAAATCATCAATATGTCATACATATTAACTGTGTGATGAATAAAGTGGGACAGTGTTTATACATATTGTCTGTGGGATAAATAAAGTGTAATAGTATTCACACATATTGACTGTCTGAAGAATAAATTGTGATAGTGTTCATAAATATTGACTGTTTGATGAATAAAGTGTAAAGTGTTCTACATATTGACTGTCTGAAGAATAAGTTGTGATGGTGTTCATACATATTGACTGTGTGATGAATAAAGTTGATAGTGATAAATAAAGGCACAATGCACTTTTTAGATCATTTGAATATTTGACATGCGTCTTAAATTTTAACACTAGAAAAACTTTTAATCAGTAATTCGTAATCTTTTCACAGATCTATGTGTTACTAAAAAAATGAATATTTTAATGAATTATAATGCATTCTTTAGCAAAAATGTTTGATGTTTCCGAAAAGGAAATATATTCTCTAATTTCTAAATTTCTCTTTACTGATTATTTCAACATTTGCCGAGTACTGAACAATGGCCAAGTGGTTAGGGATTTACTTTTATATAGCTCAAAACATGTACAATAACTTATAATGATACTTTAATATGTTAATTCTCATATTTTTGTTATGTTCATATTTTTGTTTTGTTCTAGCTGTTTCTTTGTTGTGTAGTTGATCTTCGATACCGGAGTTCGTGGGTTTGAACTGTGACATGATTGTTCGTAGCCGCTTGGAATCTGTTTTAAGTATTAGGTCATTAGCCCTCGTGTTTCAAAAAAGTAGACGGTAGTGCTTCAAACCAAACCGAATTAATATCTGTCTCAAAAGTTTGAGGGAGTGTTTAACAATATGTTTTTTAAATATTTCAGTTTCCTAATTGTGGCATGATAGTGGAAAAATTATGAAAATTAACCATATTAAACTATTATTAGAAGATATAGTATAAGTTTTGAGCTATATAAAAGTAAAAGAGTGAAATACTATCATTTATTGTGTTTCATGCTGAACTTAAAAGCTTTTGCTGTTCCTAAATTACTACTGAAAATCTTAAGACTTAATGAGAATTATTCTTTTCTGGTAATTTTCGAAGATACTCACAGAACTATTATTCTATTATTAACACATTGTGTGTGGGTACATTTCGCAGTGGAATTGTACCGGGAACGGGCGTTTTGCGCATAATTTAGTTATTTAGTTAAATCTCAATAGATCAAAAACTGTTTAATTTTTTAACCAACTTTTCGTATTTTATATTGAAATATATAAACATATATATATATATATATATATATATATAATAATATATATAATACATAAATACAAATATATATATATATAATATATATATAAATATACTTATATACATATAATATCATTTTCGCAAGGATAAATAAAAAATTAATTTTAAGCCTAAATTGATTTTTTAATCAACCTTCCCGTTCTGAGAATAAAAATTTTTTGCAAGGTCAAAGGGAAAGAAATTACTTCTCGTAAATTGTTTTAACCCTTAATTTGGCTAAGTCCGCTACAAAAATCTGCTAAATAAAATCTGGCGGGTTTATGAAAACTTCTATACGGCTTAAATATCTAACAAAAATTTAAAAATATATTTCTATTACAGAGATCCAGAGGGATTTTACAGAGATCCTAATGTCTATACAGACATGGGAAAATAACAGAAATTAAAAAATATTTGAAGAAAACATCTTGCCAAATTAACGGCTAAAGAGGAAAAATTACTTTCTGCATAAAAAGGACAACATACTTAAAGAGTTATTTTGTAATGTCAAACCTCAATTGTAGATAAAAGTATTAGCTAAAGGCAAATACCAGTACCTTTTTTTAATGTAAAAGATTTTTTTCAAGGTTCATTTCTTAGTTATGAAAGTAAATATTTTAAATGTGTAAATTGTGACAGTTCTCTCTTAATGAATATGTATTTCATATTCTAATTCACAATTACGAGGTACATTTTATACAGTAGAACTTCAATAATCCAAACCTCGATTAACCGAAACTCTCCGTTAACCAAAGTCCGTTTCTTCCTCACTCTTTTTTTATTTTCTACTATCATCCAAAATTTTCTCTTTACAAACAGACATTTTTAAAGTTTTCTTTTTTCCCACATTCTTTTCGTATGCAAGCCGTCCTTTCCAAACTACAAGTGCAGATAAATATTTCGGAATTCCTTTTTTTGGAATTCCTACTCACAAACACAATTCTCGGTATATCTACCCACTTTCAAACATCCTTGTTCTAAACAGAAACACACACCCTTTCGAAATTTGGAAGGTCATACTGCCGAGTCCCAGAACACAGGGCCTGATTAAAGCACGGACCGACTGTGCCTAGGCCCTGGGCATCATAGATTTAGGGGCTTCCTAAAATTTGGTACATGTTGAAATATATAATCGCACTCATATTTGACGACTTGGCCGATTATTGTTTTATTTAAGTAATAGCTTTCTTTGACTTACGAGGTTTTCTTTAGTTCATCCTTTTGTGTTTTGATTGGCTGTGTTTAATTAGTTTTTGCCTGTAATTTGATTGGCTGGACGCAGGATCTTAAAACTATAAAAGCCCAATGTACCTCGTATTGCTTGATTATTTTGGTGTTTTCAATAAAAGATGTTTGCGATCTGCGCCTTTTTATTATGCTTCAACAGTACTTAAATACTTATATTTGGTACCAAATTTGGTACCAAATACGAAAATTTGGTACTTAATTAAATTTTAAATAATTTAATTAACAAAATTTGAAAATGTTTTACAGTTTTTATTTGCCTAAGAATTTTATTATTCTGTTATTTTTTTTCTTGTTAATTTTGTCTTAAAATCTACGAATAGATATTATTTGTTAATCTTACCTATGCTATTTTATTTTACTTTTTATATAAAAACTTAATTGAAAGTGCTACTGTTTGCATCCTTGAGGATATACAGATTTTTGGGATTCGACTGTACTACAAAAGTATGTAAACATAAAAAAATGAGTATAAATTTTCCTCTTAAAATACTCGTTTGTATCCTCTTTTATAAACTTTTTTTTTTGCCTTGAAAGGAGGGTAGGGGGGGGGTACGAAAGACTACCAGGCCCTGGACCCAACTTTGCCTTGATCAGACTCTGCCAGAACAATCGAATGTTATTGCACCAATGGCAATACTACAATTAAACTAGACGATTATTGATGAATTCTCAATTATCCAAAAATTTCGATTATTCGGTTTAAATTAATTTCGATTAGGTTCGGTTCCAATTACATCGGATAATCCAGGTTCTACTGTATTCAAATTTTAGGATTTGTCTTAAAAAGGGTTCAGCCTATAAATACATTAAATTTGTAAATCTCAAACAATAAATTTATGTATCGAAGTTTCTAGATAACATGGTTATAAAAATGTTCGATATTTTCGAAGACGAAACAGTCACAAAAAAAATTTGTATAAAATTTAGTATTGAATACTTACAAATATTTAACTTTTCTATTGTTTTCTACGAAAACTTCCTCCTTACATCCTAACATTTAACAACATCTCCCATTTGATATCTTGCCGCAATATATTTTGTAATCTACTTATCATAATACTATAATACATTCATTATTTTTTCACACAGTTAGAAACTAATTATAACATAAATTTAACTTAGTAATGAAATTTGTAACTCACATCTCTATATATATACTATGAGTATATACATCTATGTATATACTATCTCCCATTTGATATCTTGAGGCAATATTTTTTCTAATTTACTTATCCTAATGCTGTAAAACATTCATTATTTTTTCACATGGTTAGAAGCTAATTATAACATAAATTTAACTTAGTAATGAAATTTGTAACTCACATCTCTATGTATATACTATGAGTATATACATCTCTATGTATATACTATTTCCCATTTGATATCCTGAAACAATACTTTTTCTAATTTACTTATCATAATACTATAAAACATTCATTATTTTTTTACATAGTTAGAAGCTAATTATAACATAAATTTGAATTAGTAGCGAAATTTCTAACTCACATCTCTATGTATATACTATGAGTATATATATCTCTATGTATATACTAGCTCCCATTTGATATCTTGAGGCAATATTTTTTTCTAATTTGCTTATCACAATACTATACAACTTTCATTACTTTTTCACATTGTTGGATGTTAATTATAACATAAATTTAATTTAGTAATGAAATTTGTCACTCACATTTCTATGTTTATACTATCTCCCATTTGATATCTTGAGGCAATATTTTTTCTAATTTACTTATCATAATACTATAAATTATTTTTTCACATAGTTAGTAACTAATTATAACAAATTTGACTTAGAAATGAAATTTATAACTTACATCTCTATGATTTGTCAATTCATGTTTCTGAATGTAGGGTACTCTAATATGTTTCTATGTTACATGAAATATAAGTGTATGGTGAAATTTGAAGCTATTGAGAAAATCAATTTTTCTTGTTTCTGTACAATATTTTCATCACTAGATATGTTTTATACAACTAAAAATGTTCATAAACGCATTTATCGGTTTATCTGTTCAAAAAGCTTAAATAACTATTCCAACTGTGTTTAAAACGAAAAAACTGAATGTAATATTTGTTTGTGAACTATTTATTCTCCTGTTAAAGCTAAAGATTGGTCACTTCCTATTTATTCCCTACAGACCAAATCCGTAAAAAGAACATCTTATATATGATTGATTTCCAGTAAGTTGCAGCAGAAAAAAGTGATTTGTAAAGCTTCTATAACTGTTTAAGACATATTTAAAATGGATGCAAGATGTAACATTTGCTTAAGCCCTATTTATTCTCCTGTTAAAGATAAATAATGATCACTGTCTGTTTATTCCCTATAGTAAAAACCTCTGTAAAAAGCCTGTTATACCTGAAGAGGCTAAGCACTTTCCAACAAGTTGCCTCAGAAACAATGACTTAAAACCTAAAACTCCAGAACATCACTTTTTAACGAGTCCACCCAACCCCCTAACCACCTCTCTTCTCACATCCCTTTGCCTATTTCACGTCTTCGTGCTCTTTCCCCCCAACTTTGACGTCTTCTGCTTCCACGCCTAACGTCTTGTTTTTTAATCCACTATCTCCCCCTACATTTCCCCGTTGCTTCAGTTTTCCCTTCTTTTCCCCCCACGCCAAATAGAGGCATACACACACATACATTGAAAACTGTGCTTCAATTCTTCCTAAGGCGAATTTGCTGAGGAGCCAAGCTACATTAGCATAGCCGCATGTTCATTGGTGGATAAGGGGAGTGCGAACCCCTTGCGAACGAAATTTGTTCCCTGCTTTAATGCAGAGCTGAATTCCCCCCCTCAATTTTTTTGTACCCGAAAGGTTTACCACGGTCTGTGTAGAGAAATCTCCCCTCTGTGGTACAAACGGGGTGTAGGAGGAGGGAAGTTTGTAAATAACTAAAAAATAAAAATAAAGAGCAGAAAGATAAAGAAGGAAAATATAAGAAATTAGATATAAATTGGCTTTCTGCAAATGCAGGAGGTGCATTTATGAAAATAGAACTGAATATGCAAGACGCATATTTATTATCATATTTTATCTTGATCAAAGAAGCATAAAGGCTTGATAAAGGTAAGCAGCATTTTCGATATCTGCATCGCATTATTTCGAAGTCAAAAATAAAAAGGCTTACTTACTGATACGGAGGAAGATACGGTATCGAAATGGGGAAGCAAAAGTCAGCACAATAAAATACACTAAAATTACTCTAAGAGAAAATATGGGGTTATCCTACTGATATTGAATAAATGGTATTTGATGGTCTTATAGCAGGCAAAA
Organism: Pardosa pseudoannulata; assembly: GCA_032207245.1. NCBI lineage: Eukaryota > Metazoa > Arthropoda > Arachnida > Araneae > Lycosidae > Pardosa > Pardosa pseudoannulata. Next base: position 31,000,335 of record CM063506.1, read on the forward strand.
ATGTCTTTCTTTTAATACTATATTTTGTTCTATATTTAGAGGAAGGTGTTTAAGGAAAATGCTTTATTCCAAGAAATCTGTCATTTAGTTAAATAAAAAATATTTTTTTAATTTAATTTAGAAGTACATTTAGAAAAGAATAAAATGTTGCAAAAGTTAAGTATGCATATGTATATATATATATATATATATATATATATATATATATATATATATATATATATATATATATATATATACATATATATATATATATATATATATATATATATATATATATACATGTATATATATATATATATATATATATATATATATATATATATATATATATATATATATATATATATATATATATATATATATATACATGTATATATATATATATATATATATATATATATATATAAATATATATATATATATATATATATATATTTATATATATATATATATATATACATGTATATATATATACATGTATATATATATATATATATATATATATATATATATATAAATATATATATATATATATATATATATATATATATATATATATATATATATATATATATATATATATATATATATATATATACATGTATATATATATATATATATATATATATATATATACATATATATATATATAAATATATATATATATATATATATATATATATATATATATATATATATATATATATATATAAATATATATATATATATATATATATATATGTATATATATATATATATATATATATGTATATATATATATATATATATATATATATATATATATATATATATATATATATATATATATATATATATATATATATATATATATATATATATATATATATATATATATATAGCTAGAAAAAAATTTATTTTTCATCTATTTATAATGTGATAAAGTGATGAATTTAATCGCCTGTTGAAATAATGGCATTGAATGATTGAAAAGGGGGGAGGGTTGGTTTTCGAACTCGCTTTGAATTTTAATGAACCCTAACTCCTCAAGAATCCAATATGGATTCCTCTATTCATTCCAGGTCCAACCGCTTCATAAATTCAAGGATAGACGGACAGATAATTTAGGCTATTATTAAATTGAGGATGAGTATAACATATAGCCTATGGTTATCTTTCCAAAAAACCCTCCATATTTATGAGGTCGACAACTCCTTATATTGAAGGGGAAATTGCCTACGACTAAAGAAATCAGAGAAAAACTAAAATTAGACTACAGTTTGTTTATATTTCTAAGACAGAGTTGAAGCATTTTTATGATTAGAGACCACATTCATATAAATCTTCGAGGAAGGAGGCTGCCTAATTTGATATATCATTAAATGCGACTTTTGTGAAATGATATTTTTCTACAGTTTTATCAATTTTTTGCATTATATAGAAATAATACAAAAACATTAAGCATTTATTAATTATTTAACAAAAATGATGAAATAATTTTTTTCTGCCTTCAATAAGAGTAATAACTTGTTGTAACATTAATTTTTCAATTACTTTTAACACATTGTGTGCTGGTACGTTTTGCAGCGGAATTGTACCGGGAACGGGCGTTTTGAGCATAAATTTGGTTATTCAGTTAAATCTCAATAGATCGAAAATTATTTAATTTTTTAACCAACTTCTCGTATTTTATATTGAAATATATAAACAAATATATAAATAGAAGTATATAAATAACAACTATAAGATTTTTGTAAGCAAAAAATATATTTTTAGTGGATAAATTTATAATAGTATCGTAAATATGAGAAATCAAATAAAATAGTAGTATATAGTTTTAAGAATTTCGAATTATGTTATATATAAACATTTTTACATTATAAAATAATGAAAAGAGCTATTATAAAACTAATAATGTAAAAACTAGTTTTTATTTGTTTAAATTTTTCCAGAATCAATGTAGTAGACAAGAACATTTGGCTTCGTTTTCCTGTACATACCGTTATTTTTGTACCCACAAACAAAGTTGTTACACTAACCCGTACAAGTACGTGACCCGCGCTCAAGTATCAATCGTCAGAAAACGTACTAGTACGTGTCCCGTATACAGTGTGTTAATAAATAACTACATATTGTTTAAATACCACTTCAATTAAAAATATAAAACAGTATTTTAAATCAAATTTGTTACATTAAAAAGAAATACAATAGAAAAATTAATTTTAAGCTATAAAAAACTAAACTATCAACAATACAGTTCTAGTGATAAGAAAACTGTTGTAATCCATGTAATTGAACAGTAATTAATACAAGAGCGACTTTTTAAGAAGGCTGTAGAAGAAACACACATAGGCCGCATGTGCGGTTCCAAGGCCACAATTTCCCGATCTGTGTACTAATTCAAAGTCATTCAACATCAGGATAACATTATAAATTCTTCATCTATACATTATATATTTCTTATTGTATATTAATAAATGAAAATTATATATTTTTAGAAGGTTCTTTAAAAATGTAAATTGCGTTTGGTGACTGTATGTTGGCACTATTTTCCCTTTAGTTGCGTGATAAAATAATTAAGCAATTATTTTCAGTAAAATTTTTAATTGTACTTTATTTCTCTAAAATATTTTCTGCCAGTAAGCCAGTTCTATAAAAGCATAGTTAAAAATTAAAATAAATTCTTCTAAAATATAAAAAAGTACTTCCTTATAAGTTATAACAGTTTTAACTTCATAAAATCATAAGAGAATAATATAAATAAATGAAGAAATAAAAGGTAATATAAGAAATTATTTATGGCATTTGGATTAACACCACATAAATTCTACTATGTGCTAAGAGCCATAGATATTTAATTAAATATATTTAATCCTTTAAAAGTTTCAGAATATATGATTATAAATCAAATTTAAATAACAAGCTGTAAGTGCAATGTGTTGCTTGTTAAGGAAATACACTTGTTGTCTATATTAAAGAAAATTTGGAAAAACATAAATTAACCTATTAAATCATCTATGATTCTTGAAGTTTCTAATAAAATCAATCAATGTGACAGTAATATCAGGAAAAAAGTTTTATTAAGACTTCAATAATATAAAAACGCTTTCAAGAATTTCAAAAATCTGCATTTTTTAAATGTAAATTGCGTTTGAGGACTGTATGTTGGCACTATTTTCCTTTTAGTTGAGTGATAAAATAATTAAGTATTTTTTTAAGTAACTAATATTTTAATTGTAATTTATTTCTCTAAACTTTTTTGCCAGTAAGCTGTAGTTGTATAAAAGCATAGTTAAAAGTTAAAATAAAAATTCTTCTAAAATGTGAAAAAGTACTTCCATATATATTATTAGAGTTTTAACTTCATAAAATCGTATAATAATACTATAAATAAATAAAGAATTAAAAGGAAGATAAAAAAAATATTTATGCCATTTGGATTAACACCGCATAAATTCTACTAAGAGCGACAGATATTTAATTAAATATATTTATTCCTTTGCAGTTTTCAGAATATACGATTATAAATCAAATTTAAATACCAAGCAGTAAGTACATTGTGCTGCTTGTTAAACCTTTTGAAAGGGCTTCTCTGAAGAACTAATTCATCTGAGGGACATATGCTGTCTCAGCAACTCTGAAAAGGTTTTAAGGAAGCACACATTCTTTATATTAAAGAAAATTTGGAACAATTTAAATCAACCTATTAAATTATCTAGGATTACAGACGTTTCTACCAAAATTAATCAATGTAACAGCAATAACAGGAAAAAAGTTTTTATTAAGACTAGAATATGTAAAAACGCGTTCAACAATTTAAAAAATCTGGGTTTTTTTTAATGTAAATTGCGTTCTTTGAGTGTATGTTTGCACTATTTTTCTTTTATTTGCATGATAAAATAAATAAGCAATTCTTTTAAGTAAATAATTTTTTAATTAAAATTTATTTCATTAAAAACTTTTCTGCCAGTAAGCTAGTTGTTGAAAAAGATTATTAAAAATTAAAATAAAAAATTCTTCTAAAATATAAAAATGAACTTCCATATAAATTATTACAGTTTGAACTTCATAAAATCATAAGAGAATAATATAAATTAATTAAGAATTAAAATATAATATAAAAAAAATATTTATGGTATTTGGATTAACACCGCATGAATTCTACTATATGCTAAGAGCTACAGGTATTTAATTAAATATATGTGTTCCTTTACAATTTTCAGAATATACGATTATAAATCAAATTTAAATAACAAGCAGTAAGTACAATGTGTTAAGGAAGTACGTTTGTTCTTTGTATTAAAGAAAAATTTGGAAAAACTGAAGTTAACCTATTAAATCATCCAGAATTGCCGAAGTTTCTACCAAATTTACTCAATGTGACAGTAAAAACAGAAAAAAAAGTTTTTATTAAGACTTGAATAGTGTAAAAACGAGTTCAACAATTTCAAAAATCTGTTTTTTTTTTTTTTTTTGTTTTTTTTTTTAAATGTAAATTGCTTTAGGTGACTGTATGTTGGCACTATTTTCCTTTTAGATTGCGTGATAAAATAACTAAGCAATTTTTTTAAGTAAATATTTTTAAATTGTAACTTATTTCTCTAAAAATTTTTCTGCCAATAATCTGTAGTTGTATAAAATCATAGCTAAAAATTAAAACAAAATACTTTTCTAAATTATAAAACAGTAATTTCATATTAATTATTACTGTTTTAACTTCATAAAATCATAAGAGAATAATATAAATAAATGAAGAATTAAAAGGTAATATAAGAAATTACTTATGGCATTTAGATTAACACCACATAAATTCTACAATGTGCTAAGAGCTAATATTTAATTAAAGATATCTATTCCTTTACAATTTTCAGAATATACCATTAGAAGTCAAATTTAAATAATAAGCAGTGAGTACAATGTGTTGCTTGTTAAGGAAGTGCACTTGTTCTTTGTTATAAAGAAAATTTATAAAAACTTAAGTTAACTTATTAAATTATCTAGGATTGCCGAAGTTTCTACCAAAATCATTCAATGTGACAGTAATAACAGGAAAAAAGTTTTTAATTAAGAGTTGAATAGTGTAAAAATCCGATCAACAATAACAAAAACTCCGGAATTGTTAAAATGTAAATTACGTTTGGTGACTGTATGTTAGCTCTATTTTCCTTTTAGTTGCGTGATAAAATAATTGAACAATTTTTAAGTAAAAAATTTTTTAATTGTAATTTATTTCTCTAAAAACTTTCTGCCAGTAAGCTGTAGTTGTATAAAAGCATAGTTAAAAATGAAAATAAAAAATTCTAAAATATAAAAAAGTACTTTCTTATAAATTATTACAGTTTTTACTTCATAATATCTTAAGAAAATAATATAAATAAATAAAGAATTAAAAGTGAAGATGAAAAATTATTTATGCCATTTGGATTAACACCACATAAATTCTACTATGTATTAAGAGCCATAGATATTTAATTAAATATATTTATTCCTTTACAATTTTCAGAATAATGATTATAAGTAAAATTTAAATAACAAGCAGTAAGTACAATGTTGCTTAAGTAATGTTGCTTAATGCATTAAGTACAATGTTGTACAAGTGTTGCTTGTTAAAAAGGGGCTCTCTGAAGAACTAATTCATCTGCGGGACATATGCTGTCCCAGCCCCTCTGAAAAGGTTTTAAGGACGTACACTTGTTCTTCATATTAAAGAAAATTTATAAAAACTTAAATTAACCTATTAAATCATCCAGGATTGCCGAAGTTTCTACTAAAATCATTCAATGTGACAGTAATAACAGGAAAAAAGTTTTTAATAAGACTTGAATAGTGTAAAAACCTGATCAACAGTTTCAAAAATCTGTTTTTTTTTTAAATATAAATTGCGTTTGGTGATTGTACGTTGGCACTATTTTCTTTTTAGTTGCGTGATAAAATAATTAAGCAATTCATTTAAATGAATAATTTTTTTAATCAACATGTGCTTGAATTCCAAGTAAATGAGGGGTGATACACGAAGTTATGTCAGATGAAATTTAAATTCTTAAGGATACAAAATCCTTTTAAAACTGAAAATCTTCATTCAGACATTCTACTTTTGATTCAATACAAAACAAAATATTCAGCTCTGCTTAGAATTAAATTTTTCCTACAACATTTATTAGGAAATTCGCCTATTTTCGAGTTCAAATACATAAGCTTCACTTTTCTTGTCTCATAATTAATGAAATGTTGTCATTATAGTAAATTTTAGTATATGTAGAATCTTGAAGTGATTTTATACCTATTAACTTTAAATATTGAATACAATAATAGAGAACCCACTTAAAATATTAGCCCTAAGTAAGCATTTTCGTCATCTGAAGAACATCTAGGGCTAAGTCAATATAGATTTAAACAAATGCAATTCACTGTCATTAAATCAATTCTTCTCAAAGTAAAAAAGTAAAATCCAAATTTAGATTTCGATAAAGATATTAACTAACTTTTAAAAATGATCAAATAATAAATTATTTCCCAACGATAACTAGATAGAATGTAACTTTTAACTTTTAATATCTTTATCGAAATCTAAATTTGGATTTTATATTTTTACTTTGGGAAGAATTGATTCAATTACAGTGAATTGCATTTATTTAAATCTGTATTGACTTAGCCCTAGATGTTCTTCAGAAGACGGACTTGCTTACTTAGAGCTGAGATTTTAAGTGGGTTCTCTATTATAGTATTCAAAATTTAGAGTTCATTGGTATAAAATCACTTCAAGATTCTACATATACTAAAAATTTAGTATAACGTCTACGCTTTATTAATTATGAGACAAAAAAAAGTAAAGCTTAGGTATTTGAACTCGAAAATAGATGAATTTCCTAATAAAAATAGACTTACATTAACAAAGTAAGAGATCTTATTTCCAGTCTTTGAAAGTTAAAGCTATCAGTATGTTAAAAAGAGACTTTAGTAGAATTTAGGTCTCATTTAATAAAGTAATTTTGTTAAAATATATCTTTTATTATACTCTATGTAAGAAAATATTTAATTTTTCCTAATATATTCTAAACATTGTATTTAGATCAAACAATTTAAGGAGTTAATTTCACTTTGCGATATTAACATCCAATGGCAGAAAATTTGGCAGTTACTAATGATTTATTAAGTTTAATTAACATTTCTTTATAAAAGTATTACTGATTTTCTTTAATAGAAAAGCTGAATTTACTTTAGTTTAAAGTAGTGCATTGTACTTAATTGAAATAATTTATAATAAATTCTTTCAAACACCTAAAGAGGAAATAGTTTATTTTTAATATGTTCCAATCCTTGTAAATTAGTTCAAACAATTTATGTGGTTAACTTGAGTTTGCGATATCAGCATCTAATGGCAGAAAGCTTGCAGTTACTAATGATTTATTAAGTTTAATTAACATTTCTCTATAAAAGTCTTTTTACTGATTTTTTTAATAAAAAAATGTACTCTAGTTACAAGTAAAGCATTGTACTTACCGTTGGTTATTGAAATTATTTATAGTAATTTCTTTCAAACACCCAAACAGCAACAAAAAAGATTTAAGATTTTGATGGTAAATAATTATACTAAGCAGCTAACGTAAATTACATGCATTATCTTCCAATAAAATAAATAGTACTCACAGTTACACTTCTATGTTCACAATTCTACTTACTTTTCTTAACTTTTCAGGTTTTATTTCTTGATTTACACCAGGAATTCGTTGTCTGTAAAAAAGTTTTTATTTTAAGCAATATGAATGGAATCATAGTACTTATTTTACTATACATATAGTTTCAATTTTCACAGAGATGATTTCTAAAATATTTTGGTAACTTACAACAAATATAAAAAACGGAAAAAGTCACATACTGTAGAATTTTTTAAAAATATTTCTTTACATACTCTAAAGCTGAAGAATTATTCTAAAATCTTATATTTTATCACAATAATAACAATTTAAGATTTAATATTACTGAATATAGCACCTTTATTATCTTGTGTATCGTATTCTACTGTATTAGTAAATTATTTTTTACAGCGATTAATATATTAAAAACTTTTGAAATTTTTTAATATTAGATTTCTGTTTCGATTTTTCAAACCAATAGTTTGAATTCTATAGTAATAGTTTGAAGGTATTTGGATTCTTTTATATTGATATAAAATATATAACCCACTTTATATAATTTAAAATGTAAAGCTTAATTTCCATTTATCTATTACTCCCACACGATAGAAGTCATTCTCAATAATTTCTCTGCCTTCTTTGTTGTTACGCTATATAGAGTTATATATGTATATCTTTATATATAAAAATTCTTCGGTCTGTGTATTTGTAATATAATTCCTCCTAAACGGCTGGACTAATTTGGATGAAATTTTGTGTATGTAATTAAGTTGATTCGAGAATTGTTTAGATTCACAATTTGATCCGATAGAAAGTGTTCTTTTATTAAAAATCCAGAATTGCGGGCTTATTGAGATTCTTATAATGGAACTTGAAACCCTTCACTGTAAATCGGTGGCGCAGTGGTCAGCTCAACGGGTTTCAGTACGAAAAGTCCTTGAATTGAATCCCTTTTCAGGTGATGTGGAAATTTTAATTAAATCAATTACATTTTTGATGACTGAACCCTCGGTGGCTTCAAGTATTTTTAAAATATTTTTTTCCTTACTTTTCCATCAAAATGGTCAAATTAATAATTTATTTAAAACAATTTTACAAATTTTGGATTTACAGCGTTAAAGCAGTACAACCTCAGGTGGGTAGTCTAGTATGTATATATATATATATATATATATATATATATATATATATATATATATATATATATATATATATATATACGTGTGTGTGTGTGTGTGTGTGTAATCGTGTCGTGACCCAGAGTTAAGGAGAATGGAAAACAGTCTTCTTGATAATAATAAGTTTTATTAACTCATCGTTCTTTAGGAAAGCAACATGCGCCATTTTCATTAATCGACCCAGAGCTATGCGTGAAGGTGTTGACCGCTCCATGTCCACGCGCCAAATCCCAACTTATCTGTTTGCAAGCTCATCAAATCGCTGAGAAATGCTTCCGCCTGACCGGATTATCCTGAAAGCTTACGCGAGCGTGGGTCTTTTTCATTTATTTTATTATTATAAAAGAGTTCTCTTTTTAGAATCGTTTTTAACTTACATAATATCCAACTACCCCTTTTTTAAACCTGACATATATGTATATATATATATATATATATATATATATATATATATATATATATATATATATATATATATATATATGTCAGGTTTAAAAATGGGGGTAAAGAATTGAGCGAGTTATAATTAAAAATAGTTAGAACTCATTAACGACAACGTAATAGGAGAAAGACACGCCTTCAAGCGGAACTATACAGAGTAAAAGAACTGACGCGGAAGTAGACATAGGAATTTTGCTTAGGTAGCAACGCCAAAAGAGACAGTTCTGAGCAGGAACTCGGGCTGATAACATCCTCCACGCTTGTCGGGGCAAATTATGAGAACAAAGGATTTCTAAATTGCATAGTTATGAACAGAAGGTTTACAATAAAGAAGTTTTTATATATGAAATGAAATGTGTTTTCCATGCCTTAACAACTCGTCCATGTCAGATATAATCACACACACACACACACACACACACACATATATATATATAAAATATTGAAATGATTATCTAAAACTTTATAACCATTATATCTCTAAGTAAATGAAGAATTATAAGACAAAAATTATATTTTATGTTATAAGTTGATTGCGCAATTTAATTTTTGTCAGTCAGTTGAGGCTGGTAAAAGAAACTGAGTATTGATAGTGTGCAAATATATATGCATGTGTTTTTGACCATGAAATACTGAAATAGGTCGTTTTTATCCTATTGTCGTTTCCATTGTAGAGTGAACACCAAAATCTTGAAGTAAAGAAAAAAAGGTTTATTTAGCTGCAAAGATCAAGTAGTTCTGCCACGAAATGTGCCAAATTTATATTTTAAATGAGTTAAAATGGTGGTGATTAGCCAATGAAAAAGATTTAAAAAAATATCTTGTTATTGGCTCAGTATTCGTGTCGGATTTTACGCAAAATGATTATATAAGGAAAGCAGAGGAGACTGAAATATGTTTCCGTAATTTGACGGAGTAGCCGAGTTATGAATAAGAGAGGGGAAATTTTGTCAAAGAATTGTCTTTTAAGGTATAGAATAGCCAAAAATTATTAAATCATATAATAATAGTTTAAATTGATTAATTGGGTTAAAATATCATTAAAAATATATATTTGTGTGTACATAAACATGTGTACCACACACACCACACACACACATATATTATATAAATATATATACATATATTTATATATATATATATATATATATATATATACATATATATATATAAATTAAATTATATATTTATATATAAATATATATATGTATAAATATATGTATATATAATATATATATATATATATGTGTGTTGTGTGTGTGTGTGTGTGAGTTTAATGTATATGACTTATATATTTTATCAGGCTAAAAAAATGATACCGTTTAACCTAAGGACGGGTTGGAGGACGGGTACCCACTTATCAGGGACAGGACAAACTGAAGGTAGATAGCATGAAGTTCTATGTACAAGACCCATTAACAACCTGGGTCAACATCTGTGGGAAAATATCTGCCTCTGAAATGTGTATCTCCTTTTTATTTCGAAATTTCAAATTGTCCGCTAGGACCCATGTAAGTTATAATTATCCAGCCCCTCTATCTGAGGTGTAAAATGACCCCAGTGGTCAATTTAGGTTAAGGTTAAAAAGCTAATCAAATGACGAGGGAAGTTTCAGTCCTTGATTTAAGTTTTGAAAACCCCTGGAAATTTTCCTACACACACACACATATATATTTATACATATACATATATATGTATATGTATATATGTATAATATACGATATATATTATATGTATAGAATTATATATATATATATATATAACATATATATGTATATATAATATGTATAAATATATGTATATATATATGTATATATATATGTATATATATATAATATATATATATATAATATATATATATATATATACTATATATATATATATATATATATATATATATATATATATATATATATATATATATATATATGAAATATGGGAGAGATTCATCAAAAGCACAATACATTTTATTTCTGGTGACGATTCATCACATCAATACAACAGGCACAAAACTTGGATAACATCGTGCACACACACTTTTTAGTAGGGATTTTTTCAGGTAAAATGGCTACGAATAATCCCTAAGCCCAATTGATCACGTGATAAAAATACTTATGTCTAAAGGGAACACGTTTACTATTGGTCAAAGAATTATAGATAGAGGCTGGATTAAGTCTATAGCGTGTCTGGAGGGAAAAATTAGAATTACCGCGCAAATTCCAATAACGTGATTTATGACCAGAAGTTATTACATTAATATTAAAATATGTAAATAAGGGATTTTAATATTACACATATATATGCATTATAAGAAATAATGTATTACTTTATTTCATGTATAATTGATAAAAACTCAGTCTTGTAATTAACATAAGCTTATTTTGACTGGTATTAACCCTTAATTTGGCTAAGTCTGGCCGCTACACCGGACATATTACCTTCTGTAACTATGTCTTGCTACTTTTGGTTCAATGCGCATAAATATTTCAAATTTAATAAATATAAAACTTTAATTTGGCTTCAGCAAATGTTACATCTTTGATATTTTTAAAAATAATCATGAAAAAAATCCATTTAAGGACTGATAGTCTCTCCTTAGAGAAACTCGAGTTACGGTTCTGACATCGCCGGACGATGGTCGAATGATAGAGCGCTGCTCTTCGGAACCGGAGTTTACGGGTTCAAATCCCGCTGCTGGCATGGATGTTTGTAGCCGTTCGGAATCGGCTTTAAACTGTAGGTCCCGGTCTCATTAGACCTCGTGTGCAAAACAGTAGACCTTAGCGCTCCCAACCAAACCAAAACAAACGGTTCTGACACCGTTATGATAGAGTCTATTAACTGATCCTCAGATATTTCAGCTTAGACCACAAGATGGATATGTTACTGTAAATGAAGTATCTCTTTTTTTACAATGAGTAAAACATCCTTTGAGTTTCTGTCAACGTCGTTTGCATTCGAATTTTCATTTCTGGAATACGCATGCCGAATCTGGGACATTTTGGAGTCTGCGAAAAAAAACAGTCAACGAACTCTATCTAACCTCGCATAACTGCTGAACGTGCAAAAATCTTCACCCTCCTTATGCGGAATTAAGAAGGTCACAGATCTAGATATCTGAACTCTTCTCTCTCCCCTTAAATCCTTCACCCCTAAATCTAAAAGAGGGGGGCGAGTCGCGTACCCACTGGTTCGTGAACTCCATGATAATGGCTTGAAAAACGTATGTTTGCTATCTAAGAACCCCCTCCCTCCCTTTAGAGAGATAGAATTTTAGGGAAATAAAAAAGAGGCGTAAGATATAAGTCGCAGCCACGCGCCCAGAACGGGGTGCCACGTGGTCGGTTTATTTTTTCGTACACTTTTTTGAACACTTTTTATGACTTTTTTTTTATTTTTCAAGGAAAGGGGCGGGTGAGCCGAGGATTAAGGCTCTTGGTGGGTCATCGATCCCTAGTAAATTTACTGCTCCATATACTGTATCGTTTCGTGTCATTATTTTGGATTTTGTGGTATTAGCTGGTCTCGTAGGTCGTATTCAAGTAACTTTAACATTAGCTGATACGAGTGACATTCTTTAGTCGCCAGTTCCTTAATCTTATCTTAAACTAACTTTTGGCGATCGCAATAAAAGTCAAAGTGTACATGTTCATTACTTAATACAATGCCTTTATTGTTACTTGAATAGGTCGTATTCAAGTAATTTTAACATTAGCTGATACGAGTGACAGTTTTTAGTCATCAGTTCCTTAATCTTATCTTAAACTAACTTTTGGAGATCGCAATAAAAGTAAGAGTGTACATGTTCATTACTTCATACAATGATCTTATAGTTACTTGAATAGGTCGTATTCAAGTAACTTTAACATTAGCTGATACGAGTGACATTCTTTAGTCGCCAGTTCCTTAATCTTATCTTAAACTAACTTTTGGCGATCGCAATAAAAGTCAAAATGTATATGTTCATTACTTCATACAATGCTCTTATAGTTACTTGAATAGGTCGTATTCAAGTAACTTTAACATTAGCTGATACGAGTGACATTCTTTAGACAGCAGTTCCTTAATCTTATCTTAAATTAACTTTCGGAGATCACAATAAAAGTAAGAGTGTACATGTTCATTACTTCATACAATGATCTTATAGTTACTTGAATAGGTCGTATTCAAGTAACTTTAACATTAGCTGATACGAGTGACAGTTTTTAGTCATCAGTTCTTTAATCTTATCTTAAACTAACTTTTGGAGTTCGCAATAAAAGTCAAACTGTACATGTTCATTACTTCATACAATGCTATTATAGTTACTTGAATAGGTTGTATTCAAGTAACTTTAGTATTAACTGATACGAGTGACATTCTTTAGATGCCAGTTCCTTAATCTTATCTTAAACTAACTTTTGGCGATTGCAATAAAAGTCGAAGTGTACATGTTCATTACTTCATACAATGCCCTTATAGTTACTTGAATAGGTCGTATTCAAGTAACTTTAACATTAACTGATACGAGTAATATTCTTTAGTTGCCAGTTCCTTAATCTTATCTTAATGCATTAACGCCAGGATATTTCTGATGACTATATATTAGTAAATACCTAACATAGAAGCTATTATAGACACCTGGAAGTAAAACAAAATATGAAATTTAAACACCTTTAAATATGACATCAAGTCATCATTAGCGAGGAGGTGTCATTTTAAAGCATATTAAGATGTCTTTAAAAAAATGAAAACTTCGTGATAAGAGATTTATTTGATATCATATATATTAGAAAAGTACTGAAAAGAGATGACTTATTACAGATATGGCTATTCGCCATTATTTTGACCGGTATACGTTCAGAATACCGGTCATAATAGGTTCCTATTCTAAGCTTGAAAACCATAAAATGCCGATCGAAATGACAAAATTATAGATAAGATCATATTTGAAAACTTCGGAGATTATTCGTAAGATTAATATCTATTTCCATTAAAAAGGAAGAATCGTTTCAAGAAAACAAAAACTCTACAAACCATTTTTTGACTGTCCTCAAATAAGGACGCTGGGCGTTAATGGGTTAAACTAACTTTTGGCAATCGCAATAAAAGTCAAAGTGTACATGTTCATTACTTCATACAATGATCTTATAGTTACTTGAATAGATCGTATTCAAGTAACTTTAATATTAACTGATACGAGTGATATTCTTTAGCCGCCAGTTTCTTAATCTTATCTTAAATTAACATTTGGTGACTGCAATAAAAGTCAAAGTGTACATGTTCATTACTTAATACAATTCTCTTAATTTCTTTTAATATTTTCTAAATAATTTGGATACTTAAATAACTCATTTAATATATTTCTAACGAAGTAATTTGTTTTCTCATCTTTTTGTATTTCATTCTGTATTTTTACTGATCATTACACAGAAATTGATTACGGATTTAAATATTGCTTTGCAGATAACTGAATATCTATTGATTTAAATTACAGTATAAATTTAATATTTTTGAAACAAATGATAACACTTCTTATGAAAAAATAAAATAATTTTCATAAAGATTGACCAATATTAATAATATAGGAAAAATTTCATTATGAACAGTACATAGCTTTTTATAAAATAATTAGTACATTTTATGTTTAAAAAAGTAGAATAAAATATGATATGTATACATTCATTGTTTTCTTAAAAGTACACTTTGAAACAGTTCCACAGGTAAAACTTTTAAGCATTAAATAACCTCCACGGTACTTAAGATTAACTAACTTCCACAGTACTTAATATTAAACAACTTCCACGGCCAATGTTATATCTCTTAACTTTGACTTTTAGAATGTGTTAAGGATGATTGTACGTAACTCCAGCTCTTGATATTGATGACCTAAAACGTCGATTCACTGAAGCCATTGGAGAATTAACTGCTGAAATGCTGCCAAACGCTTGAAACGAGGAAAACTAAATATCAGTTGGGTATTTTGCATACCCCAAATCGAATGAATCGAACCCCAAATGTTTAAAATTATGTATAAAACTGTTTAAAATCGTCTATCCAAAAAGACAATAAACAAGTACCTATTGCATTTTGTTCGTTTTTTATCATAATGTGTTTAATAATTTTAGATATATGCATTATTAAAAGGATACTATTAAAAGTATACTATTAATACATTATAAAAAATGATATAGAAACCTTAAAAGGTTTTTAAATAATTCGAGGATTTGGAAAATGTAAAACTTTTATTTATTCTTAAACAAACAAAATCACAGAACAGTTAATGAAATAAAAGATTAATTGTTTTGATTGTTGTTATAAAAAATATGACGCAGTTTTGAGTAATTTCTCGAAAGCAGAAAAAGAACTTTTTAGTAATTAATAACTATGATATTTTTATTTTAACTATGATATTTTGAATTTAGTAATTAATAACTATGATACTTTAATATAAATTCTTCAACTTTATTCCCATAAAAATGAGTTAATATAATAAAGGGTATATTTTTAAAATCTAGCTTTTCTTCAGACAATTGAAAGCTTTTGTAATAACTGTAAAAACCTTACACAAAACTATAAAATATTTAGAAACATTTCGATTATTGTTTGGAGATTAGAAAAACAGCTTTTTAATATTAAAGAAATGTCACTTTAGTACAAGTTCTTCAAGTTTGTTCCCTTAAAAATGCGATATTTAACAAAATAAAGAGTATTTAAGCGTGTTGCTTTTCTTCAGACAGTTAAAAGTTTGTTTCCGAAATTACCATTAAAAACATTAAAGCACATAAAAAAAATTTTTTTAGAAAGATTTTTATTTATAAATCAAACACAGAAAAGCAGTTCTTTAGTATTTAATACTTTTACTTTGCTACAAGTGCTTCTACTTTGTTCCCTAAGGTAGTGAGATATTTAATAAATTAAAGGTTACACTTCTAATACGTTGGTCTTTTTCAGACAGTTAAAAATTTGCTTCCGAAATTACTATAAAAAACATCAAGACTAAAAATGTAACTATAAAAAAATCTAGAAAGATCTAGAATAAAATTTGACAGATCCCAAAACATATGTCTCATTTTGATTTTTGCCGTTTCCAGGGTTCAAACCTTTTGTAAGGAGTTGTTGAACATATAATACAGACGCACACATACAGAAGAAAAAAAAGGGAGCAAAAGAACCGCACGCGACAAAACATTCCACATCGCAGTACCCCCTCCGATATCTATTCTTTCCCCCTCCTCCCTCTTAGACGAGTAGTAAAGATTAGCAAGAGGTTTTTAGTTCAGAAGTCAGTGATCTCGGAGACTTTTAACTTCGAATTTGGAACACTCTCTGTTTGGCTCGGTTTGAACTGCGATTTGGAAGGTTTTTTTTTTATACTATGTATCACCGAGGAGTGACACTTATAATTGTGTCATTTTGTTGAACGATGTGTATAAAAATATGAGAAAAAATCTGTATGAAATATACAAAATATATAATGTAACATTGTAAATTCTTGTAATTTTGACTCATTTTTGAACAGTACTAGCGATATAAATATCATTTTAAAGTTTATTGTACATCTCTACGACTCAAAATTTTTATGATGACACTGAACTTTTCATATTAAAATTAAGGTGACTACTAAAATTTCTAAAAATAAATTTAAAGCTATAAATGAGAGAAAAAAAAGTTATATTATCCTTAATTCTAAAATGAATATAAGTTATGACACAAAACTTTAGATGTTCTTACGATTTTTTTTAATGTAATAAATATTTGAACACTGCATGATAAAAATTGCTATATCCCTTTAAAACTTATAAATGATTTACAATGCTACGTATAAAAATGTTGTATTAATCTCTATTTGCATCGGTGTAAATTTAGGTTTGAAAGTTTTTTCTACTATGTACCACTAAAGAATTTACACTTATAATTAAGTCGTTTTATTGAATGATGTGTATAAAAAATATGAGAAAAAAGTATGTATGAAAGATAGAAATTATGTAAGATAAGATTGCAAATTCTTGTAATTTTGACTCATTTTTCAACAGTTCTAACGATTTAAATAACATTTTAAAATTTCTTGTACATCCCTACGACTCAAAATTTTTATGATGGCACTGAACTTTATATCTTAAATTTAATGTGACTACTAAAATTTCTCTTACGAGATAAAGCTATAAATGAGAAAAAAAAAGTTATATTATCCATGATTCTAAAATAAATATAAGTTACAACACCAAAAACTTTAGGTCTTACGATTTTTTTATGTTATGCATATTTAAACACTGCATGAAAAAAATTGCCATATCTCATTGAAAGTTATAAATGAATTACAATGCTACGTATAAAAATGCTGGAATACTCTCTATTTGTCTCGGTTTAAATTTATGTTTGACAGTTTTTACTACTTTGTGCCACTAAGGATTTACACTCAATAATTGTGTCATTTCATGAATCTTTTTATTTGGTGACCACTTTGTGCGTGTATACATACATTAATAATTTTGTAGTGAGTGAAATGTTTTCAAAAAGTAAAATCATATTTATTTTCAAATCTTTTTCCACATTTAATCAAAATAATTCATTTAATTTTCTTATTTTTCAATACTTGACACATAATTTTACAATAACACTAAACAATTTTCATAAAATCTTATTTAAAAATCTAGTTCAAAATGTGGTTAGTTAAATTTTTTTTTGTAATGCTCCTCATTTGAACACTGCATGAAAAAAATTTGCCATATATTGAAAGTATATAATATATATATATATATATATGGAATATATATTTGTATAAATTTATGTATATGTTTTTATATATATTATAGGATTTATATAATTGTGTATATATATATATATATTTATATATGTATTTGTATGTATACATATGTATAATATATATGTATATATGATATGTTTTAATATATATATATATTATTATATATATATATATATATATATATTTATATATATATATATATATATATATATTTTCTTATTTTTAATATATATATATTTATATATATATATATTTATATATATATATATTTATATATATATATATAGTATATGTATAGTTAAATATGTATATATATTTATATATATTATTTATATTTGATTATTATATATATATGTATATATATATATATATATATATATATATATATATATATATATATATATATATATATATATATGTATATATATGTATATATATGTATATGTATATATGTATATATATATGTATATATGTATATATATATATATGTATATATATGTATATGTATATATGTATATATGTATATATGTATATATATATATATATATATATATATATATATATATATATATATATATATATATATATATATATATATATATATATATATATATATATATATATATATATATATATATATATGTACATATTTTCATATATATATACATGAGAGAGAGAGAGAGAGAGATTTATGCAATCTACTTTATTTTTATTTTCACTTAGGAGACTTAGAAATCGAATAAAAGATAAAGAGAGTAAGAGTCTAGTCTAGTAAACTTAACAGAAATGCAGAAGTGTGTATTTATGCATGCATGTACCTACTCTCCCTTCTTACCTTTGTTGGAATTGATTTCAAAAGAAAAATGAGAATGGGAGTGAAATATGGAAAAGAGATTTGAAACGCGTGCCAGCAGAAAGTGTGTCACGTGGGTAAGTTTTTGCACTCTTTTGTCGGTGTAGGGAGCCTGTTAAGGATTAGACTCTTTTTTTGAAGTTTCTGATCTCTGTCGAGTTTAATGTCCCCGATAAAGAATTCGACAAGAAACTTGGTGCTACATGTTTAGGCAGAACAATTGTTACGGTGTTAAAAATGTATGTTTAAAATGTTGCATTTTTATCTTTGTTGATCATATTTACAAAACGTAATACTCGTGAGCAATTATACTTTAAAACTAGCATATAGCCTATCATATGACGGGATTAGTAAAATTTTTAATATTCCAGAACTGTTTAGTACCTAATGAGGCAAGTAAAATAGGGTTTGTTTTTTGGCTGAGAACTATCTGGTTCACTCTCAATAATTTATTTATCGCCATACTCCTCTAGAGTCTCCCGATCCTGTAACGCAGTTTAGAATCACGTTGAATTTATTTAGTCAAACCGTGCGGTTATGTATAATAAACAAACAAACAAATGAACAAACTTCTTAATTTCCAAATATATATAAATAAAAATTAGATATTTATTAGTCCGTGAAATAGACTCCTAGACTTATATGAAAAGAATTTGTTGTTAATACCGGTGATAAAACTTTCATTGCAACAAAAAAAATCGATGATTAAATTTAAAATTATCACGTATGTACCTAATCTATTATTTAAGCCAAATATAAAAGAAAATCATTTCCGTAATATCTAAGGTCAGTGATAAAAGATACTAAAATAGTGTAGACGATATTTAAATAGTTTAAAATATGAAATGATGAGATGTTTGAAGGAATGACGTCACAATGATAGAAAAGATTGTTATTTTTACCTATTTATTAAGTGATAAATGGATAAATTTAACCACGTGCTCTTAACCGGGGAAAATAGGGCTTGAAATAATGACATTAAATTCTCGAAAAGGAGGGAAGGGTTGGATTTCGAACGTTTTAAAGACGACAGTATTTTTTGCTGTGATATGAAGCATATTTATACATATTTATTTTAGAATCGGATCGATAGTTTAGGAGAAGATAAACTTTATTCGCTTTGAATGGGTGCCTCTATCCATTCCAGGTCCAACCGCTTCATAAATTGGAGGACAGACGTACAGATAACTTAGGCTATTATTATATAGGAGATACATAATTTCATACAGTTGTTTATAATGAAATCTTTGTTCATCGGATTTTTTTTTACTTTTAATTTACCTTGATGTGGGTAGATAAGTCACTTGGGCATATACTGCACACAGAATAATTGCTGATAAGTTTATCTGATAAGCTGTCGTGGCGTATAAGCTTATCTGAATTAATCTTTAAAAGGTTCTTTGGATAAGCCGCCCTTGTTCATACGCCATATACAAGATAATTGACTTTAAAAAAATTTTATAGATAAGCCACTCTGGTGTATACTGTGTTCACTTGATAATTGACCTTAAATAAGTTCTTCGGAGAAGCCGACCTGGTGTATAAGCCGTCTTTGGGATAATTAACAGTACAGAAGTTTGTCGGATAAGCTCTGGAGTGTTTAAGCAGCACACATGATAATTGACTATAAAAAAGGAAATACATCGTTTCATTTGCTCTACCTTACTGCACGCTATATCGGGATAATACTGTAGAGCAAAGTTTGAAAAACCACTTCTCTCCGAATAAACCGTATAATACAGAAAAGTGAAAAAGGGTTAGTTAAGAAATAATTGTTAAACTGGTAGCAGGAAACACAAATTTTCTTCAGATACGCTACAGATAGTCAGATAGACTTTGAATTTAAACCTGGATAAGATGGGTTTAATAATCTACTCAAAATTACGGTAGATACAAATGGAAGAGGATTAATCTCTACGCACAAAAAACAGTGTATTCTTGTGTGAGTTGTTTTCATTTAAATCTACAGTATTTGTAATGTAGTGTTACTAAATTTTGGACAAACATCCTTTTATTCCGTTAGAAGATCACTGAAGATATTTAAATCTTCTTCCTTTCTACCTACTAAGTTATATGTCAGTAACGAAGACATTAAAGTTGCAGGTAAATAATAAAAAATAGGTCATACATTCTTCTTGTATTTTGCCGCGTCAAAATGATACGTTAGCTGAATCTATCTTAGCAATTAGCAATATATATGACCACAAAATTGTCTATCACGCGTTTCGAAATTGATTTTGAATCAAGATATAGAGAAATTAAAGGCAAAAATTCTATTTAAATTCATATTATAAGAAAAACTGCTTGATTGAAACGAACTGTTTGATTGGATGTTTAGTTTCAGTTCGAAAAATCCCATACAAGGAATAATAACGCTGAAGAGAATAACTTAAAAAAAAAAAAAAAAAAAAAAAAAAAACATTTGCAGAATGCTGAAATTTTATTTTAGAATTTCCGTAATATCCAGTAGGACAACTCCCTTTTTGATTGCAACATGCAGTCTATATAACAAAAAATTTCGATGTAACGTACATTAGCACAACCAGTCTACAACAATGCAGCACTAAGATATCGACATATAGAAACAAAAGAGGGTATCGATTTTTGCTGAGGTTATGTATAACATATATAATACAATTTTGAAATATACAACATTTTACCAATTTCTTTTTGTCATTTCACGGTTTTAAAACCCTTTGTAACTCGACAAAATGCTTTACGTTTCAAGAAAGCATGCCCCATTTATGACAAACGCATTAATAGACAATGCCCAAGAATTTGAAAGACTGAGATAAAAGTAATGCACCTGGGACATTTTGAAGTCACTAATATGATACCTGAAACATCAAACTGGAAAATATGATTTTCAAGTTTTAGAAGAATGATGTAAGACAAAAAAATAGGTTTTAGTCGAGTAAAATATTCATTCATTTGAAAAATTTCATTCCACTATGTATTATATGCCTAGCTTGACTTTTTAAGAAGAAAATCACATTTTTGGACGAATTTTGACATTTTAAAGGTTTTTTATATTCCCTTAAATTTTTATTTTTAAGGGAAAGTATAAAATATAGTTTATATTACGGTTTTGTACGCATGTATAGAAATACATTATAGAATATTTTTATGTATATAAACTAAAATCACTCTAAAATATTTAAACGACATAAAAGTGATTTGAATTTTTATCATTTGAATATTTTCAAAAGAAAATTAGACCTATATTTATTTTTGTACTTAAATTAACTTAGTTATATGCTTAAATATACCGGATATTTTTTGTTATACCTTGAGTTTCATTTCAAATACCATAAAAAGTTAAACCCTCCTGTCTCAATAAAGATGTATCAATATTTTATTTCTTCTAAATGAGTGAAAGTTATAAGTGTTTACAATTTAATTTGCTTTATAACACTATTATCAATGGATGAATCTATTGGATACTTTTATTTCTAAACCTAATCATCTCAAAAGTAGTGCAAGACATACAACATTATCTCCTACAAGATACTACTCTTACGCCTACAAGAAGAATACAACATTATTTCCTTATATAAGGAAATAATGTTGTATTCTTCTTGTAGGTGTAGGAATGTTTTATTATTCTTGTAGACTTATGTGCTTGCTATTCTAATAGAAGCACATAAGCTTACAATGTGTCTTAAATGTGGTATCACCTTAGTTTTAGAACATGCTGCTTAATATTCTAACTTGAAATGCTATAACCAGTACTAGCAACAGGAATACTAACTAGACAAGAACCTACTGCTTAAAGCGTTCCCCGCATGCAGTGGAATTTGATTTTCTAAACTGTAGGAAAAAAAAAGCCTTTCATTTTTCGTAATTGTTTGGCGATCTATACTTTGCATCTATTTCTTTATTAAAAGCAACAACGTAATTTCTCTGGAGAGGGAGAGTAGAGAATTAAATTCTTCTTTAGGAGAAGTAAGCAAAAATATGTCAGTTATCGGTGTGCCACCTTAACATCTGCTCCAACTAATTTAGAATTACCACTGATGCATCACAAGGATGCAGATGTATTCTGCTACTGGACAGTGTTCAAACAGGTAAAAGCATTTACCTTATGTACTGAATTCCACAATCAGTTTGTGTTTTAATGCTGCTTATAGTGTGGATGATATTTCTGGACATTTCAATCTGCATTAAACAGCAAATACATTAGAGTGGCCATTAACCGGACTCTGATTAACCGGATCTATCAAGGATCTTATGCTTTCATCCCCCCCTTCTGTAAAAAACTTTTACCAATTAAAATCCGGCTTTACTTTCAGTACTACTCGTGATAATGTGGGTTAGGATCGCATAACAAAATGATCAATCTATTTTTACATTTAACTATTATTCTAATAACATTCTACGTTAGCACAACACATATACAAACACATAGAAACCAGAATACAGGATTTTCTCATATGCCATTTAGGATATTCTATCTATGCCATTATTTTTTTACTTCCTACCATAGCCCGATTGAATAGCTGAAAGAGAGAAAGAGAGAGAGAGAGAGTGAGAGTGAGTGAGAATCGTGTATAAAACATAAAACTGCCAAGAATTTCTTTCAATATAACAACGAATATTTTTGAAATAAGTACTGTATACTGTATACATTATCTGTAATAATTTATATGTGTAATTCTAAGTATCACTATGTACCAATTTTTTAGAAAATAAAAAAGTAAAAAATTAAACTCTAAAAGTGCCATTTGAAATATGATGAAATATGCACAGTTACAACTGTCACCCTAAAACAGAAAAAAATGTGAAGGGAACTTACTTAAAGAAATTGCTATAGCCATTTTTAAAGCTGTCCAGTTACCCATATTTTTCTTTAACCGGATAGGAAAAATAGCTAATTTTTTAAGCGATTATTTAAAAAGGAAGGAGGGTTCCTATACAAAAAAAATATGAGTCCAATCTCTCCAAAGAACAACACAGATTTTTCTTAAATTTGTATAGTAAATAATTGCTAATAAGCTTTCATCAACTTTCCCGATACTGATCTTAAGCACCTTACCTAAGTAAAATGTAAATTACTTTTGATTTTACAAATGACCACTCAAATTAAAGCAATGGAATAAATTTTTATTTCAAAAATTGCGAAACAGAAGTTAGAAAGAAAGAAATATGTCAGCTAAAAACAGTAAAAACTAAATAATTCATAATGAATTATTTAGTTTTTACTGTTTTTGTTTGACATATTTATTAAATCTATGTAAATAAGTCTGTAACTTTTAATCCCATTTTAAACACTCTCTTATTAAGTTACTTAAAATGTTTTAATTGTCATAGCGCTTAAATTACAGGCAAATATAACAAATTTTGCCCAAACATAGTCGCCGGACGAAAAAATTTAGAATAAAAAAAAGCTTCTGATATCTTTGACTACGAACAATTTGACTTGCCAGTAACCGTTCTATGTTAAACTGAACCGCCAACTAAAATTCTGTCAAGACTGATTTAACCACTTCGGAATATATAGGGAACATACGCACTCATACATGCTAGGGATTTTATATATGTAGATAAAGCAAAGATGACTATCAGTGAAAATGCATACAATAATTTTGGACTAATTCATATATAAGTAAGATTTAGCTATTTATATTTTAATCAATATATATATATATATATGATAATTTATTTAACAATATACATAATATTACATATACATATATTAATATTATATAGTATATATGTATATTAGATACATAATATATATATATTTCACACACACACACACACATATATATATATGTATATATATATATATATATATATATATATATATATATATATATATATATATATATATATATATATATATATATATGATAATTTATTTAACAATATACATAATATTACATATACATATATTAATATTATATAGTATATATGTATGTTAATACATAATATATATATATTTCACACACACACACACACACACACACATATATATATATATATATATATATATATATATATATATATATATATATATATATATATAAACATAAAACAAAGATAATTATCAGAGAAAATGAATAAAATAATTTTAAAATTTTGTCCGTTAAATATAAGTAAATTTAAACTATTCATATTGTATAAAATATACAGAAAAATCATATTGTATTTAACAATATATATAATATTCCATATACATATATTATAATATGGGTATACAATATCGTATTGTTTTTAACTATTCAAACTGTAGCAGTAGTTATATGTGTTTTGATTAAAAAGATTTCTACGGAGACTTCTAGAAATCAATAGAGACGATATTTCCGAAAAAGTATTCAAGCAACTGCAACTAAACAAAATAAAAAAAGAGAGAAGATATTCTCCAAAATTCATACTACGAATGTTTGAAGGAAAAACTGAGAGTCTCATTTCACTTGTATTACAATGCAGAAGCGACCAAAATTCCTCTTTTGCTCACAGCGCATACAAAACAATACAGTGAAGTACAACTTAAGGCTGATGAAAACTTTTCTGGACTGCTTTGCAATATCATTTCTAGAGGTGGAGGGAGACTGTTTTGGTTACCTAGTCCCAGAGTGCATACAGTATGTAGCGAAACATACATATTCGTCTTGGAAGGCGTTTGAAAAAGAACGATTCAATATATCGCCAAGTTAAAGTCGCCGTCTTCTGACGCTCTTTTCTTGTATATAGTTTATTTCTTTCCTAGAAACGTTCCTCATTATTCATAGAGCGTAGATCAGCATTTGGAAAGAGAGGGGGTGGGGAGAGAATGCTGTTTTTAGGGGTGATAGTTTTTTCCTCCTCTGGACTCGCAAAACAGGCAAGTTCGTAATTTAAGATATCGGTTTCTTCGTAGGCAGGAAACATTGATTGCTGGAAAGCATACTTGCAGGTGCATCTTTTTTTTTCAGCCCAGTTTCACTTTGTAACGAGTATCAAAGAGTATCTCTTCTGAAGAAAGTCTCTTTCTCTCTCTCTTTTTTTTGTTTTTTTGAGGCTTTATTTCCTCCTTCAACTTCTTCTTTTTCTCTTTTGCTCTCTTCTTTTTTTTATTTCTTTTTATCTGTTGAGATTTCTTTTGTTCTTTTCTTATGTTGTTGGAAGCAAGTTGAACCGATCGAGATTTAATGAAGGTTTCTCTCCAATAATTTCAGTTCCATAAGGTTATATTGCTTAATGACAGTAACCTTGTTACTTATAGAACTGAACTTAAGACAGAGCTATGGACTGAAATTTTCATTGGTAAACTGCATCACACAGGGTGGTTTATTGATACCATTTATGAACTTTATTTGTTGGTAATTTGCTTTTTCTTCAATGGCATTTGAAATATCTTTACCTGTTGAATTAGTGAGTTAAAGAAAACCATCTTCCTAAAGGATCTTTAAATTCACTCGTCTTAATGATATGAAATTTTCAGTATGCTATTAATCCCTAAACATATATTTACTGTTAATATTATTTGCCCCATGTATAGTATGTATTTTATATGCATGTATTGTATGTATTTTGTTTGCAAAAGTAAGAACAACTTAAGACAGCGTTATGGACTGAAATTTTCATTGGTAAACTGCATCACACAGGGTGGTTTATTGATACCATTTATGAACTTTATTTGTTGGTAATTTGCTTTTTCTTCAATGGCTTTGGAAAGATCTTTACCTGTTGAACTAGGGAGTTAAAGATAAGAATATTCAAAAAGGATCTTTAAATTCACTCGTCTTAATGATATGAAATTTTCAGTATGCTATTAATGCCTAAACATATATTTATCGTTAATGTTATTTGCCCCATGTATAATATGTATTTTACATGTATGTATTGCATGCATTTTGCTTGCAAAAGTAAGAACTCAATTTAAGCAGCGTTATGGACCGAAATTTTCATTTTTAAACTGCATCACACAGGGCTTTTTTTATACCATTTATGAACTTTATTTGTTGGTAATTTGCTTTTATTTCAATTGTATTGGATATATTTTTACCTGTTGAACTAGGGAGTTAAAGATAAGAATCGTCCTAAAGGATCTTTAAATTCCCTCGTCTTAATGATATGAAATTTTCAGTATGCTAGAAATGCCTAAACATATATTTATTGTTAATATTATTTGCACCATGTATAGTATTATTTTGTTTGCAAAAGTAAGAACTCAACTTAATAAGACAGCGTTATGGACTGAAATTTTCATTGGTAAATTGCATCACACAAGGCGGTTTTTTTTTGATACTATATATATATATAATTTTTATATATATATATATATATATAGATATATATATATATATATATATATATATATATATATATATATATATATATATTTATATATATATACATAATATATATATGTGTGTGTGTGTGTGTGTGTGTTTGTGTATATGTATTACATCAAAAATAACCTAAAATATCTAAAATTCGCTGTTTTTCCTTCTCATTCTTTAATACCAAATTTCTCAGCCTTAAAATGTCAAATTTAAAGGAGTGTTCACCGACTAAGTTCTCTCTACCCGTCTCTCAAAACTGACGCTAGAATAAATGATAGATTTCAGATGTCCCAGGGAAATAATTTCATTACTCCAATAACTTAATTTCTGCCAATGTGGTTTTCGGACTAACTGTAAAACGATCAAAATTCATCCCTGACTCCCAAATAGTGCTTCTTACTTTGTAGGTCTCTTAGAAAAAAAAATCACTTGATTACTGACTAATGGGTTTGAAATCTGTGAGAGAAATGTGTATCCGTGAGCGTTTGATGCAAAGCTGTTGTCGGTTTAATATGTTCATTTTTATTCTCAATAAACTTTAAGTTTCACAACGTTGGACTACTTTTTTTTAAGGAAGCCAAGACCATAAATCACTTAAGTTCTCTAATTGCCCAGTAAGCCCAAAAAATGCACATAATAGAAGCTAGTTTTATGTGTAATCGGTGAGAATAATTTTCACTCGTTACAAATGTATATATATATATATATGTACATAAACGTATATACACTATGACGTAAATTATATCATAGAAGTGGGGTATCATAATTTTTGTATTATTATTAGGAAGTTTATTCTCTATATCAATTGATTTTTATGTACATATAGTTTTTAAATTGCAGCTGTTAATGTGAATTTGTTTGGTTTCAGAAAGAATTTCAACGGATAGAATTCACCGCATCATGGAGATGTTAGAGGCTTCGAATATAATTATACTACGGCAACTTTAGTAAAGTCAAGAATCTAAAAGAAATCTACAACTTTGGATGGAGGTGATTATGGAGTTTAAATAACTAATAAAAATTAAATTTATATGCTTATTATTTTAGTAACAATACAAAAGATTATGATACCAAAAAAGTTAAATTTTTATACTTATTATTTTAGTAAAAATACAAAAGATTATGATACCAAAAAAGCTAAATTTATATACTTATTATTTTAGTAATAATACAAAAGATTATGATACCAAAAAAGTTAAATTTTTATACTTATTATTTTAGTAAAAATACAAAAGATTATGATACCAAAAAAGTTAAATTTTTATACTTATTATTTTAGTAATATTACAAAAGATTATGATACCGAAAAAGCTAAATTTATATACTTATTATTTTAGTAATAATACAAAAGATTATGATACCAAAAAAGTTAAATTTATATACTTAATTATTTTAGTAATTATACAAAAGATTATGATACCAAAAAATTAATTTTATATACTTATTATTTTAGTAATAATACAAAAGATTATGATACCGAAAAAGCTAAATTTATATACTTATTATTTTAGTAATAATACAAAAGAGTATGATACCAAAAAAAGTTAAATTTATATACTTATTATTTTAGTAAAAATACAAAATATTATGACACCAAAAAATGTTAAATTTATATACTTATTATTTCAGTAATAATACAAAAGATTATGATACCAAAAAGTTAAATGTATATACTTATTATCTTAGGAATAATACAAAAGATTATGATACCAAAAAAGTTAAATTTATATACTTAATTATTTTAGTAATTATACAAAAGATTATGATACCAAAAAATTAATTTTATATACTTATTATTTTAGTAATAATACAAAAGATTATGACACCAAAAAAGTTAAATTTAAATACTTATTATTTTAGTAATAATACAAAAGATTATGATAACTCTTCGTATACATAAAAGTCCTTCCTCTTATTTCACAATCAAATATTTAATTATATATTTCCAAAGATAGATCTAAAGTTCCAAAATTTAATTCTGTTGCATCAGGGCACCTGAATAGAACAACTCTAAACTCTTCCAAAATGTATAAACTTCCGCAATACAACTCTATAAAAACGGCTAAGCACATTTATTAATACCACGAAATTCCAGTCATTATATCGTCTAGTGTCTAACGTAATCTCAAACTTCAAGAAACTCCTCTAGATCGATACTTCAAACTATAGATTAGCGCGGGGGGAGGAAGGAAGGGGGTGGGAAAGTCCTTACGACTTAATTTCAGAAGGCTCATCTGTTACGTCCTTCTTTAGAACTTCAGAAACTTCCTCAAGATTACCCATGCCTTCTAAAAACTTGAAAGATAAGAAAAGAGACTGTTGCGGCGTGAAGTCGGAGTCCTTTGAAGACCACAGTTGAAGACTTATAATTGTCCAAATCGATTATTGACCGCAATAACTCTTGAAAAACTCCAACAGGACGAAAAAAAAACTACGGAAAGATAAAGTACTAACACCGGGATGTTAGCAGCAATAAACTCGGCCTTTTCTCATTGCGCGAAATCGCAGAATTGTTTGCTCCCTTCCCTTGCGCCTTATTTTCGGTCCCTGCGCATTATTAGTGCCATATGTCTCTCGGAGATCTGGAAGAAAAGTTCTTAAAAAGAAGTTGAGCTTTAAAATCCATGGACTTTGGACTGAATGGGGCAGCACAAATGAGCTGCGGGAATGGAAGCGTGAAAGACAAACCGGGATGCGTATATTGTCCGAAATTGGAAACGACTATAAACACTATATACACATAAGCTACGTCTATCTCGCAATCTAGTTTTTTTTTACCTATCTTGAATGAAAGCGTAATATACTCTGCTGCATATGTTATTCGAACTTAAGAAACTTGCTTAAATACCATATGCATGAACTATATTCATAAACTAGATTCATACACTGTCAATCTATTCATTTATATATCGGTCTAATATAAGTTATTTTATATAAATAGATATCAAAATCAAATGTATACACACACAGACACACAGACTCTCACACACACACATATATATATACATATATATATATATATATATATACATATATATATACATATATATATACATATATACATATATATATATATATATATATATATATATATATATATGTGTGTGTGTGTGTGTGTGTGCGTAACTTAAAATAATTTTCAGGCGATTCTATCTTTTTATTGCAATTTTGGCAATCTATCATTTGTTCATCTACGTTTTGTTCATGTTAGATTTCGTGAGTAAGAACAAACCCAAATTAATTCCTACCGACTTATCTTATAAAATTGGAAACGACTATAAACACTCTAAACACTATATACACATAAGCTACGTCTATCTCACAATCTAGTTTTTTACCTATCTTGAATGAAAGCTTAAAATGCTGTGCTGCAAATGTTATTCGAACTTAAGAAACTTTCTTAAACACTACATACATGAACTATATTCATAAACTGGATTTATACTCTGTCAATCTATTCATATATATATCTGTCTAATATAAGTTATTTTATATAAATAGATATCAAAATCAAATGTATACACACATATGTATATATATATATATATATATATATATATATATATATGTATATATAATATATATATATATATACTATATATATATATATATATATATATATATATATATATATATATATATATATATATATATGTGTGTGTGTGTGTGTGTGTGCGTAACTTAAAATAATTTTCAGGCGATTCTATCTTTTTATTGCAATTTTGGCAATCTATCATTTGTTCATCTACGTTTTGTTCATGTTAGGTTTCGTGAGTAAGAACAAACCCAAATTAATTCCTGCCGACTTAAGCTTATCTTATAAAATTGGAAACGACTCTAAACACTCTAAACACTTTATACACTATCTCGCAATCTAGTTTTTTTTTTACCTATCTTGAATGAAAGCTTAAAATGCTGTGTTGTATATGTTATTCGAACTTAAGAAACTTTCCTAAACACTACATACATGAACTATATTCATAAACTGGATTTATACACTGTCAATCTATTCATATATATATCTGTCTAATATAAGTTATTTTATATAAATAGATATCACAAATGTACACACACTATATGTATATATATATATATATATATATATATATATATATATATATATATATATATATATATATATATATATATATATATATATATATATATATATATATATATATATATATATATATATATGGGGGGGGGTAACTTGAAATAATTTTCAGGCGATTCTATCTTTTTATTGGAAATTTGGCCATCTATGTTTTGTCAATCTACGTTTTGTTCATGTTAGTGTTGGTGTGCAAGAAAAAAACCCAAATTAATACCTGTCGACTTCAGCTTATCATATAA
Source organism: Pardosa pseudoannulata (assembly GCA_032207245.1). Taxonomy (NCBI): domain Eukaryota; kingdom Metazoa; phylum Arthropoda; class Arachnida; order Araneae; family Lycosidae; genus Pardosa; species Pardosa pseudoannulata. The sequence continues at coordinate 31,031,792 of CM063506.1, forward strand.
AATTGGAAACGACTCTAAACACTCTAGACATTATGTACGCATAAGCTACGTCTATCTTGCTATCTAATTTTATTTTACCTATCTTGAATGAAAGCGTAATATACTGTGCTGCATATGTTATTTGAACTTAAGAAACTTTCTTAAACTCTATATGCATGAACTATATTTATAAACTAGATTCATACACTGTCAATCAATTTATTTATATATCTGTCTAATATAAGTTATTTTATATAAATAGATATCACAATCAAATGTATATACACAGACATATGTATATATATATATGTGTGTATGTGTGTGTAACGTAAAATAATTTTCAGGTGATTCTATCTTTTTATTGCAAATTTGGCCATCTATCTTTTGTTCATCTACGTTTTGTTCATGTTAGTGTTGGTGTGCAAGAAAAAAACCCAAATTAATTCCTGTAGACTTCAGCTTATCTTATAAAATTGGAAACGAGTCTAAACACTCTGAACACTATAAACGCATATGCTACATCTATCTTGCTATCTAATTTTATTTTACCTATCTTGAATGAAAGCTAAAATACTGCGCTGGATATGTTATTCAAACTTAAGAAATTTTCTGAAACACCATATGCATGAACTAGATTCATACTCTGTCAGTCTATTCATTTATATGTCTGTCTAATATAAATTATTTTATGTAAATTGATACCACAATCAAACGTACACTAACGCACACACATATGTGTGAATATATATATAAGTGTAACTTAAAATAACTTTCAGGCGATTCTATTCTTTTATAGCAAATTTGGCCATCTATCTTTTGTAAATCTACTTTCTGCCCATGTTAGCGTTGGCGAGTAAGAAAACACCAAAATTAATACCTGCCGACTCAGCTTATCTTATATCATTTAGTAACGCTTCTTTCCATGTTATCACAGGAGTAATCACTAAAATCTTGATTAGCTGGCTCACACACACATAAATTGTCATGTAAAGGTTTTTTACCCAAGAAACCTTCGGGAGGACTTGCAAAATAAATTTCTGATCCTCTTTTCAAGATTCTGTTCTTTGATCTCTCGATCACCTTTAAATTAAAATTAGATCCAATTAGAATCTTAACTTTTGTAATGAGCTAAGCCCATTTCATGTGCGTGCATGTGTAACATCCAAAAAGTTTCTTTCTCTATTGACTGGAAAATAGACCAAGTTTTTGAATATAAGGTCTTGTTTGGCAATGTTTAATTCTCATCCGATCATGCAGAGAGGCACTCGCTTACAAAACTAATGACTAGACGAAAGTTTTACTAAAATTCGTTTTATGTGTTCTTTCACGTACTCCAGTTTTTAGACACTCCCTAAAAACTGGAAGAATCGCTGTGTATTTGCATCGTTGTGAGAATGTCTGCTTTCAAGAGTGAGTATTCACTTTTGAAGTTTTGAGTTTTACTCCGCAATAAAATAGTGTTTATCCCAAAAGTTCAAAATCATTAGTTGGAGGTATATTGTCAATATTTTCTGTCCTTCTCGTAATCATGCTTACCGTCTTTAATATTGTTTTAAATTACATTTTTAAATCATTACTATTGATTAACTGAACAAATGCATTGGTGAACAAATCATTACGTATTTGAGTAATTAGTAATAGTATTTGCGTTAGTATTTGGTAAATAGCTAATAGTCTTATTCATACATTCTCTATTTAAAACTGTTGATTTAAAACAGATATTACATAACTTTCGGAATTTAATTACATTTGCTACAAAAGTTTTATAAAATGTTATAGGAATATTAGACACAAAATGTCGTGTATTGATTTGTGGTAAATGAATTTCACTTAAGTGATTTTTTTTTACTACTTTACATTTATCAATATTTTTGTGCTTTTATGTGCAATGATTTTTTTTTGTATAGAATTATCTATAATTCATTCTTGCATCTTGTGTAATACTTCTATGGTTATGGAATCTAGCTTTTGGACGAGAAAATAGAAATGTGAAATTCAACTGTTTCTTTTTCTCATTTGAATGCTGGATGTGCAAGTGTCATGAAGATATACTGTTCTTGAAAAAGTATTAATATTTCAGTTCATGTTGAGGTTGTTCGTTTGTAAATTATACGATCAAGTTTTTGCTAAGTTGAATCTAATTCGACCGAAATCTACTGCATGGAGGCATTTCAATATTTTTACAAATATCCATCCCTGCAGAAGAGTTCGTATTTGGGTACTTCAGTAATGAAAAGCAAAGACCAGCTAGCTTGTTGTCTAGCTTGACTTTGCCCTTTAGTAAAAATGAAGTAATTTATAACCATGAATAACAATTCAAGTTTATATAACATAAATTCAAACTTAACGTGGTATCTGATAAATCTGTTATGAATTGAAAACTGAAAATAAGAAAAAATTTTTGACAAATTAGTAAAATTGTATTATAAATAGTAATATTTGATTTAGTAAAAATATTACTAACAAAGAAAAATAAAGAAATAATAAATCTGCATGAATTATCAATTTTACAGACATTTGACTAACTGGATCAGATATTGTTTCAATTTATATGGATATATAGGGTTACCTAAATTATTCTTTAATTATAGTTTTGAAATACTTTTGATAATTTTCAATTTTGCATAATACTCTTATTATTTACTATTACTTATTATTTATTATTACTTTATTATTTATATATTTATTATTTATTATTAATTTATTATTAATTTATTATTTATTATTACTTTATTTTTAAAAAGTTACTAAAAATGCAATGAATTGCCTATTTGTATTCAGAAAGTACTTAAACGGTAGTGAAAATATAGATAAAAAAAAGTCTACTTTGCATTTCTGATTTATACCAGATGATTATTGGAATATACATAAACTGCAAATGCTTTCTACAATTGAATTGCAACAGATAGATGCTAACTAAATCACCGAGAGGTTGTTCAATATTTACTAATAAACTTTGTAAACTTCAACTGAGAATAAAACAATAATTGCCGTTTTATATTAAAAACATTGCTCCTCATATCATGAAAGATATAATGAAAGAAAAATTTTAAGTTTTATTATTAATACATTCCTGTCTAAATGAACCTGTTCTGCACTTTTGGTTTTGGTTTGAAGCGCAAGGTCTACTTTTTGAAACACGAGGGCTAATGAGACCGGGACTTACTGCTTAAAGCCGATTCTGAACGGCTACGAACATCCATGCCAGAGTGGGATTCGAACCCACGAACTCTGGTAACGAAGGCTAGCATTATAACAAGTAGGTTTTTATAGCTTCGAACTATCATTCAATTCCTAAGTCACACTCTCACCAAAGATTTTCAACTGCTAACTACGATTAATCTTTGGTTAAATGGAGAATTGCATCCCATTCATCATTGGTTGGAACCATGGATTAATCGCAGTTAGCCGTTAAACGACTTTGGTGAGATATGCCTTAATTAACATTAAATTAGACTGAAATGAAAGACTTTCCAGTAAACTCCCACTGATAAAAATACAATAGTTCCCATAAATCAGTACCTTAAATCATGAAGTGTTTAAGTTCATGGGGTTTACAAATTTTACTATAAATACATAAATGAGTATGTTTAATAAATGTAATTTAATTAGCTGAATGATTTTCATTAAAATCCTAAATAATATAATAGTGGCATGATAGGAACTATTTTCATAACATTATAGATATTACATGAAGACTCCATAGAATTAAAATACTTTAGCAGTCATCCTGACAGTTTTTATTTTTTATCCAAAATAGTTTTTACAATATAGATATCAGTGTTGCATACAGTTTTAAGTTACAAAACTGTAGAATTTTTTTTTCTATTTGCCACATCAAAACTTTTTATGAATACTTTCTTCATAAACTTATATTTTAACACTTTCATGATTACATTCACCAAAGTGCAGAATAATAGCTCTACAGAATATTAACTTATAAATTCACCCAAATTTATACTTTACGCTAACGACAAAAGAATAAAGGTACTTGTCATGTAACATTTCAAAGTTGAAAGGAATAAATGATGAAAAAATAACTAGTCAAAAAAAAAGGAAGAAATGAGAGTAAATATAAAATAGAAACAAAAGAATGACAGATTTATTACTTTTTATCCAGAGCTGCAGTTAAAATTAACTTTAGTGCTATACAAAGAGGGTTGTTTTGGAGATAACTGCAGGATGGTGAATCAGCATAATTTTAACTTTGAATTCAACATATCGCGTTTACCTTACGTTAACGAGAAAAAAATAGTGGTACTAATTCAATGATATTTCAAAGTTGAAAAAATATATGTACTCAAAAAGTAACTAATATAAAAATGAATAAATGTTAATTCAAAAAGATACCTAATAAAATTGCACTTACAAACTAGATTTATTTATTTTCCTCAGTTATTAGACAAGTCCTTAATCCTTAGAAAGTTAAAAGCTTCTCATGTATCACATGTGATACATCAGAACAAAATAGGTTAGTAGGAATAATACATTTTATTTTATAGTATAATAAAAGCTATTTTTTAAATTTTCAATGAAAGTACAAAAGTTATACTCCAAGTGAAAAAATATTTACCCACGTGTGTGCAAAATAACTTTTGAAATTTGTAAAATTAAAAACTATTTTTTATATCAAATAAAAGCTAATTGTCCTTTTATTTGATAAATTTCAATTATATAGATTGATATATTTATTTTATAACATGATAGAGGATTTTCCTATATTTTAACAGCCTTTATTTTTTATTTTTAAATGTTATTCACCTTTAAAGTTTTAAGTTTACAGCATACAAAAAGATATTTAATTTTCATTTGATTTAAAAGTTTAGTCTAAATATATATATATACGTAGTAAGATGGACTTCATGATGGGTGGTTGCAGTCATGGCACCATAAAAATGACACCGTTTTAGTCAAAGACCTTTATTAGCATAACGTTGGAGGACGGGTTCCCACTTCATTATAAGGACAGGAGAAATTGAAGGGTCAGCTAACATGAAGTTCTAAGTAAGAGGTCCTTAACACGTGGATCAACATCTCAGTTAAAATCTCTGTGAAAATCTGTCTCCGATAGCATGCATCACCTTTTGGGTTCTGGAATTTCTCCTAAATTGGCTGTTAGGGCAGTATATAGCTTTAATTAGTTAGACCCCCTTCCCTGAGGGCATGAACTGCAGCCTCAGAACACAATTTAGGTTAGGAGTTATAAAGATGAAAGCAAAGGGATATGGTGTTTTCCACACTTGACTTAAAATTTGAAAACCCCTGAGAATTTTATCGGGCCTTAATGAGAACCATCTTTGGAGTTTTATAAAAAATACCTACATGAATTTCCTGATCTAGTTTACTCTTCCTTACACACATACACACACACACACACACACACATATATATATATATATATATATATATATATATATATATATATATATATATATATATATATGTCGGGTTTAAAAATGGGGTATAATAATTAAGCGAATTATAATTAAAAATAGTTAGAACTCAAAACGATAACGTAACAGGAGAAAGACACACACTCGAGCAGAACTATACAGAGTAAAAAAGCTGAAGTGAAATTAGACATAGGAATTTTCCTTAGGTGGCATCCCAAAAAATACAGTTATGCGCGGGAACTCGGGCTGATAACATCCTCCACGCTTGTCGTGGCAAATTATGAGAACAAAGGATATCTAAATGGCATAGCCATAGAGAGAAGGATTACAATAAAGAATTTTTTATACATGAAATCAAATGTGTCTTCACTGCCTTAACCTCCCGTCCGTGCCATATATATTATTAGACTTTATTTCGGATAAGGGAATTTTATCTTTTTTATTTACTGGATATTTTTTTATTAAAAAAATACTACGTAACGTACAAAACTAAATCAATTTTAAAATCTAAAGAGTTAATAAAGGTTTTGTGAAAATTTCATCTTAAAACGAGCAATATTAACGAAATTATTCGATTAAACGAAAAAAGGCCTATAACACATATTCAGTGTGTCGAAATGTATTATTGCCCTTAAATCTAAAACTGTGTTTATTCATTAAAAATACTAGAACAACTTTGTCTGTGGTTTATGAAACGAATTTCAAGCAACAAATCATCATCATAATAAAATATTTCAACTTATATAAAATCTCTTAAAAAAAGAATTTTAATTTTAAAAACTTTTAAAACCTGTGCTGTTCTTTCATTTAAAAAAATGATACATCAATCACTGAAAATTAAAATTCAGGTCAAAATGCAAATTGAGGATTACAATAGTTATTCAAAATGAGCCCAAACTCCCAGATCTTGCTTCCTATCTCATTATATATTCACGTCTTTCAAGTTTCTCCTCATATTACTGGTACAATTTCTATCGGAGATGTCTTCTTCCCATTACCCATTCTCTCTCTCCCTCTCGTTCTTTCTCTCTCTCCGAATCTTCTCTTGACATATTTTTAGGATCTCGGTATTTCTGATAGACTGAATTAAATTAGAGGTGTATTTGTTTTAGTATGTTCGATAGGTTATTGATAAACAATACCACATTTAAGATGGATTTGAAAATTACTTTTGGATGTGACTGTGTGTAGGGATATGAAAACATTATGTTGAAACAAAATTTTCAGCTTAAAATTGAGTTAAATTAAAGTATTTAGCTTAAAAGAAAATTACTTTTTAATGTGACTGTAGGTATGTATATGAAAATATGGTGAAACAAAATCTTCAGTGTAAAATTGAGCTCAGTTAAAGCATTTAACTTTAAAAAAATTACTTTTTGATGTGACTGTGTGTATGAATATGAAAATATTATGTTGAAACAAAATTTTCAGGTTAAAATTGAGTTAAATTAAAGTATTTAGCTTAAAAGAAAATTACTTTTTGATGTGACTGTGTGTATGGATATGAAAATATTATGTTGAAAATTCAGCTTAAAAATTTTAATTATAAACATTTAAAAAATTAAAATTTTTTTACTTAGAATATTTCTTTTTGATTAAAGCCTTAAATATTTTTATAAATGATATTTTATAAATTAAAATATTTTTGTAAAAAATGTATAATATAATAATAAGTATATGAAAGAATCAATAGATTTTTTTTTTATTTTTAATAAAGATTAATATAGTTGGCTTTATTAGCTTCACCCGCCCGAAGATGAGATGCATTGGTCACTTTTCACAATAGTCGGTGTTGCTCCAGGTGGTCAACAGGGGATACTCCGGTATCCTGTCTGTTTAAGGGGAGAAGGTTATGAGATATCTTGTATATATGGAGTGGCCAACAAGAAGTATCTCAAATTTAATAGTGGTCGATCCTTGACAGAAAATACTAGAGGCTTATATACTTTCAAAATGTTTCTCCCTTACTTAATAATAGTCATATTTAAAAAAACTGTTCTTTTTATATGGGTAAAATATATGAATATTTTCTACTTAAACACTAGTTTACATCATGAATTTTAAAACACATTACGATTAGAATTTAAAATTTATTTGGGTTACGTCTAAGAATGAATTTTTAATATATTACATATAAGTATGTGCGTCTGTGGGACAAAGAGGGAGATAAATTAATTTCAAGTATAAAACTTTACAGCTTTTATCTTCCAAGTTTATAGTTCAGTTTAATGTTTGCAGTATTTTAATTTTCAAATTAGACCATAATTAAAAGATCTTTGTAATATGAAGTAGGTTTTCTCCCACCGCTATTTGGAAAGTATTGCACTTCAAGTAATTAATAAAATAAGACTTAAGTTCACCTTAATCTTCAAGTTATTTAAATTAAAGAATGGAAAATGCTACGAAAATTAAGATGTAGAGCATTAATGACTTAAGAAGAATACATTTCTATATCATTAATTCTGAATTATGTACCTTCCTTATTTTTGAGTCATATTGTTAAAGACAAAATACATCTAGCATATTCTGGTTGGTAATGAAAGCCATATAAATTTATACATTTGGTTTAAAATGATTGTGAATAAATTGTACGGAAATAAATTCAATTTTCAATGTAACACATATCTAGCTATTTCATAATTAAATTAACTATTACAAAATTTAAGCTATAGTAAATTTATTGCCTTAAAATTTAAAACATGGACTTATTTTTTACAAGTTACATTAATATTCTACTAAAAATTCCCATTAATTCTATTTTTGAGGGTTGCAGATTCAACTGAATGATACTTATCAAAGAAAAATATATATTTTATTTGAAAATTCAGTGCTTCTTTTCATACCCCTTTTTTTTTCTGTCTAGTGATTCATACTAATCAAAATGGTACTAATTTTCTTCATGTAAGACCCTTTTGATCTGAAAGATCAAAAAGTAATAAATTAGCTGAGCTTATTTTTCAATTATTATTAATAAAAAGTTCATTTTTGTTTAGAATAAATTTTTCCTTCATCACTAATGAGAGTGTAACTTAATAAAAATTATTTGGTTTTATTATATGAAGAAATATTTTTTAAAATGACGTAAAATAATCAAGTGAAAGGAAATAGAAATCCAATTACCTTTAAAATAACATTTAAAATTTATAACATAGGAACACGTTTTTAAGATAAATTAAAACCTAAATTATCCATTTGATTCTGTGAACCCTAGCAGTATATTAATATATATATATATATATATATATATATATATATATATATATATATATATATATATATATATATATATATATATATATATATATAAACACTCTATTTTATTTTATAACATATAATTTTTTTTATTTCAAAATCCTTAATTTTTTAATTTTTTTTTAATTTAAAGTATCAGATACCTTTAATATTTTAGATTTACAGAAGGAAAAAGGTACTTATTTGGAATACAATTTAGTTTCTAAAGTACAATTTTCAAAATTTATCTTGCGGGTAAAAAAATTTCATTCTTTTTACTGGTGTAGAATTTTTATATTATTTTAAATCAATATACTAATTAAAATTAACATACAAAAATTTTATTTCTGATATATTTATTTTTAAATTTATGTTGCTGGTAAGTAAATTTTATATTTTTTCATTTCGAGTATATTTTTTTATGTTATTTAGATATATACTAATTGAAATTAGTAAACTAAACATTTTTTTAAATCCAGGGCGTCATGAACCCCTTAATCCACAGTTTTTTTAAAAATGCAACAAAAAAAATTAATTTTTTAGTGTAAAAAACACAATTTAAAACTTTGTCTTGCCAAGAAAATTACAAAAATATGAAATTAATCAAAACTTTTATTGCAAATTTTGGATTTTGATAACATTGAAGAAAATAGTCGAATGTAGCTTACAATTCCATGTAAATGATAAATATCAATAAGACGACTGTTTTTTTTTCGCATTGTTATTTTCAATTTCCGATTGCATTCGAGTGTGAAAAATTATAGCTACAAAAAAGCATCACGCCGCTTGAATTATTTCGAGTGTGCACGGTCTGGCCAGTTTAGGGAGATCGAGTTAACTCGAGCATGTACGTTAAGGGGTTAAAGAACTTGAAAAATATTCATTCTAAAAGAAACAGATCTTTTCGTTTCATACTTACGGAAATAGGCTGTTATAATTTAGATTTTAATAATAGAAATGTCCTATATTTTCTTTAAAATATCGTGACACTGCTTACTTTATAAAAACATTTAAACTAAATTCAAATGTAATTAATAGAGTTATTTCTAGTAATACATAGAATTTAAACCAAACATATTTTTTAAAAACTAAAAATTAACTATTGTTTTAAAGTTAATTTGAATTTTTAAAATACATTTCTTCAGTCTCTGAGGACGATGTACTTTTCTGGTCATTCACTCAGACGCATTTGAGCGGAAGATTGTAAAGAGGCTAAACACCTCTTAAGAAATCCATAGACTCGTGTCAACAAAGAAAGTCCCGTGCCATAAACCAAACATATTTTTTAAAAACTAAAAATTAACTTTTGTTTTCGAGTTAGTCTGAATTTTTAAAATACATTTCTTCAGTCTCTGAGGACGATGCACTTTTCTGGTCATTCACTCAGACGCATTTGAGGGGAAGATTATGAAGAGGCTAAACACCTCTTAAGAAATCCATAGACTAGTGTCAACAAAGAAAGGCCCGTGCCATAAACCAAAAATACATTTAAAAAACTAAAAATTAACTATCGTTTTCGAGTTAGTTTGAATTCTTAAAATACATTTCTTCAGTCTCTGAGGACGATGCACTTTTCTGGTCATTCACTCAGACGCATTTGAGCGGAAGATTGTAAAAAGGCTAAACACCTCTTAAGAAATCCATAGACTAGTGTCAACAAAGAAAGGTCTGTGCCATAAACCAAACATTTTAAAAACTAAAAATTAACTATCGTTTTCGAATTCGTTTGAATTCTTAAAGTACATTTCTTCAGTCTCTGAGGACGATGCACTTTTATGGTCATTCACTCAGACGCATTTGAGCAGAAGATTGTAAAGGGGCTAAACACCGCTTAAGAAATCCATAGACTTGTGTCAACAAAGAAGTGCCCGTGCCATAAACCTAACATATTTTTTTAAAACTAAAAATTAACTATTGTTTTCGAGTTGGTTTGAATTCTTAAAATACATTTCTTCAGTCTCTGAGGACGATGCACTTTTCTGGTCATTCACTCAGACGCATTTGAGCGGAAGATTGTAAAGAGGCTAAACACCTCTTAAGAAATCCATAGACTCGTGTCAACAAAGAAAGGCCCGTGCCATACACCCGGCGTTTAAGAAAGGATGTGCTTAAATAGGTGCAGGCGGCTCGTGCCTGGTTTATAGGGGGTGAGTGATCCCCAACAATATCTTATAACACAACACCCCGTAACCTAAATTTAGGCGACAACAATAGTTTCCGGTGATACCAAGACGTGGCTGAAGTCTTTCGAAGGTGTGAATCACTTACTGTTTGGATATTAAGACGATAGCAGCATTTAACGCAGTCAGGTAAGTTTTCACATTTAGAAATTTCTCGAAGTATTTGTATGTACTAAATACATTTTAAATTTTAATTCTTATATGAATAGATTAAAAATTGAATGAATTTATGATTTTTATGTGTTTATTTCAAATAGCTGTCTGTTATATATTTATTTAATTTTTTGTAAACATGTGTTATTATTTTGTTTATAAACCTAGGAATGTTTTCCCCTATTGTTAAATCTGTAAAGTTTTGAATCAATAGGATGAAATAATTATTATTACATTTCTTTACTGGATACTTTGTTTTAATTCATTTTAAATGTTAATGTTTTTATATATTTGTTTTATACTCCCATAAATATACTCCTTTATGTTTAAAGTTTCTAGCTAAAGTTTTAAATAATCATTAGGCATTTCATGAGAATAATCGGATTTGCTCCTACATGCTCCTTAATCTATGATGTAATGTTTACATTTAAACTCAAAAACATAAATAAATAACTATATTTTTCCATTTTTGACTTTCAAGTTTTCAGAATATTACTGTTATTGTGCTATGATTTTAGATAAAAATATTGTTATAAATATATCTTTCTTTCACATTTTCTTTTAAAATTTTAGATCCTAATATGTCAGTAAAGTTCTAAACTATGCTCTAACTTCAAACACTTTTAAAGCTTTAAAAACATATTTATATAGAGAAAATAAAGTATGGGAAAAGAAATTCAAGATTTTCTATAATAGCAAATGACTGAATATTTTTCTTCTTTTTAGGGAATTGTTGAATTACATAATTTTTTCCCTTAATAATAACAGTTAAAATTTGTAAATAATTATCAGATGAAGAAAAAGTTGGTAAATTTTGTAGTTAGACATATTACACTCATAATACTGTCTTTTAATTAATCTACAAACTTAAAATCCAATAACACAGAAATCGTTTTAAATGATTCACAAAGGTAAGTATTTTACTGAAAAATATTTCGAAATGGAAATTAATAATCTTTTTAAACTGAGCCCCCAAACAATACATCTGATACATTGTATTTATTATCTGTATTAACCAGGTTTATACATGCAATTTCTATGTTTGTAGTCACATGAAAGACTTGGTTTATAAGTAGCTATGAGACCTACCTCATGAGCTTCAAAAGGTAATCTACAGAACTTTTTTGCAAGCATTAAGATGAAGTATTTGAACTACTATCTGACAACTTTGTTTCTACTCAGATGGCAGATGTATCTAAAAATGAATCTCTAAAGTTTCTCACTTTAAAAATATCATAATTTAATTTCCTTTTCAACTGTTTTTCTATAAAATAATTACTGCTGTGCTATCTGCAACACTCATATGTTATATTCTTATAAAATTACAGGTTAATTAAAAATATATGTGTATAAGCAAAAATAAATAATTTCATTATAACATACTAGCAAATGTGCCCGTATTTCGCTACGGTGAACTTAAAATGCTACTTTTAAACAAAGATTTTTTTTCGTGCATAACGATTGAAAGGTTTTTATTTGCCCATGAGAGTCGCTAAAATTTGTACTTTTCGTTGTTTTAGTATTGTTGATAAACATTTCATTGTAACGTAAAATTTAACCAAGAATTAAATTTAAAATAAGTTCTTATACAAAAATGCCATAATTTGCGTCACATAGAAATGAAAGTTGATCACTTTATATCTAAATTTCTAGGTCAAATTGAATTAATACTACCAGACGATATTTAAAAGTAAGAAATGAATAAATGAGATATTTAAAGTAATGACGTCATAATGA
>CM063506.1:31049464-31074464 GCA_032207245.1 Pardosa pseudoannulata
GTTTTTAGGTTTATTTGACATGTAATTAAAACTGAGGGAAGTAGTTAAATAAGCAAAAATAAAACTATATTATAATAGCATAACTAGAAATTATCAAATGATTCTTAATAACTGGAGAATTACTTTATATTTTATTTTATTTTATTTTATCAAAAGATATTTTCATCTTAGTAACTACTACTCAGTTGATTTTCTGTAACTCATTAGTAACTAGTTGCTTAATATGATTTATTCTGATTTATATTTACCTGATTCATATTATATTTATTTTTTAACTTGACATAAAATATAAAAATCATAAAAATGTTTCTTTAGGTATATTTACTTTTTCTCCTTTAAAATGTTCTACATGTCATTTCAAAATCTGTGTAGAGCTTAAACCATTACTTTAAAATTCTGCAATGGTTAGATACATGAATTTTTGATATCACATGAAATAATAAAAATACAATTAGATTTCTTTTAAAGCTTGTTCGTGTAAGAAATTTATATATTTTCAAAATATAAACTGTAGTTATTTTAATTTTAATTTTCAATGATGCTTGAGTGTCTTGATTTCCAAATGAATTTCTTTTGAAATTTTGAATAAATTTAAATATTAAAATAATATTTCACCTCGGTGTAAGTAATTTTCAATAAATCATGGTTTTAGAATATATTTGAAACTTTCTGTTAATTTCCTGTACAACTTTAATTAGATTTCATTTTTAGTCTCCAAATCTTTTCTTATGTTCATATGATATTTTTTTTAGAGTTTTGATCACACTTTTTTAATTTAACATCCATGTTAGTGACGTCGAATGCATGACATAAAAAATATAAACAAATACTAATTTCTCAATTTAAAAATTAAACTTTTTAAAAAGAGTTTAGAATCTATAAAGTGTCATTTCAAGTTTTATCTCTAGTAATACTAATTTTATTTATTTTCATTTCATTAAATATTTCTATTTTTACTTTTTTTAATGTTTAAATTTTCCAACTAAAAAGCATATAAATATTTAATTATTTCTATATGTATAATTAAATAATAATTACTTCAACAGTTAGTGAAAATTAAATTTTGTTATATCTAACTATTAAAAACCATTGAACATTTATTAAATTTGTTTGGTAAGTTATTTCTCTGTTTTTTTTATTTTCAGGGAAATTTCATTAAAACTATTAAATTCTAGGTTATTTTGTAAGCAATAAAAGTAAATTTATGTATCTCTACTTTATAAATGACGTTTTTATTCAATTATTAATTATTCAAATTTTTGCGTTAAATCGGTATACAAATGTTTATTTTCTTCTACATGTACAAATAATGTATTGCATTATTAGGTAAATTAAACTTAAATGTACATAACAATGAAAAAAATATAAATGAATGAAATGTGGTTGGGAAAAAAATGTTGCCTTTATTATTTTTTTATAAATATAAACTAAGTTTTAATTTTTTCGTCACACACTCATGCCCACAGACACATTCAGAATAAATCATCAAATAAAATTTTTATTTTAATTATCTTGTTTAATAAGTATATAAATATTTAATTATATCTGTATGTGTAAGTAAAATATAGTCAATTTATTTAAAAGTGTTAAGTAAATTGTCAAATATTTAATAATGAAAGAAGCATAATAATATAAGTATAAAATATGGAACTCTAAAAAAATTCTGTTATTTTATTTTTTTATTAATTGAATAAAAAATTAAGTCTTAACTCATTCTTCACTTCATAATAAGTACGAAAACATTCAAACTGAAATAAGTCATCGATTGAAAACAAAAACTTTATTTTAATTCTTTTGTTATAAATAAGAATGTAAATATTTAATTACTTATACATGTATAATTAAAATATAAGTACTTTACTGGATAGTGTAAAGTAAACATTAAAATATTATATACTGAAAGAAACATATAAATGTATGTTGTATGTTCAAAAAAAAAGTTCTGTCTTTTTTTGTTTTTGGATCAATTGAAAAGAAATTAAGATTTAATTAATCCTTTACTGAATTATAACAACGAAAACATTCAAACGGAAATATAAGAGCTTTATTTTATTTCTGTTGATATAAATAAAAATTAAACAAATTTTACTCTTCTGATATGTACAATTAAAATAAAGTTACGTCACTGGATATTGCAAAATTAAATTAAAAATATCTAATAATGAAAGAAACATTATGTAAATGTAGGAAATATTTTGAAAAACATTCTGTTTTTTTTAATTTTTTTTCATTAATTGAATAAAAAACTAAGTTTAAGAAATATCCTTTACTCAATTATAAACTCAAAAACATTCTAACTGAAATAAGTCATCGAATAAAAACTTTATTTGATAAATTCTCTTGTTAAACAAAAATATGTACATATTTGTTTATTTTTTAACGAATAATTAAAATATAGTCACTTTAATGAATGGTCTAAATTAAACGTTAATAATCTTATTATGAAAGAAACAATATAAATGTATGAAGTATGTTTAAAAAAATATTTTTCTGATTTTTTCATTTTTTTATTAATTAAATAAAAAATAAGTATCAAATTACACTTTAATCAATTATTAGCTCGAAAATATTTAATCTGAAATAAGTCAAATAATAAGAACTTTATTTTAATTCTCTTGTTATAAATATGAATATGAATATTTATAGGATTTATTATATATAGGATTTAATTATACTTTATTGGATAGTGTAAAGTAAACCTGAAAATATATTATAATGAAGTAAATATAATAAATATGTAGGAAGTATGTTTGAAAAAAAAATCTTTATTATTTTTGTATTATTTAATTAATTTTTTAAAATAAGCACCAAGTTATACTCTAATCAGTTATTAGCGCAAAAATATTCAAACTGAAATAAGTCACAGAATAAGAACTTTATTTTAATTCTCTTGTTGTAAATATGAATATAAATATTTAATTATTTCAATATGTATAACTGAAATATAGTTACTTTATTGGATAGTGTAAAGTAAACTTAAAAATATCTCATAATGAAAGGAACATAATATATATGTAGGAAGTATGTTTGAAAAAAAATTCTTTATTATTATTATTATTATTATTTCATTAATTTTTTTAATTAAGTATCAAGTTATACTCTAATAAATTATTAGCTCAAAAATATTCAAACTGAAATAAATCAAAGAATAAGAACTTTATTTTAATTCTCTTGTTATAAATATGAATATAAATATTTAATTATTTCAGTATGTATAATTGAAATATAGTTACTTTAATGAATAGTCTAAAGTAAACGTTATTCATTTTATTATGAAAGAAACATATAAATGTGTAAAGTATGTTTGAAAAAATATTTTTCTGTCTTTTTTATTTTTTAATTAATTAAATAAAATCTAAGTATCAAGTTATACTGTAATCAATTATTAGCGCATAAATATTCAAACTGAAATAAGTCACAGATTAAGAACTTTATTTTAATTCTCTTGTTATAAATATGAATATAAATATTTAATTATTTCAGTATGTATAGTTCAAATATAGTTATTTTATTGGATAGTGTAAAGTAAACTTAAAAATATTTCACAATGAAAAAAGAATAATATATATGTATGAAGTATGTTTGAAAAAAATTCTTTATTTTTATTATTATTTTTTAATTAATTTTTTAAAATAAATATCAAGTTAAACTCTAATCAATTGTTAGCGTAAGAATATTCAAACTGAAATAAATCACAGAATAAGAACTCTATTTTAATTCCCTTTTTATAAATATGAATATAAATATTTAATTATTTCAGTATGTATAATTGAAATATAGTTACTTTAATGAATAGTCTAAAGTAAACGTTATTCATTTTATTATGAAAGAAACATAATATAAATGTGTAAAGTATGTTTGAAAAAATATTTTTCTGTCTTTTTTATTTTTTAATTAATTAAATAAAAACTAAGTATCAAGTTATACTGTAATCAATTATTAGTGCATAAATATTCAAACTGAAATAAGTCACAGATTAAGAACTTTATTTTAATTCTCTTGTTATAAATATGAATATAAATATTTAATTATTTCAGTATGTATAACTGAAATATAGTTACTTTATTGGATAGTGTAAAGTAAACTTAAAAATATCTCATAATGAAAGAAAAATAATATATATGTATGAAGTATGTTTGAAAAAAAATTCTTTATTTTTATTATTATTTTTTAATTAATTGACTAAATAAATTAAGTTCCGAGTTACCCTTTACTAAATTATGAGCTCGGAAAAATTCAAACTGAATGTATAAGTTCTAAAATAAAAACTTTTTTTCCCCCTAGAATAATTAAAAACACCCCAAAAAAATAAAGTCCGCAACACCAATAAAAAAAAAGGAAAAAAAAATGTTCCAACTCAAAATAAAACTGTCTCAGCTGGTCATCCGCGGCCCAGAAAATGCGATGTTTATCTATCGGAGGCTCATTTCCCGTACTAACGACCAAACGAGGACCGAATTCTCCTCATTGACGACTTACGGGGGTGCCATGTTTAAAATGGAGATCGTTACCTTTTCTTTCTTCATCTTCTTAAAGGGCACTCTTTGCATCTTCAACTCGGTGTATTCACTATGGAAGCCATCATCACCAATCGGTGACGTCACGGCCCCCAAACGCCAATTCACCGTGGCCTGAGCTCTCGAACCTCGTGCTGCCATCTATTGGCTGCCGAGTAATCAAAACCACGCCAGGTAATCAACATAATGGAGAGCGCGGATCGTTATTAAACCCTTTCACTTCAACCCTTCCCATCGGGGGTGGGGTGGGGAATTCGGACGTTAAATAACGTCCATTAGAGGCATAAAACCTCCCGCAAACGATCCTCAAATGATCATTGCAGGTAATTCCTAACGACATATGCTGTATCGATCGTTTTTTCGCCCCGTGCTGTGTATTTGGAATGGTGATTTCCATACTTGTTGACAATTTTAAACTGCTCGCGTTCTTTTTAATGTATTCCATTTGTCTTGCAAAAGCGGGTGCATTACAGGGGGAAAACGCGAGCATTAATCTTTCTTTTATGGCTATGTGGCTAATGTTTCGTGTAATTTGTAGTTGTTTTATCTATGCAGACCAGGCGCTTCCAGTGCTATGTCCGCTCTTTAATTTGACGTCAAAAAATCCGATACATTATACCGTTGAATCGATATTCCGCGCTCGTAGCTCCTCCCATTTTCGCATCTTCCAAACATTTGAAGAACGGAAGGCTGCCTTTCGCTTAGAAGGCGCTTTCTCTAAATTCTGCAGCATCCTTTTTTTTTTCTTTATTTTTTTTTCTCCCCCTCTAAAAAATTTTCCTTTCATATTTATTTATATTTTTCACTCGTTACAGCTTTGCTCCGGCAGAAGTTTTAAAGCGTAAGGAATGGAACAGGGTTTTTCCCCTGGATTTTAGCATTCTCTCTTTCTCTCTTGCATTTTTTTTGCTTTGTCCTAAAAGATAAAATTCTGCGAAATAAGAACCCCGAATATTTCTGGGATAAAGGAAAAAAATTATGAATTTTATTTTGTTGGGATTTTTGCCACGGTCGCTAACTTTAATAAAACTTTGATACCAGGGATGATGACGCCCTACGAAGATGAATGGAAATGATCAAAGGCACGATACGAAATTTCCTCCACCCCCCTCCACCAAACTTATTTAGTAAACATTGGTTTTTCATTTTTCTGGCTTATATAAGACGTGGAGAGAAATGTGATTCAGAATTAAGGGCATGAAGAACGTTGAATCTCTTTTATAATTTTTAAATTTTTAACGATATTCTTATGAGAACACGGAATGTTGTTACATAACAGATATAAGACTCTAAAGTCTATTAGAAAGCATTTTCCGATTAAAATACGAGTTAATCAATCCCTTAATGCATTTGCCCGTGTCTCGCACGGGCGAAATACAAAATAAACACGTAATCAAATGGTTTACCCTTTGTTTGTATAACTTTTTATAACTTTTATCCCTTTCCCGCTACCTAGTGACCACAAACAACTGAAATTTTTAAAAATAACTTACACTATACCTATATATACATATTCCTTTTATGTCAAAAACTATAATATTTTATCAGTTTTTTCGAAAAAAAAAAAAACTCATGTTTTCAGAGGTTAAAAAATTGAGTCGTCTAGTAATATTCTTAAAAAATACTCTTAACATATAAACGAATTGTTTTTATTTTTTCAATTCATCTTTAGAGTTTGCATAGAAACAAAACTGTGTATCGATTTTTACTTACGTGAGTATTATTACTGTAACACAATTATTTCATGTTATAGTACAGGGTGGCCAACCTGCAGCTCTCGAGCCACATGCGGCTCTCTGAAGGATTATTTGTGGCTCTTGATAAATGTACCGAGTTCCCTTTTCCTTTTTGAGTTATTATATTTTAAAAAATTATTACAACTGATGGAGCTAAAGCAATGATGGGTAAAAAAAATCAGTCTTATTGGGCTTTTAAGAGATCATTCTTAAATTCCACAAATAATACCGATTAACTGTATAATTCACTGAGAAAAAATCTTATTACAAAGTATTTAAAATATCCTGATGTTATGAAAACAGTGTAACACATTGTAAATTGCACTCGCACCAAAGTAAAAAATCCTCGACAATTAAAAAATTTCCTTGAAAAATTAAAGGACGGAGAAAGGACTTTTAAATGACATTCAATAAATATAATTTCTGTAAAAAAAATTTTTAATACGTTTTTTGCATACCTTTTAAATACGTATTTAATTGCGGCCTGCGAAAATTTTCAAATTTTGAAAATGGCTTGGACTATCAAGCAGCTTGGCCACCCTTGTTATAGATTGTGTTTTCACATCCATTATTTTTTTTTTAGTTTTACAGTATTAAATATTCTTAACTCGAGCAAATACTTTGCAGTTTTTAAAAACATTGCACAGTTTTATGAAAAACACATTAGTAGACAATCTCCAGATTTTTAATAAGAAATACTTTAAAGTAATTTTCCTGAAACATTTTTAAAGTACTATATCAATCGAAAAAATTATCAAACAAATAAATATTTTCTTTTTAAGTTTAAGATAAAGATGGATGACGTGAAAAATGGGATTAGTAGAGTAAAAGAAATTATTATTGAAATATGTCTGGTTAATAAAGCATATAAACCTAACTTGATTTTTTGCAACTAAAAAATCATTTTAATTGGTCAAAAAATTAAGATTATTTGAGTCTATATCATAACTTTTAAGTTACTTTAACTATTTCAAAACATTACATCTTTAATGTAAGAATAAATTTAATAAATTTCAATCATTCTAATAATATGCTAAAATCACTTTTTTAAAATAAATAAAAAAACTTTGGATATCTCTTCGGAAAAAAATTACTTAACTGATTAAAATACTGAATTTACAACAGGTTGTCGAGGTATAATGCCTAACAAAAATAATTGAAAGTGAAAAAAACCATAAATGTATATATTTTATATTTTTTAAATTAAATTCTCGTCTGTAAGGTATACTACAAATTTTATGAATTTTAATTAATTTTCTTTCAAAAAAGTTAATCTTTTATCGAAGAATAGATTTATGAATTTTAATTTTATACTAATATCATAAAATTTTATGTAAATATATAATTAATTTTATATAGGGTAACTCATGTCACCCTACTTAATGCTATCAAAAACCCACCTACAGTGGTTATCTATTACAGTAATTAAAGTATTGAATTTAACCACAATATGAAGAAATTTTTAAAACCTGAAAATAATCTGAAAGTGAACAAAAAAGTTAGTACATGTAAAGCTTACTTTTTTATTTAATATATTTTTGCCTAAAAGACAGTATATACTACATAATGTATGAAGTTTAAACTCATTTAATGCTATTGAGAAAAATAATTATTAATAGAAGAATAATTTTTTAGTTATATTTTTTTAATGATATCATGTTAATATTACTTTCTTCACTGCGTCAAAATCCATCCAGAGTTGCTATTCTTTGATAGCTCAATAGCTATCAAAGAATTGATTTAATACTAGCTTTGATCAACTATTAAACTGCGAATGACAGGAACCAGAAACATGTAATACTTTTTATTTAAGATAAATGATGAATTAATCTAAAGACATTTATTTAATTTACTTAAAATTGTTAGAATTGAAAGAATTTACTTAAATGAAAAATATAAGTCTCGTGTGAAAGGCAGCTCTACCTAATTTTCAGTCACTTCATTTGAAATAAGGTAGTTCGTTTGGACAACACACTTTTCAATATATATTGATAATTGGCATAAAAGTGTTTGATACTTACATGAATTCATTTAACACTAGAATTACGGTGGTCTTTGTATACCTAGAATTATGGCGGGTGTCATTTTTACCCCTTGATAAGATATCTGCAGATTTCTCTATATGATATAATATATTTGTGAAAAATAAATTAAAATAGCACAATCTATGACAAATACAATTTGTTTTTAAAAATATACCGACTTTGTAGGTATGTAGGATCAGTTAAACGATTTATTACGTTCTCTCCTAAACTTTGATCACTTGATCTCATTTCATCTTTTCCTAAATAGGAAAATCCATTTAATAAGTACTTTGTCCTAACATTTGCTTCTAGCCAAAATTTTATTCCGAATTTATCGAGCTTGTTAGGCATATACTGCAAAACACGGCATCTTGTTTTTGTAGGGAATAACTGTTCATCAAAAGTAATATTTTCATTTGGTTTGTAGCGAAAATTACAGTTTTCTATAAAAGTATTCCATACCTCGGATATTAGAGTAAATTTATCACACTGCAAACGTGAAGACCTTGTTAGTTTATTTTCAAAACGAAGAAATTTCATAACTTCCGGAAACCTACCCATCGTTTCATGACAAAACTTTGGTCCCCAAGTCTTGGACCACAAACTAAGAATTGCTAAGCCCTTGGCGGCTAATGACCCTTACGTACAACAACGCTATGAATGCTTCCAGTTCTGCTAATAAAATAGTGAAAGAGTCATTATGAAGTTTACACAACATCAGTATATAGCCTGCCGTATTTCTAGGTAAAATCATTTGTTAAGGCTGAAATAAAAATACGATTTTCTTGAAATCTTTACTATTTCGTAAATCACAATGATTTAGGAAAAGTCAAGAAAGGATTAAGATATTTGCAAAAAAATAGAAGAGCTGTTAGAGATAAAAGTTCACTAGGTGTCAAAACGACCCTTTCCGTAATTCTAGTGTTAAACACTTAATATTCATGGCGATTTTTAAAATTAAAGAGTTTAGTTTTAAAATATGTTTCCTACTTTACAAATTCATCTTCCAAAGTTATGTTACGATGGTCGATTGATTATCTGGCCTTCTAATTCGTTTTATCCCACATTATATGTTCGTATGTTAATTTTAATGTAGGTTATTAGTAGTGTTAAAGTAGACCGTAGCACTAACCAAAAAACCAAATAGTTATTTACGTTGTAATGCTAACATTTATTTATTTATTTTTTTTGTGACTGACTGATGGTTTTGTTTAAATATTTAATTAGGTATTCAGATAGATATCCCATGAAGTAGGTATACGACAAATGTTTTTAATATTTAAGCTTACTAATTTTCCATCGTAAGGTTAGAAAAAGTCATATTTTGTTTTCCAAATAACGTTTATTTACAGTATACAGCGCCATCTATCAATTGACAAAATAACTAAGAATTCCTCGGTCTCTCTTTCTTTCTCTCCTCGAAAATATTCCGCATAATTCAGTACGAGGCTCTTACAGCAAGAAATCTGAGAGATGTATGGAAATTTAAAATCGTCGCTCAGTTACAGTTAACTTTCGTTCTCTTCTTTTTCTCAATTTCCCTGTCTCACTTCACGCACACAAAGAGCGCACGGGCACGTTTTTTTTTATGTTTTTATCAATTCTTAAACTGAAATATTTTCCCAAATATTGCTTTTTCTTTTGATTTAAATGGTATTCATTTGTTTATAAATAACGTCAATGTGTTCTATTTCATGAAGGATATTTTGACTTTCTTAAATATTCTTTATTAGAGCCATATACAATTTGTTTACATTAAAATCACCGTATTATCAATAAACTTTTAATGCTAATCATTAGTTATGTGTTATCTTGTTAGATCACGTGTTATTTCTATAAGATTCAATTATTTTTGTATAGTGTCCCAATTGTTTATATGCTTTTTAAGATATTGACTCAGAGTTATGAAATTTCAAATATATATACTGTTGAACATTAATCTATCAATTCCACATTATTCATTTTCCCGTATTGATCGTTCGGTTAATTTGGAAATGATAACCATAGAATTATATTATTTTCCCCACATATATCATTCCTGGATTCTTCATTTTCCTATATTGCTCCTTCGATTCATTTGATCCGAAATAATTACTAAAGATCCCATGTTATTTTATCCCATATTCATCATTTCCATATTCTTCCTTTTCCCCCGATCACTTCATAGATTTAGTCCCGAAATTATTACCATAGAACCATGTTATTTTACCTACATTCATCATTCCTGGTTTCTTCATTTTCTTGAATCGAACGTTCGATTAATTTGGTTTTGAAATTACCATGTTAATTTCCCCATATATATATCATATCTGGATTCTTCATTTTCCCACATTGATCGTTCGATTCATTTAGTCCCGAAATAATTACCATAGAACCCTGTTAATTTTTCCACATTCATCACTCCTGTACTCTTCGCTTTCCCGCATTCGATACATAGGCCCCGAAATTCCCACAATAGATCCCAGTTATTTCCAACACATTCATCATCCCTGGTTTCTTGACTTTCCCGCATCTATCGTCAAAACGTCTCGCATCCTTTGTTTTGTTTCCTTCGATCTATCGATATCGCGTTATTCAGGAGAATTGGGAATGAGATTATTTTTTAAATGTTCGTAAAAAAATTCCAAAGTCCTGCAGTAGGAAAAATGATTTATGAATCATTAAGGACTTTGCAAAATCATTAGAAGGTTATTAAACTAGCAACACATACATCACTCCTGGACTCTTCGCTTTCCCGCATTGATCATTCGATACATTTGGCCCCGAAATTCTCACAATAGATCCCTGTTATTTCCAACACATTCATCATCCCTGGATTCTTCGCTTTCCCGCATCTATCGTCGAAACGTCTAGCATCCTTTGTTTTGTTTTCTTCGATATATCGACATCGCGTTATTCAGTACAATTGGGAATGAGATTATTTTTTAAATGGTCATAAAACAAATTTCAAAGTCCTGCAGGAGAAAAAAGGATTTATGAATCATTAAGGACTTTGAAAGATCATTAGAGGGGTATTAAACTAACAACTAGTAGGATCACAACAATGGAGGACCTTGGAGGAATGCATGGACCAGAAAAAAGCAAGCAAGATGATGAGAAAGAGAAAGGGAAAGATCTAAACGAAACTAAATCACTAGTAATTTTTTTGAAGAGCAGGAGGTTTTGTCAAAATTCAAATCATTTATGAACTCTCACACTGGCAGTTACAGTGCACTTGCAAAGGCAGCTGTGATACAATTCTTATTCTTTATTCAAAATATACGATACGTTTCATGGCATGTTGATTGCTTCAATACTCCAATGAGTACTGTAAATAATTAATTTATTCATATCTACACATTTTATAGAATTTTTTTATCCATTTTCCCTTATTTTTCATTTACTATTACAGACCCCTGGAAAAAAGAAAGATTGAGGTTCCACTAAACATTAGAGTATAAATAACTGAACCAATTAACCAAATTTTTTCAGCCCAGTGAAAAATTTGTTTATTTTTAAAATGCTTGTTGAGATTTCATTTCTCATAATTTTATACAATTTTTTTACCAAACGTTCCTAATATGCACTAGTTGAAATAGGATCCCCTTTTAAGTTTTGACTACATTTAAATTGTTAAACCTCATGCTAAATTTAAATATTTTACTGAAAACGTACTGACCTAAAAACTTTTTCTGTAAATTCACAATTCAATAAACAAAAGTATTAAAAATATAATTTTAAATGATAATAAGGAAAATTTTAAAATAGAAAAAAGCAAGAGTCGTTTGGAAAAGCATGAAAAATCTTAAAGCAATTTAAAAATATTTATTTGATCATACAACGCTATAAATTTATCTAAAAAAGCTTTTAATGTGTCTTTAGATTTGATTTGGACGTTTACAAAGTATAGAAACTCTAAATTACTTGCGTATAGCTCCACGCCCCTCTCCCCCTGCAACATTTTTTCTTTTTTTACTTACATAATACTAATACATGACACCTTAAAGCTATAATGTCATCAAGTTGCACATCTTAATCATTAATTAAAAATATTTATTTATCAAAAATACTGTTTGATCAAATATAGCGTTGTATGATCAAAAATATTTATTTGATCATACAACGCTATAAATTTACCTAAAAAAGCTTTTAATGTATCGTTACATTTGATTTGGACGTTTACAAAGTACAGAAACTTTGACATACTCGCATATAGCTCCAAGCCCCCCCCTCTCTCAACATTTTTTTTACTTACATAATACTAATACATCACACCTTCAGCTATAATGGTATCGAACTGCCACATCTTATTCATTACAGTTACACATCATTATTCCCGTTCTCATCCAGCTGATGATTTCTAAGAACGTTCATTTTTAAAAACGTTCTTTTCTCAAATTCAGTATATAACTCAAATATTTCCCTGAACTTTATTGATAGATAAATTAAATTATATTAAATTTAAAAGTTATTCCCACCCCTTTTTGGCAACAGTTATCGGAGGTAAGTTCTATGACAACACGGTTCCTATTTACCTAATATAGAGGGTCTAACCGAAAGTAGAACAAGGTCCAATAGCTAGAACACAAGAAAAACACATGAGGAAAATTAAAATTAAACGGTCGACACATATAGCGACGACAATCAAAAAGGAGACTGTACCCAAAAGAACAGGGGACGAGGAACGTGTCCTTATTGGCAACAACGAAAAGGATTAATGAAATGAGATTTTTTCGTGATGTAGGATGAAAGACAAGTTTGGAAAGTAGAATTTCATGTAAATTATAAAGAAGTTTTGAACGAAAGTCTGTCAGTAACGGGCAATCGTACATAAAATGCAGAGCATCAGCTAAGGAGCAGCCACAACCCCAGGACACCACTTTTCTAAGAAACTTCATATAGTATTAAGGAAATTTACCGAGATTGGTAACAAGTGGAACTAAGAAGTAATTCGAAAAATTATAAGGAAGTTTTGAACGAAAGTCTGTGAGTAACGGGCAATCGTACATAAAATGCAGAGTATCAGCTAAGGAGCAGCCACAACCACACGACACCACTTTTCTAAGAAACTTCATATAGTATTAAGAAAATTTACCGAGATTGGTAACGAGTGGAACTAAGAAGTAGTTCGAAAAATTGTTTAACCAGAACTAAAGGAAAATAGAATGTGTGAACCTTCCAACCTCAGCAGCGTCCCAACGGGATTGACAGGTGGTAATTAGATAATTAAATAGAACTTTACGAATGTGAAGTGGAGATTTGGTTTGGTCTGGAGTGCTACGGTCTACATTTTGCAACAGGAGGGATAATGAGATGGGGACCTACAGCTTAAAGCCGATTCAGAACGGCTACGAACATCCATGCCATAGTGGGATTCGAACCCACGAACTCCGGTTCCGAAGGTCAGCACCCTAACCAATCGGCCATCGTTCGGCCTGTGAAGTGGAGAAGACAAAGTATTGGTATCAATATTAACAAAATTAGTAGCTGATTTAGCAAAATAATCTGTAAACTCGTTACCGGTGGTACCAACATGGGCCTTGGTCCAACAAAAAAGAAACGACTGAAGGCCAAACTTTAAAATAAAAGAATGTCTAACACCAAACTGTTATAACAAGGAAAATTAGAAAAAGTCAGTTATCGGGAGTAAATCGACCGATACGCGATCACTAGCATTCTAAAATGAACCTCTTAATATTGTACATTTTAACCTTATTAAACACATTTTTGTACAGAGCATGAGATATATAGTATCTTTAAATGAAAGCTTTTGTAACAATAACTTACAAGAAATTTCATTCCATTTCATTCCAAATTCTTCGCTGTAACGCTCAAATGAAACAGCGGTTTTTTCATTTCCTATCCATTTTGCTAAGTACAATTTTTCTTTGATCTTGATATCTGCTCTATTCATCTGTTTTACTCAAATGTGAAGTACGGTTCATTACTTGAGAACTATTTGATGATATTTCTCCTTTCGACACTTTTTGATAATAACTTACATGACTTTCATTTCAAGAATTATGTTAAGTAATTTAATGTCCTACTTTAAAAGTGACAGTAAAAAATTATAATCATTTTTAAGTAGAAATAGATATAACGCTACGCTAACAGGAATTAAACATGATAATATTGTGAGTTTCGGAATAAAATTTAATAAAATAATAAAAATAAAATTTGTATGCAATGTAAATTGGGAAAATATACTTGCAGTAGTTTCATATTAATACCACAAAAGTGTCATAAAACTCTAGTTTAAAATGCATTGGCAAAAGTAAAGGAAAGTATAGGTAAAATTTAAAGGAAATATCTTTTTAATTGCAACAAAAGTATAAATTTTGAGCATCTATATTTACAAGGAAATGTCAAAATATCTATAAATTGTTTACTGATGTACAATAAAATTTTTTAAGCATTAATTATATTAAAATTATCACCAATTTAAAAGGAAATATTGTAAAATTTATGTGTCTTTTGAAATATTCTGCTATTTTTAATATTAATATACACCACTTTATTAATATACACCACTGAATAAAATCTTTTTGAAAATGTTTATCAAATATTTTTCTTCATTGTTTTATTTAACTTTCTTTTTATTGTAACATTGGAAGAATGAAGAAAAAAGAATTTGAATTATAAGATAGGTTGAATTTTTGACAAATTCATTAACAATGTTGTAATTAAAAAATATTTAGTTTTGTCACACAAACTAGTATATTTTAAAAAATATATAAACGTACACAAAATGAATTAATTGAAATTCACCAATGTGCCAGATTAGTTTGAGATGCGCATAGTAGAAATTTAAATTTTTGTATGAAATTGAATTAAGATATTTATTTAATACTTTAAAAGAAAATTTAAAAAGTTTCTGATAGTTTTAAATATAAAAAATTAAAAAAAAACTGTTAATGAATTGAATATTTTTTAAAAAATAAAATATTTCCTTTGTATTAATATAATTGAGCATTACGGAATAAAAAATATAATTATCTTGTTCATATAAAGATTGATTTCTATATTATATATTTTAAACGTTATTTTGCAGTTAAGTGGATTTCTATTATTTCACCTGTATATATTTTACTTTAAAAAAATTATTTTGATTTATGTTCCAAAACGAAATAACTTTTTATAAAATTAGTCTCTCATTATTGACTTAGGAAAATGTTTATTTGAAACAGAGCAGAACTTTTTATTTTATAGGGTATCAAAAATATGTTATAATAAAAAAAACACTTTTATCTCAAAAAGTCGACTATGTTCTCTCAAATGGTTTACATAATTAATCATTTAATATGAAGTAATCCAAAGAATGATATTTTTATATTGAACTACATATTCAACTTCTTCATATCATATTATTCAATATATTATTATAATATTTCAATATATATTCAATATATATATGTATATATATTATTCAATTCAATATATTATAATATTTCAATATATCATTCAATATATATATATATTATTTAATCCAATAAATTATAATATTTCAATATATTATTAATTACACCATATTGAACTTAACTCATTATATGTTTTTTGAATATTTAGGATAAATTTAAGTCTTCTTATGCAAGTTTGTCTTGACTTATTATGAAACAAAATTTTTTGGTTATATTTTTAAACTTCTAATTATGACAGGACTTTTATATATAATATTTTTATCTAAATATGTATTGCTGAAAAATATTTAGCCTGAAACGCAACGGTATTGCATTAAAAATATCAAAATTAAAAAAAAATTATATTCAGTTTTGTTTCAATTATAAACGTATTTTAAAAATTAAAGATAATAATTCGATAAGCTGTTTAATTGCAATTATAATAATAATCTTTTTATATTTAACTAGGTAATTAAACGTGTTATTTAAAAGTGGAACATAGGAAATCAGCTATATAAATTAGAAACAACAAGAGAAAATCACAAAAAAGCATTTTAAAATTGCTCAAATTTAGTCTAAAAACTTAAATTAGAATGAAGTTCCTTAATCTTATTAAACATACTTTAGTCATTGAGTTTCCAACAATTTTTACCTATTTATTTAATCGTTATTATTTATTCTCTTTGCAATTTGAAACAATTGGTAATGAGTAGCATTTAGCATTATTTGTTACCTTTCAAGACAAATAAAAATAGTTTACAGAAAAATAATTATAAACAAGAGCAGTCATTTTAAAATTTCTCATTCATGTATAAAGAATTAATTTAGAATTAGGTTTTTTAATCTAATAAAATATTCCATCCCTGAATTTTTAATAGTAATTCTAATTTTTTTTTATTAATTGAATCGTTATTGATTATTAAGTTATATATTTCAAATAATTAGTACTGAATAATATATCGAATATTTTATTACCTTTTTCAAAACAAAAGAAAATATATAAAGCATACAAAAAATAAAGCTATAAAAAGCAAAAGTTTTCTTAAAATTACTCACTCATGTGCAAAGTCATAATGTATAACTCGGTATATTAATATAATTGAACATATACAGCTAAACTATTTTTTTTTCTATTCATTGGATAGTTATTGGTTAGTATATTATGCAATTTGAAATAATTGATAATGGGGGTATATCAAATGATTTAATAGAGTATATAGATAAAATTATTTTAAAATTTAATTATTATAGCTCGATCATCTATAAAGGGTTAATTTTAAACTTGCTTCCTTAAAATAAAGTTAAACTTATCTCCGTCACTGAAGTTTTGAAAGTTAAATTGATTTTCTATTTATTGAATCATTATTACTAATTACGTTAAGTAGTTTGAAATAATTAGTAATCAGTTGTATATCCAGAAATTTATCAACTTTGAAAATAGTGCTTATAGAAAAGAAAATTAAAAACAGAAAATTTATTTTAAAATTGCCCATTCATGTGCAAAGGCTTAGTTTCGAACCCGGTGGCATAATCTTGTCAAAAATATTTCTGTCATTGAGCTTTTGACAGTAAACTAAATTTTTTTCATTTATTGATTCATTATTTATTACGTTATGTAGTATGAATTTATTGGTAATGAGAGGCATATATGGCCTCTCATTACCAATCTCATAATTTATCAACTTTTGCAACAAAATGAAATAGCATATAGTAAAGGAAAACTACCAAAATTATTTTAAAATCGCCTGATTATCTCTAAAGGCTTAATTTAGAGCCTGGTTCCCTAATTAAGTTTAACGCCTATCCGTCATTGTCGTTATCCGTCCGTTATCGTCGTTACACTAATTTTTTTATTGAATTGTTTTTAGTTGTTTTGTTATGTAGTTTGAAATAATTAGTAATAGGTAGTATATCAAACAGTTTGTTATCTTCTGCAGCAAAACTGAAGAAATATATTATACATAAAAAAACGCAATAAAATTACTTTTAAATTGCCCGATTATATGTAAAGGTTTAATTGAAAATCTCAATTGAGTCAACACATTTCTATCATTGAGTTTTTAAAAGTAAAATTTAATTTTTTATTCACTGAATCGTTCTTACTTATTGCGTTCGTAGATAGTTTGAAATAATTTGTAACAGACGGGTATATCGAATAAATTATTACTTTTTTTAAATAAAACATGAGAAATAGAGTATTTAGAAAAGAAAAACCACTAAAAATTATTTTTTAATTACCCGATTATCTGCAAATTTAGAATCTGATTCCTTAATTAATTTAAACACATTTCCGTCATTGAATTTTAAAAGTTGCACTAATTTATTTCTTTTTATTGAATTGATTTTAGTTGTTTTGTTATGCAGTTTGAAATAATTAGTAATAGGTAATATATCGAACAATTTGTCACCATCTGCAGCAAAACTGGAGAAATATATTATATATAAAAAAACACAATAAAATTACTTTTAAATTGCCCGATTATCTGTAAAGGCTTAATTGAAAACCTAAATTCAGTCAAACACATTTCTATCATTGAGTTTTTAAAAGTTAAATTTTCTATTCATTTAATCGTTCTTACTTATTGCGTTTGTAGACAGTTTGAAATAATTTGTAATAGACCGGTATACCAAATAAATTATTGCTTTTTGAAACAAAGAATGGGAAAAAGAGTATTAAGAAAATGAAAAACCCTAAAAATTATTTTTATATTGCCCGATTATCTGTAAAAGCATAATTGAAAACCTTAATTAAGTCAAACACATTTATATCATTAAATTTTTAAAAGTTAAATTTAATTTTCTATTCATTGAATCGTTCTTATTGCGTTCGTACACAGTTTGAAATAATTTGTAATAGACGAGTTTACTGAATGCATTATGGCTTTTTTTTTACTAAAGCATGAGAAATAGAGTATTTAAAAAAACACTAAAAATTATTTTTAAATTGCCCGACTATCTGTAAATACTTAATTTTGATTCTGATTTCTTAATTCACTTAAGCACATTTTTTGTATTTAGAAAAGAAAAAAATCTAAAAATTATTCTTAAATTGTCCGATTATCTGTAAAGGCATATTTGAAAACCTCAGTTAAGTCAAACACATTTCTATCATTGAATTTTTAAAAGTTGAATATAATTTTCTATTTATTGAAACGTTCTTATTTATTACGTTCATAGACAGTTTTGAATAATTTGCAATAGACGGGTATATCGAATAAATTATTACTTTTTGAAATAAAACATGAAAAATAGAGTTTTTAGAAAAGAAAAACACTAAAAATTATTTTTAAATTGTCCAATTATCTGTAAATATTTAATTTAGAATTTGATTTCTTAATAAAGTTAAACATATTTCCGTCATTGAATTTTGAAAAGTTAAATTAATTTGCCATTCATTAAATATTTATTACTTATTATGCTATAAATTTTGACATAGTGAATAATTAGTAGTATATTGAATAATTTTTCGCCTTTAAAAATATAGAGTGTATACAAAAACTAAACAGAGAAAAAGCCATTTTAAAACTGTCCATTGATGTGAAAAAGCTTAATTTAGAATCCGATTTCTTAATCTAGTCAAACATATTTCCGGCATTGAATTTTCAAAAGTTAAATTAATTTGCTATTCATTAAATAGTTATTACTTATTACGCCATATAGTTTGAAATAGTTAGTAATGAGTGGTATGTTGAATAATTCTTTACCTTTAAAAATATAAAGTGTATAGAAAAAAACTAAACACAGAAAAAGCCATTTTAAAATTGCCCATTCATGTGTAAAGGCTTAATTTAGAATCTGGTTCCTTAATCTAGTCTGATATATATCCGGCACTGAATTTTCAAAAGTTAAATTAATTCGCTATTTCTGGCATTGACTTTTCAAAAGTTAAATTAATTTGCTATTCATTAAATATTTATTACTTAATACTCTGTATAGTTTGAAATAGTTAGTAATGAAAGGTATGTTGAATAATACTTTACCTTTAAAAATATAAAGTGTATAGAAAAAACAAAAGACAGAAAAAGCCAATTTCAAATTGCTCATTCATGTGTAAAGGCTTAATTTAGAATCCGGTTCCTTAATCTAGTCAAAGATATTTCAGGCATTGAATTTTTAAAAGTTAAATTAATTTCTTATTCATTAAATATTCATTACTTATTACGCCATATAGTTTGAAATAGTTATTAATGAGTAATATGTTGAATAATAGTTTACCTTTAAAAATATAGAGTGTATAGAAAAAAAAACTAAACACAGAAAAAAACATTTTAAAATTGCCCATTCATGTGTAAAGGCTTAATTTAGAATCTGGTTCCTTAATCTAGTGAAACGTATTTCCGGCATTGAATTTTCAAAAGTTAAACTAATTTGATATTAATTAAATATTTATTACTTAATACTCTGTATAGTTTGAAATAGTTAGTAATGAGTGGTATGTTAAATAATTATTTACTTTTAAAAATTTAAGTGCATAGAAAAAACGAAACACAGAAAAAATCATTTTAAAATGGCCCATTCATGTGTAAAGGCTTAATTTAGAATCTGGTTCCTTAATCTAGTCAAACATATTTCCGGCATTGAATTTTCAAAAGTTAAATTAATTTGCTATTCATTAAATAGTTATTACTGCTATATAGTTTGAAATAGTAAGGAGTGGTATGTTGAATAATTCTTTACCTTTAAAAATATAGAGTGCATAGAAATAAAACTAAACACAGAAAAGACATTTTAAAATTGCCCATTCATGTGTAAAGGCTTAATTAAGGATCTGGTTCCTTAATCTAGTCAAACATATTTCTGGCATTGAATTTTCAAAAGTTAAATTAATTTGTTATTAATTAAACAGTTACTACTTATTACGGTATATGTAGTTAGTAATGAGTGGTATGTTAAATAATTATTTAAATTTAAAAATATAAAGTTTACAGAAAAAAACGAAACAGAGAAAAAGTCCATTTTAAAATTGCCCATTCATGTGGAAAGGCTTAATTTAGAATAGGGTTCCTTAATCTAGTCGAACATATTTCCGTCATGAATCTTTTCTAACCCGCCATTTTTCGCTCCGTGGATTACAATATCCCAAATTAGGTCAGGAATTTTTCCGAGCACAAGTTTCACAGTTATGAGTCATATTAATATCAGTCTCTTATGCAACCATTTTTGCGCTTCCCACTTCGCAATTTTTCAAGCTTACAACTCGCAATCGATTTCCATTTTCCATAAATAATGGGGAGAATGTTTAACTCTTATCCTATTGGTGGGTTATAAATTTGCCCTTATTTCCTAGTTTTAAAACAAGAAGTATCACGTAGCCATTCTTTTTCGAAACAGACGGAAATTTAGTTTTTGCTTCCCATTTGTTCAATAAGTTTCAGTAGAACCCCACTATATTTTTTATTCACATCTTAAATAGCGAATTTTGAAGTAAAAACAGTATTTAAATTGTGTGACAAAAAATGATTTTGTGATTCACTATTAAAAACTTGTATAATTCAAGTGAATACTATTCAAGTGAACTATTCAAGTTAATCTTTTTTTTTTTCGAAGCAGACGGAAATTTAGATTTTGTTTCCCGTTTGTTCAATAAGTTTCAGTAGAACGCCACTATGTTTTTTATTCACATCTTAAATAGCATATTTTGAAATAAAAACAATATTTAAATTTTGTAACAAAGAAATGATTTTATGACTCACTATGTACAACTTGTATAATTCAAGTGAATACTATTCAAGTGAATCTTTTTTTTTCGAAATAGTCGGAAATTTAGTTTTTGTTTCCCATATTTTTAATTAGTTTCAGTAGAACTTCACTATGTTTTTTATTCACATCTTAATAGCGTATTTTGAAATAAAAACAATATTTAAATTTTGTGACAAAGAAATGATTTTGTGACACACTATTTACAACTTGTATAATTAAAGTGAATACTATTCAAGTGAATCTTTTTTTTTTTCGAAACAGACGCAAATTTAGTTTTTGTTTCCTATTTGTTAAATAAGTTTCAGTAGAACCCCACTAAGTTTTTTATTCACAAATTGCGTATTTTGAAATAAAAGCAATATTTAAATTTTGTGACAAAGAAATGATTTTGTGACACACTATTTACAACTTGTATAATTGAACTGAATACTATTCAAGTGAACTATTCTAGTGAATCTTTATTTTTTCGAAACAGACGGAAATTTAGTTTTTGCTTCCCATTTGTTCAATAAGTTTCAGTAGAACCCCACTATATTTTTTTACATCTTAAATAGCGGATTTTGAAATAAAAACAGTATTTAAATTTTGTGAATTTTATAAACAAATGATTTTGTGATTCACTATTAAAAACTTGTATAATTCAAGTGAATACTATTCAAGTGAACTATTCAAGTGAATCTTTTTTTTTTCGAAACAGACGGAAATTTAGTTTATGTTTCCCATTTGTTCAATAAGTTTCAGTAGAACGCCACTATGTTTTTTATTCACATCTTAAATAGCGAATTTTGAAATAAAAGCAGTATTTAAATTTTGTGACTCACTATTTACAACCTGTATAATTCAAGTGAATACTATTCAAGTGAACTATTCTAGTGAATCTTTATTTTTTCGAAACAGACGGAAATTTAGTTTTTGCTTCCCATTTGTTCAATAAGTTTCAGTAGAACCCCACTATATTTTTTTACATCTTAAATAGCGGATTTTGAAATAAAAACAGTATTTAAATTTTGTCACAATCACTATTTACAACCTGTATAATTTAATTGAATACTATTCAAGTGAACTATTCAAGTGAATCGTTTTCAAAACAGACGGAAATTTAGATTTTGTTTCCCGTTTGTTCAATAAGTTTCAGTAGAGCCCCACTATGTTTTTTATTCACATCTTAAATAGCGTATTTTGAAATAAAAACAGTATTTAAATTTTGTGACAAAGAAATGATTTTTTGATTCACAGTATACAAGCTATATAATTCAATTGAATACTATTATATTATATTATTTTTTATTATGGATTATAAATTTTAATTTTGATACTAACCATTGCGTATAACATTGTGATTTCCCTTAAACTCAGTACCAGTTAAATTCAATTTTCATGTTTTCTTCATAGTCCTACAAATTGGCATTTCGAAACAGTTTTATGAATTCTCCTGAAATTATTCATCTCTTCTGAAATATATTTTAATCCCCTATATAATAACAGCCTAAGCTATCTGTCCGTCTGTCCTAGAATTTATGAAGCGGTTGAACCTGGAATCGATAGATGCATCCATATTGGATCCTTGATGAGTTAGGGTTAGCAAAATTCAAAGCGAGTAAAATTTATTTTAAATATCGATCCGGTTCTAAAGTAAGTTGGTATAAATATTCTTCATAACACGGAAAAAATTCTGTCATCTTTAAAACGTTCAAAATACATCCCTTACCAACTTTTCGAACGTTTAATTCCATTATTTCAAGCCCTATTTTCCTCGGTTAAGAGTGGGTGATTAAATGTATCAATTTATCACATAATAAATAGGTAAAAATAGCATTTTTTCTGGAATTATGACATCATTCCTTTAACCATCTCATTTAATCATTTCTTATTTTAAATTTTTTAAATATAGTCTGCATTACTTTCATATCACTAAACTTAGATTTATCACTGAACTAAGATATTACGTAAATAATTTTCTTTTATATTTGAATTAAATAATAGATTAGGTACATATGTGATAATTTTAAATTAATCATCGATTATTTTTTGTTGCAATATAATTATCAGCCACAAAACAAACCATTTTTTACCAGCTTCATAGGTTACTTTACAATTCTGGAAAGTTTAAAATTTTACTGATTCCGTCATGTGATGAGCTATATGCTAGTACACTTATATATAATCCCATAAAAGTTTAAAAATAGAAATATCTGTAAATTTATTCCTCGGTTAATTATAGCCAAGATCTATCCGTGGGTTACAGATTGAATTCCGAACGTAAAAGTCAGGTATACATGAGTTTCCATACTTTATTTTTAGTATCACATGTAAGACCTCTCTAAAATTACAGAAAAATAAACCTCGAAAAACACTCAGTCTGTCTATACTCTATACTCGTGGTGCTGAAACTGGTTGCTGTTAGTGTTTACCATGTATGACAGGGTAATAATTAAGAACATCCGGGTAAAATATGAAATTATTCAGAAAGGCATAACTACACTTAAAAAGGAAAAATTTAAGTTACTGTGCCTCGTCACTGTCAAAACATGCTAAGAAATACCAATCTATTTAACTCTTTGTTACCAATTCTTTATAGCTACGGTTCCCAGATTGGGTGCCGCAGCTCATTAGATGGTGTTGGTGGGTTATGAGCAAAAACTAGGTGTGTCAGGGTTCTAATCGAGGAAATTCATATGAAATGTGAAACTATTAAAGAAGGCATAAATGTAATCAAAATTTACTTCTCGTCTGCCGGAACGTGGTAAGAATTTCTTCATGTATGTGTGCTAAAAATGCTCTAACCCTGCGGTTCTCAAACTGGTTTTCGTGGTACTTGGGGGTGCTAGAAAGTATTGCAGGTGAAAGAAAGTTAAAAAATCACTGCTTAATATAATTGCAACGGCAACTCAATCATTATGACGCACTTTAAGTATTGGAAAGAATAAATCCTCTGGCCAGTGTTCCTTCTATACAAAGAAGAAAAAACATACTTAAATTCAAATAGAAGAATAAAATATATCTTTCTTAGCGTCCATAGAAATAAAAATTTTAAGAAAAGGCTTTAGAATATTTAACATATTATTGATTCTTGAATTTTCTACATGAATTTTCATTTCCATTGTTATGGATTATTATTTTCTTAATCCTTATCTAATTATTATTATTCTCCAATCCGAAATAAAAAGAATCAAATCGCAAGATATATCAGAAAAAAACTATGTAAATTATCGAATGTTTTGCCTTCTTAACATTTGTAAACAATATATAAAATATAGATAGGGAACATGGAAATAAAATTTTAAAAAACTGGGTATAAAAGACTTAACCTGTATTTCAATCTTCAAATTTTTTGTATGAATTCTCTTATTAATTATGATGTCACGAAATCTGAAATATAAAATATCGAGCGGAAGAATATAAAAAAAAGCTGCAAAGTTTATATATGTAAACAGTATATAAACCATGTCAATTTGCAACGAAAGTGTAAATTGAAATGGAAAATTGAAGAAAAGTGGATCGAGAAGATTTAATATGCATTTATTTTGCAAAGATATCAATTTGAGAAGTAACATTTCATTTTGCAAAGATATCGAACATGGAAATAAAAATTAAAAAAAACTGGGTATAAAAGACAAAATGTATTTCAAGCTAGAATTTTTTGCATG
>CM063506.1:31079464-31084464 GCA_032207245.1 Pardosa pseudoannulata
TATTCTTTTTAATTACTGTCATTACTAAATTACCTTTAAATTAGTTGCAAATATACAGTTAAACTTATTGCAGTATTTTGAGCTAACCTAAAGTATTCAAATGTGTGTGTGTTTCAACAAAATCCAACTGTGATATTTAATTATAAGGTTTAAATTATATTTCAACATATATATGATTTATATATATTACAACTATGTTTATTTATGTATTACATCTTAATTTAATTTTAAAAAATCATTCAAATTCATTTTAATACCTTAAACAAAATTATTCAAAGGGGTTATTTAATAAAATTAGCTGCTGTATTCAATAAGGAGGTTTAAATTATCTTCCCATGCATTAAAACACAATGTGACTATAGCAACATTTTTTTAGTCAATTAAAAAGAATTCTTAACTTAAGTTTAAATAATTCACTAATATGCATCTCAAAATATTAAGTTAAACTAAATTATACAAAAGTGTGCTTGAAAATATAGTTTTAGGATTTAAAAATATAATTCAAACTATTCTTCTAATAACTAAAAAATTCAAAAATCATCTTTTTAAATAATAATAAAAGAAGTTTAATTTAGATATAAATAATTCCTTTAATCACATATAAATGTTTTGTGTTTTTCTAAATTATACAAATTCTGTTTCACTCATAAAATCTAATTCAATATTTATTAATAAAATTTTAAATATCTTTCTAGTTTAAAGATAGTGTGAATTTAACTATCTTTTTTAATTAATTAAAAAATATTTTAATTTAATTTTAAATAATTCATTCAAATGCATCTCGATACCTTGAGTTAACCTAAATTATTCAAAAGTGTATATTAATAAAATTTTGCTGGTGTATTTAATAAAGTTTTTAAAGTATCTTGATTTAAATACTATATGAATATAACAACTTTTTTAATAATAAAAAATATTTTAATTTAATTTTAAATAATTCATTCAAATGCATCTCGATACCTTGAGTTAACCTAAATTATTCAAAAGTGTATATTAATAAAATTTTGCTGTTGTATTTAATAAGAAAGTTTAAAGTATATTTCTATGATTAAAAATACTATATGAATATAACAACTGGTTTTTTTAATAAATATAGACCAATTATTAAATTAGCTTGAAATAATTCATTCAAATGCATCTCGATACCTTGAGTTAACCTAAATTATTCAAAAGTGTATATTAATAAAATTTTGCTGGTGTATTTAATAAGAAAGTTTAAAGTATATTTCTATGATTTAAAATACTATATGAATATAACAACTGTTTTTTTTAATAAATATAGGCCAATTATTAAATTAGTTTGAAATAATTCATTTAAATGCATCTCGATACCTTGAGTTAACCTAAATTATTTAAAAGTGTATATTAATAAAATTTTGCTGTTGTATCTAATAAGAAGAGTTAAAATATATTTCCATGTGTTAAAATAGGATATGTATATAACAACTTTTTTTTTATTAAATATAGACCAATTATTAAATTAGATGTGAATAATTCATTCAAATGCATCTCAAAATATTGAGTTAAATTAAATTATACAAATGCGTGTTTCAGTCATAAACTATGAGATTTCAAATTATAATTAAAAATATTTTTTTCTAGGAAAGGGTATTTAATAATCATATTTTTAATAGTTAAAAAATAATTTTAATTTAGTTGCAAATACTTCATTAAAATGCAGATGAATGCGTGACAAAAATTGCTTTTTCTTTTTAATTACTTTTATTACTAAATTTATAATCATAGAGAAAGTCAAAGTCGTTACAAAATTCTATGATCTCCCTCTGTGACTGTTCTCACATATGCGTTGTCCTGAATTATATTAAATGTGTTTCCATAATAAAATGTAGCTTTGGGACTTCATAAAAAAAGTTTTAAATTATTTTCTACAATTAATAGAGAATAGGAATTTAACAACAGTCTTTAATAATAAATTAAAACTACATTTTTAATTCAGTTTTAAAAATGTAGTTTTTGTTTATTTTAGTTATAAATAATTAATTCAAATGCATCTAAATACTTTGAGTTATTCTAAATTAAACAAACTCTCTGTCAGTCAGAAAATCTAATTCGATATTTATTAATATAATTTTAAATGTCTTTCTTGTATAAAAATAGAATACGAATTCCACTATCTTTTTAATTACTTGTATTACTAAATTACCTTTAAATTAGTTGCGAATAATTCAGTTAAACTCATCGCAATACTTTGAGACAACCTATAGTATTCAACTGTGTGTTTCAACAAAATCTAACTGTGATACTTAGTTATAAAGCTTAAAGTGTATTTCAACGTATGGAAGTAAGATTTATATATTACAATTGTTAATTATTGATATAAGTATGTTTATTTATGTATTACGACTTAATTTAATTTTAAAAATTCATTCAAATGCATCTTAATACCTTAATCGAAATTATTCAAAGGTGTATTTTAATAAAATAAACTAAACTTAGGTGTATTATAACAAATTAAACTATATAGGAAAGCGGATTTAATAATCATAATTTTAAATAATTAAAAAAATAATTTTAACTTAGTTGCAAATACTTCATTAAAATGCATCTGAATGCGTGACAAAAATTTATTTTTCTTTTTAAGAGCTCTGCATTTATTTTTCTCTCGGAGCCAGCAAATCTTAGCAGAAATAACGATACTTTCTCTAAACAAGCTTTGCTCGCTCTTCCACGCATATATATAAAACGGGAAAAACTCTATTTCCGTAAATTCTTGAAACGCGAAAAGCGTATTACTCCAAACTAAGAAAATGAAAACAACCCCGTTTAAAAAGCATTTGTTCATAAGTAACTGAAACGGAGCCTGAAAATCTTCCTAGCCAAAAGCAAAAGTAAAAAAGAAAAAAAGGAATAAAAAAATGCAGATGTCAAGTAAGGAACTAAGATGATTTA
Organism: Pardosa pseudoannulata; assembly: GCA_032207245.1. NCBI lineage: Eukaryota > Metazoa > Arthropoda > Arachnida > Araneae > Lycosidae > Pardosa > Pardosa pseudoannulata. The sequence goes on from CM063506.1 coordinate 31,082,375, forward strand.
GTGCAGGGGGCACGGGAAACCATTATGAAACACGATAAAGTCTAATGGTCTTTTCTTCCTATGAAGGGGGACCAAAGTAAGACAGGAGGTTGGGGGGGGAGTTCTGGAATTTTCTAGATGGAAGCAGATTTCATACTCTGCCCCTAGGCTTATTTTGCATGTCCTTTAATCTCCAGACCCCCTTTACCCTGAAGAAGAACAATTACTGGTCAATCGATGGCAACAGTCTCGAGTGGTGCCTACGCGCGCGACATCTGGGGACGGCCATTGAAGATTTTTTTTTCCATTTCTTTTTTAACATTTCTGACGGTATTTCATTCGTTGTTGCGATTCCCTCCCTCTTAGTCTCCGACTTTTTCTTTAAATAACGTCGTTTCATCTTCCCTTCCAATCTCAGTTTTGCCCCACCCCGGGTTTTCACCCCCCTCTTCCCTCCCTCTTCATTTTATTTTATTTTTTAGCGTGGACAAATGAGAGCAAGTTTGAAAATTGCATTTCTTTCATTTCGTCGTTTTTCATTTCATTCCTTCGACTGTTTCGTTTAACTTTGTTGTATTAATTTAATTTCTCTCCGTTTTTATTCTGCGGGAGATTTTACTTTTATTTATTTTTTTAATCTCATTTTTAGTTTCTTTTGTTTTAAATGGGGGAGATACATTTTCAGGGAATATATGCATGTAATTTTTGCTTTTCGTTGCATTACCCGGATAGGGAATATGCAAAAAAAGCCCCTTGTTTAACCTAATGAATGGCATATTTGCATTGTTTTTCACCCCCGACTTTTATAAATCACTGTCAAACATGAGATAAACGTCGCGCTGCCGTATGTTTATTCAAATAAAGTCGTAAAATACATGACGTTAATTTGCATAGAAAATGTAGCGGAATGTGGATATGAGGGCCTCCCAAGCTGTCTTTTGCAAACTTAAATTTAAATTTATTCCTCCTCTGAAAGAACATTTGCTTATTAAATCCATGTTCCGGCAAACTTAATTCTTTATTCATTTTACGGAACAGTTAGTTTTAAATTTATATTCCTGGAGGTTTCAGAGATATTTAAATAAATTCCTTATCTTTATTTTCTTTAAAAAGTATGTACTTTTCCTCAATCTTTGTTAAAGGAATGAATGTAAATTTTGCTAGTAAAAAGGGTTATTTGTCTAAAAGTGATCTTCCTAGTTCGGTTAGTTTTCCGGTGAAAACCATCTGTAAAAAATACCAGTTACTTTTCGCTATATATAATAAAAACTGTCGCATATTAATTAATTCGATATTTGTAACACTTTTAGCTGCTTAAATTTAAATTAATTTTAAATTCAAAGAAATTTAAATTTTAAATTCAAAAATTCTTCCCAAACGTTTTGCTTATAAATTATTTAAAGAAAAATATTTTAAATGTTTATTCTGACTCAAATAAATAACTTCATATCTTCACAGAAAAAAATTAAACAAATGTTTTCGTGTTAAGGAATGTATAACTAGGGGGAGAATAAATACTCGTTTGATAAAACAAAGCTCTTTTTTGGAGAAGAATCCCCCACACTCTCTCTTTTATCTATATGTGTGTATATATATATATATATATATATATATATATATATATATATATATATATATATATATATATATATATATATATATATATATATATATATATATATATATATATATATATATGTAAATATACATATATATACCTATATATGGATATGTATGTGTATATATATGTATATACACACACACACACACACACACACACACATATATATATATATATATATATATATATATATATATATATATATATATATATATATATTATATAATATATATGTATATATATATGTACATATATATATATATATATATATGTATATATATATATGTGTGTATATATATATATATATATATTCATATGTATACAGAGGAAATAATAGCCGGTCTTGCGAAAGTCGTTTAATACCTAACCGCTATTAATCTCAGTTTAAACGGAGAATTGAGTCCCATCATTGGTTGCCGTCATAGGGGAATCGTGAGCCGCGGTAGCTCAGTCGGCAAAGGCAACGATATCGTAAATGAGAGGTTGCGGG
>CM063506.1:31089464-31141964 GCA_032207245.1 Pardosa pseudoannulata
AAGTAGTTTTCATTTTCATCTTTTGCTACTTGCTATCATGATATTATGGGGACGATAAAGTTTGTAAAATTTTCAAAACAGCTCTATGTTCTCTCTTTAATTTAGACCTTCTACGTAGGTTTTCTGTTTTAATGCATATGTTAATATTCTTTCACAGAAAGGAAACGTTTGTCATCAGTAGAGTGCTATATTTCTCCTGTTTCTTTAGTGAATAAAGATTTTTTTCTGGGGGGTGGGAATTTAGAAAAATTCTTCGAGCAAGCCAACTTTAATTTCGTTTGACATGGATAGAATGAAAACTACAAAAATTTCTTTGTGGAAAGTGCTATTTGAATTTCATTTTAAAGAGCAACTGGAGACACTGTCTTTAGAAAATAAACTGTGACTTTACGCTTATGACTGTATCAAAGTTTTCAAGTCCCCCCCCCTTAACCACATGTTTTTCCCTTCGGAAAATGTGGTTCCACAAGCGCCATCTCACGGACAAACCTTGACTTGCGGAAATACGCGAGGGCCTTTCTGGTAGAGACGTCTGGGGTTAAGGAAAAATGCCATCAATCATTTTCCAAGTTTCTAGACCCTTGCATATGCTCAACCACATGCAAATCAGTACTGGCTGGTGCTCTATCAAAGTGAAGCGTGCACTGACAGAACATCTTGTTTAACCTGACTTTCAAAAGCTTTACGGAGATAGAAGAGTTTTTTATTGCCGGTCCGCCATTGTGAGAGTTCCGTTGCAAAGTGGAAGTAGTAGTGCCTTTTTTTATCATTCGCTCTGTGTGTCGAGTTTATTTTTCCTCCTTCATGCGATATCAATTTTATTCCGACGACAGGAGGGCTCGATAAAAGTGAAGCGAAGTGGTTTAAAATGGCGAAAGTTTATCGGCATTTTAAGCGCGTTTAACTGTGACTGAATGCGGAAATAAATTCCGATACATTGAGTTTTCTATCGGCCATTCAAAAACGTATTTATACTTAGCCTGTGATCCTTGTGTTCTGGGGACTGGCAAAGTGTGTGGAGGTAAATGCCGTGTGAAAAAATAAGGGGGCGAAGCGATGAATGCAGTTTAATATGACAGCATCATCGTGAGAGTAAAGTGCCGTATAAAATAGAATGTTTGCCAAGGACTGACAGCTTATGAGAGGCTGTTGATATTTTCATGCAAAAACTAAAAAAAATTGATGCAGTTTTCCAAATAAATGACTAAATATCCAGATGGGCCAAAATTTGAATAAAGTGAATATTTGGAACACATTTCATCCTATGCTAAATTGATTTCTTTTTACCCATAACTTCATAGAGATAACATGAACAAAGCATTAAGTTTGAATAAGGCCAATTTACCCTAACATGAATCACATGCATGATTAGTGTATGTTTTAAGCATGTAAATGCTTGTTTTATGCATAATAAAATTCAGTATTGTTCTTTACTCAAAATCCAAACTCAAAAAATATGTTCTACTTTTTGTCTCACTACCATATACCTGAAACAGAAGCGTTCAATTTTCAGGAAATTTTAGAATTCAGTAAATGGGCTGATCTCAAAATTTTGTCTGGATATTACCACTTTTTGTTATTTGTGTCATTAGAGGATAAATTTATAGTAAGTTCAATTACATATGAACAGAAGTTTTGTTTTTAGTTTATTTAGTTGATAACCGTTTCTCTTGAAATTTATACAGTAAAAACGTTTCATGTAAAAGTTATTTATAAAAAAAACGTTTTTATTTGATTTATACAGTTGAGTAAAATTTAGGCACAAAATAGCTTAGAAGTTTCATTAAACGGTGGATATGCAATTATATAATACTTTATTTTTGCTTAGTTATATAAAAAAAAACGGCTCTACTTGGCCTTGCAGGAATATTTATAAAATTTCAACTGTAAAAACTGAACATATTTAAGACTGCTACGTCTTTAAATCCTAACTCTAGTATCAAACAGATACTATCAAGTATCAAATCGACGTCCAAATAGCATTTTAAACGTTGATTGAATGCATTGTACTTTTGAAGAAAGGGATTGAATAGAAAAGCTTGTTTTTGTTCTTTAAAATCCTAGAATACTTACCGATTGTACACGACTTATATAACAATTGTATAACCCTAGACATAACTTCTTTAGAAAAGGTTTTAACCGCTTCCCTTAGAAATTTTTAAAAAAGATATTCACATTTTTTATTTTATTATTAAATATAAGGAAATGAAACAAAACAAAATATGTAGGTTTTAAGTTGATTTTTTAAATTTTTTACAGGTGTAGAAGCATTTAGTTTTAATATTAGTTTACTATCCCGAGTTATCTCGGGCAAATGGAAAAAAGTTAAATATTAGTCTTTGTATGATAGTTTTTGAAACAAGGGGCAACACAAAGAGATGCCTGACATTATGTACACTAGTATCTGATATCTCTTTTCTTACTGGCTTATCTATGGAATTTGTTTCAAGGCAGCACAGGGTACACTATCGCGTTGGATTTGACTTTTTTGTAGTAGCAGGAAAAACATCTGGAAAATACTTTGAGGTTAACCTGAGTGGTATAGAACTAATGCTGTATGATAGTTTTTGAAACAAGGGGCAACACAAAGAGATACCTGACATTATGTACACTGGTATCTGATATCTCTTTTCTTACTGGCTTATCACTGGAATTTGCTTCAAGGCAGCACAGAGTACACTGTCGCGTTGGATTTGAATTTTTTCTCTTTGCAGTAGAAGGAAAAACATCTGAAAATGCCTTGAGGTTAACCTGAGTCATACAAAACTAATGCTGGGTGGCAGAAAACTCGTCAAGATGATTTTCTGAAATTAGCTTTTCAATCAGTGGAAAACACGTGACTAGTCCCGCCAAAAGAACCGCGAAACCAACAAAGCTTGGCAAACTGTCCATCAAAGCTGAATAGTTTCTTTCATTTCATCAAGACCGAGTAAAACCGTGATAAAACAAATCGTATTCACAAATTCTGCTTCACCCGAATTTTCTCGGATAATAATTAACTGCGATATATACAAACCCCGGATAACTCGTCATAATCAGGCAAGCGGTTAAGAAGTGAATGTCTCAAATTGATTTCTACAAAGTAAAAAAAAAAAAATACAGCTTAATATAACACCGCATCTTAAGAATTTTCTCTCATATGTTCAAATCTCACTTAAGTATTCTATTTTTCATACAATACCCAAGTATTTATTCCTTTGTATGTAATACTTAAATCAAACAATAAAATGTAAGGATATGAACTTTTTCTGGAAAACTGATTTAGCCAGGAAGTTTCAGGTTTATGAAAAAGTTCCTTTTAATCATAAAATAAGTTTATAAATAATATAACAAAAAGTATTTCATGCCTTAATGCAAATGTGACGACTTATATATTTCCGTGTCTTAAACCCAAGATCTCGATTTTACGACTCTAGGTACAAATGTGTTCTTTTGCTTCGATACCTATAAATATTTTACTTCTCTTTTCGGTAACTTCATTTGCTGTTAAACTCGAAGGGGGAGCGTGCACATAAATTCTTTCACAGATGAAGCAGGGTGTATGTTTCAGATCTTGATTGTTTCAGCTTGATGTCCGATTGGCTCTCTGCTTGATATTCTTCCATACTTCACTCCCCCCTCCCTTTCTATTTCAATATATATCTTTGGTCAGTCGACGTCTAGTTTTTTTTATTGTCTAGCACCGCCAGCTTTATAGAAATATGCAGTTTCGGAATCAATGAAAATGTTTTCTGTGTTATGCAGCTCGATCTTTTTAAATGATTAGGGGGACTATATAGAAATTACGGATTGATTAATTAATTTATATCTTTACCAGATAATATAATTAAGAATAACAGTTTTCTTACTGTTTACTAACACTTATGTATATAACCAGAAATTTGAACATTTTTATGCAATAGAGGACCAATTTAGATATCTGATTTTGCTTTTTTTCTACTTTTATTTGAGTGAAACAAACTCAAACTTTACCAGATAAAATAATTAAGAATAACAGTTTTCTTATATTGTTCTTTTTACTAACACTTATCTATGTAATCAGAAGTTTGAACACTTTTATGCAATAGAGGAACAATTTAGATATCTGATTTTGCTTTTTTCCTAGTTTTATTTGAGTGAAAGGAGCTCAAACTTTACCAGATAATATAATTAAGAATAACAGTTTTCTTATATTGTTCTTTTTACTAACACTTACCTATGTAATCAGAAGTTTGAACATTTTTATGTAATAGAAGAAAAATTTAGACATCTGATTTTGCTTTTTTCCTAGTTTTATTTGAGTGAAACAAACTCAAACTTTACCAGATTATAAAATTAAGACTAACAGTTTTCTTATATTGTTCTGTTTACTAACACATATCTATGTAATCAGAAGTTTGAACATTTTTATGCAATAGAGGAATAATTTAGATATCTGATTTTGCTTTATTCCTAGTTTTATTTGAGTGAAATAAACTCAAACTTTACCAGATATTATAATTAAGAATAACAGTTTTCTTATATTGTTCTTTGTACTAACACTTATCTATGTAATCAGAAGTTTGAACATTTTTATGCAATAGAGGAACAATTTAGATATCTGATTTTGCTTTTTTCCTAGTTTTATTTGAGTGAAACAAACTCAAACTTTACCAGATAATATAATTAAGAATAACAGTTTTCTTACATTGTTCTCTTTACTAACACTTATCTATGTAATCAGAAGTTTGAACATTTTTTTGCAATAGAGGTACAATTTAAATATCTGATTTTTTCCTGGTTTTATTTGAGTGAAAAAACTCATAATATTTCACAAAATGTAAATGAGGTTTACAGATGTAAGTAAAATCACAAATAAAGGGGAAAACAAGTAAAAATTCAAATACTTAGATAAATCAGAAAAATTTCACAAGACGGCAAGGTAAAAAAAATTGGAGGTCGACAAATGGAAAGACGTTTCAATTTCGCCTTAAAATTAATCCAGGAACTCACATACAATCTACAGTACAAAGGAATATGTTCAAAGTCTTAGCAGAATCTCCAGAACCGCAAAGTTCACCAGTCACGAATTCAAAACGAAAAAGATAACTCCAGTCACTAATTTAAAACGAAACAAATAACCCCAGTCACAAACTTTAAACGAAAAAAGTAACTCGATCCATTAATTTGAAACGAAAATAATTGCTGTTTACATTATCATTAGTTAAAACTTGGGTTAGCTTAAAATTAGATGAATGGTACTTGTAACCCAAACACCATTAAATTATTAGGCAAACATTTTTCGAAAAATCATCAACAATTAAATTCGAAACATGCATGTTAGTGGAAATATCAAATTTTTTTCTTTGTTATTAAAAGGTATTGTGTTCTTTGAAAATTATTTAAATCTGTAAGAACTTTTTGGCGTTCCAAAATTATTTTACGTTTGAAATATTGTGATAATAAACAAACAAATTAAAATACTTCTATAGCATGTGTCAGCCGTATAGAAATACAGAAAATTGTTTTAACTTATTTACACTGACTAATTTTTTTTTATTCTAATCATTTGAAAAATGTAAAAGATCTAGTCTAAAACAATTTTTAAAGAAAATTGTAAAAACGTGAAGTACTAAAGGTGAGTTATAGTATTATTCGTAATCCATGCTTTTAATTTTGAGTAACGAAACGAGTAATCTTCAGTTACCATACTAAAATTAACTACTACTGTAAACAGACAACTAAATCAATACACTTTAACTTGATCTTAAGTTATAACTTTAAATTTTTTTTTATAATAACTAAATATATTTATTAATTTCAGTGAAATTTGAAACAATTATTGTTATACTATTGTTAACTGTGATAGTTTGATGTAAGAGAATTTTTATCAAAAATGACCTTATATAATTTTATGCTATTTAAATAGATATTCTGGCTTCGCCACAAAGTAAGCATAAATGTATTCTGGAAAATAATAATTTCTTTTAAACCGCGGAATTATTTTTCACCAGAAAACTGTGAAATGAAAAGTTTCGTTTAATTAAGTCATGTTATAATTATAAAAGTTATCACTGTCTAATATAAATCAAATCCTTTACATCTCATGCTAATATTTAATACACCTCAAGAGCTTCGGTTCATGGTAGTTTACGAAATCTCGACTGAAAAAAAGAATTAATAATGCAAGAATATTCTATTTATCTTACTTTTTACAATATCAGAACTTTTCTGTAATTAGAAAAAACTCGTTTATTTTTTATAATTTAGTAGTATGTAAAAATGCTTTTAGTATTATGCTAATATCTTTTAGATAAATTAAGAAATCAATTAGCATTTAAGTCATGCTATAACCATGAAAATTACCACTGTCTAACATAAATCAAATCCCTTACATCTCATGTCAACATTTAATAAGTATCAAGAGCGTTGGTTCATGGTTAACATAAGGGAACTTGACTGAAAAAAGTATTAATAATGGCAAGCATATCCTATTTATGTCACTCTTTACAACATCAGAACTTTTCTCTAATTCAAAAAAATTCGTTTATTTTTTATAATTTAGTATTATGTTAAAATGATTTTTGTATTATGCTAATGTCTTTTAGATAAATTTAAAAAATCAATTAACATCTAAATCATGTTATAATCATAAAAAATATTGTATAACATAAATCAAATTCTTTACATCTCATGCCAACATTTAATAAGTTTCAAGAGCTTCGGTTCATGGTAGAGCAGAGAAAATAGACTGAAAAATGTATTAATAATGGCAAGAATTTCCTTTTTATCTCACTCTTTACATTATCAGGACTTTTCTCTAATTCAAAATAATTTGTTTATTTTTTATAATTTAGTATTATGTTAAAATGCTTTTTGTATTATGCTAATATCTTTTAGATAAATTAAAAAGATCAATTAGTATTTAATTTATGTTATAACCATAAAAATTATCACTGTCTAACGTAAATAAAGTCCTTTAGATATCATGTCTACATTTAATAAGTTTAAAGAGCATTAGTTCATGGTAGCATTGGGAAATTCAACTGAAAAAAAGATTAATAATGGCAAAAATATCCTATTTATCTCACTCTTTACAATATCAGAACTTTTCTCGAATTCGAAAAAATTCGTTTATTTTTTTTTTAATTTAGTATTATGTTATTCTTTTAGATAAATAAAAAATCAATTAACATTTAAGTCATGCTATAACCATAAAAATTTTCACTGGCTAACATACATCAAATCCTTTAAATCTCATGTTAACATTTAATAAACCTCCAAAGTGTTGGTTCATGGTAGCGTAAGGAAATTCGACTGAAATAAGGATTAATAATGGCAAGAATATCCTATTTATGTCACTCTTTACAGTATCAGGACTTTTCTCTAATTCGAAAAAAAATGTTTTTTTTAATTTATTGTTAATTTTTTAGATAAATAAAGAAATCGATTATCATTTAAAACATGTTATGACGATAAGAATTACCATTGTCTAACATAAATCAAATCCTTCACATCTCATATCAACATTTAATAAGATTCGAGAGCATTGGTTCATAGTAGCATTGGGAAACTTGACTGAAAACAGGATTAACAATGGCAAGAATATCCTTTTTATCTGACTCTTTACAGTATCAGGACTTTTCTCTAATTCGATAAAAAAAATTATTTTTTAAAATTTATTATCATTTTATTCTTTTAGATAAATAAAGAAATCAATTAACATTTAAATCATGTTATAACCATAAAAATATCCTTGTCTAACATAAATCAAATCCTTTACATCTCATGTCAACATTTAATAAGCTTCAAGAGTGTTGGTTCATGGTAGCATTGGAAATCTTGACTGAAAAAAAGATTAATAATGGGAAGACTATCCTATTTATCTCACTCTTTACATTATCAAAACTTTTCTCTAATTCAAAAAAATTCTTTTATTTTTTATAATTTAGTTTTAAGTTAAAATACTATTTGTATTATGCTAATATCTTTTAGAAAAATTTAAAAAATCTATTAGCATTAAGTCGTGTTATAACCATAAAAATTATCACTGTTTAAACATAAATCAAATCCTTTAAATCTCATATCAACATTTAATAAGCCTCAAGAGCGTTGGTTCATGATAGCATTGGGAAACTTTACTGAAAAAAACGATTAATAATGGCAAGAATATCCTTTTTATATCACTCTTTACATTACCAGGACTTTTCTCTAATTCGAAAAAAACTGTTTATTTTTTAAAATTTATTATTATTTTATTTTTTAGATACATAAAGAAATCAATTTACATTTAAGTCATGTTATAACCATAAAAATTACCATTGTCTAATATAAATCAAATCCTTTACATCTCATGTCAGCATTTAATAAGCCTCAAGAGCGTTGGTTCATGGTAGTATATGGAAATTTGACTGAAAAAGGGATAATAATAACAAGAATATTCTATTTATCTACCTCTTTACAGTATCAGAACTTTTCTCTAATTCGAAAAAATTCGTTTATTTTTTTTAAATTTAGTATTATCTTATTCTTTTAGATAAATAAAAAAATCAATTAACATTTAAGCCATATTATAACTATAACAATTATAACTATCTAACATAAATCAAATCATTTACATCTGATGTCAACATTTAATAAGTCTGAAGAGGGTTAGTTCATGGTAGGATTGAGAAACTTGACTGAAAAAAGGATTAATAATGGCAAGAATATCCTTTTTATCTCACTTTTTACAATATCAGGATTTTTCTTTAAATAGAAAAAAATTGTTTATTTCTTAATATTTATTATTATTTTATTCTTTTAGATAAATAAAGAAATCAATTAACATTTAAGTCATGTTAAAACCATAAAAATTATCACTGTCTAACATAAATCAAATACTTTACATTTCATATCAACATTTAATAAGCCTCAAGAGCGTTAGTTCATCGTAGCATTGGGAAGCTTGACTGAAAACAGAATTAATAATGGCAAGAATATTCTTTTTATCTCACTCGTTACATTATTAGGACTTTTATGTAATTCGAAAAAATTTGATTATTTTTTTTTAATTTAGTATTATGTTATTCTTTTAGGTAAATAAAAAAAAATAAATTAAAATTTAAGTCATGTTAAAACCATAAAAATTATCACTTTCTAAAATAAATCAAAAATGCTTAACGGCAAAAAATATCCTTTTTATCTCACTCTTCATAATATCAAGACTTTTCCCTAATTCGAAATTTTTTTTTATTTTTTATTGTTTTATTCTTTTAGATAAATAAAGAAATCAATTAATATTTAAGTCATGTTATAACTATAAAAATTATCACTATCTAACATAAATCAAATCCTTTACATCTCATGTCAACATTTAATAAGCCTCAAAAGCGTTGGTTCATGACAGCTTAAGGGAACTGTACTGAAAAATGCTTAACGGCAAAAATATCATTTTTTCCTTCCTATTTCCAATAGCAGAGCTTTTTCTCTTTATAAATTCGAAATATATCATTTCGCGAAAGTCTAAAGCCTAAAATTTGTGTATAGTCTTGCTTCTTTTTCATTTGTAGGATCCAATTTTAAGCTCGTTGTTTATGGCACAAATTCTGCGTTACTTGCATAACAGCTTTTTCCACTGAATTCGAGCAATTTTGAGGGGAAGTATAGATTATTTTATAAAAAAAATATACAGAAAGAGCAGAAGAAAGATAAAAGAACCGTCTCCCAGAATGCGATTTTTGATTAAATTTAGACTCGATTTATTTATCTTTGAATCAAATGAAATAACCTTATCATGCGAGGAAATAGGGATTTAGTGCTTTTTGCAAAAACGAAACTTATTTTAAATTGTTATTTACGTGTCTTTTTTATTGAAGGCATACATAGATAACGATAAAGCATTATTTCGAGTTAATATAGTAAGTAAAATAAAGGGTGAACAGGGTTTGTTTTATTTTTGGTATTTTATTTTATAAATTTAGTTTCCAAATGCTACTATGAATTTAAAAATATAACTACCGGTATTTATACTGAAATACTCTTGATAGTTTAACATAAAATAAAAAGATTAGTTCCACATTTGAAAATAAACGGCATAGCAAATATTGTGTTAATGTTCCTACCAATATAATAATAGCAAAATTTACAGCAGCGTCTGCAGATTTATTATTTTATACTCATATTGTTAAACTTAACAACATGATTTAAAAAAATTTATGTCGAAATATGAAACACTTGTTTTTCTCTCTCTTTCTATATACACACACATATATAAAACGTATAGTATATATATATATATATATATATATATATATATATATATATAATATATATATATGTAGTAATATATATATATATAGTGGTATAGTATGTATATATTTATGTATATATATATGTATATATACATATATATATATATATATACATATATTATATACATATACATATACATATATATACATAGTATTATATATATATATATATAAATATATAGATATATATATATATATATATCAATAATATATATATATATATATATATATATATATATATATATATATATATGTGTGTGTGTGTGGGGGTGTGTGTGTGTGTGTGTGTGTGTGTGTGTAGTATATCAAAATTATTATACTTAAACAATCTCTTAAAATTCTCCTCTTTTCCTTTCTTATTTCTTTTAATTTTTTTAACCTGCCCCAAAATATTTTATCTAATGGAGTGTCCGCGAATTAAAACTCATTTAGCAGTCTCCCAACGCTAGCTCTGCATTGCATCCACATTTTCTGCCCACCTGCCCCATTTTCCAGTTTTCTTAATAAAATAGCTCACTCTTTATAATGATCTAAATTCCTTTTTAATGTTGAAAGCACTGAGTCAGCTACTTTCTCTGGGAAAGAATTCATCTCCCCGTCTCGCTCTGAAGTCCAACCCTGTAATCCACACATATTTTCACGATCATTTTATCTTCTGCCTCTGACTGGGAACATGTCATTATCATAGCTCTAAAATAAAGTCTAAGTTCTTTTACGGAATCACCCTTCTCTACAACGTGCCATGACTGTTTACTTCAATTGCCTACCTGACTAGGTTTCTCCTTGCCTAGTACCTCTCACAAGTAAAAGCGTGCCATGACGGTTTACTTCAATTGCCTACCTGACTAGGCTTCTCCTTGCCTAGTAGCTCTCACAAGTATATCGTGCCATGACGGTTTACTTCAATTGCCTACCTGTCTAGGCTTCTCCTTGCCTAGTAGCTCTCACAAGTAAAATCGTGCCATGACAGTTTACTTCAATTGCCTACCTGACTAGGCTTCTCCTTGCCTAGTAGTTCTCGCAAGTAAAATCGTGCCATGACTGTTTGCTTCAATCGCCTACCTGACTAGGCTTCTCCTTGCCTAGTAGCTCTCGTAAGTAAAATCGTGCTATGACTGTTTACTTCAATAGTCTAGCTGATTAAGACTTCTCCTTGCTCAAAAGCCGGGGTATATAAAAACGTGCCATGACTCTTTTCTTATGAGCAAATAGCATAGTCAATGTAGTATCGTTCGTTTTTTCTCCTGTGTGATACCTTGTTAATTAAAAAGTAAGGGATATTAAAAAACCTTCATTGATTCTTATTTTTAGCTTTCTTTCGCAATTCACAGATATAGATATATCAAATTTTCAGCCAAATTTCTACTGTAGAGTTAACGAAAAGTAAAATTTTATTCATTCATCAGAGAAATCGGACCGGGATTTGAACAGCCTCCCTCTAGATCAATTACAAAGAGTCTTGCGATAGTACACGCTTGCACCCAAAAGCGATATCAGGAAATGCTTGTAAGGTTTGGTTTGGAGCGCTATGCTCTACTGTTTTGCTATACGAGGGTTAATAACACCGGGAATTACTGCTTAAAGCCGATTCCAAACGGTTACAAATATTAATGATATCAACTGGATTCTAACCCGAGAAACCCCGGTACGAAAAAGCAACGCGTTACCACTCGGTCATTGTTCCGAAACTGCTTGTAAGGATTATATTTTTGTCATCTTTTCTGGAAAAATTTAAAATTGTGACTTACAAAATATGTTGCTACAAACCTCGAATGCAGCAATAATTCATAAAATTCAAGTGAGATCGTTCCAAAGTGTACACACAGAAAATTCAATTCAGTGATTTGCTTGGAAACGGAAATTACTGAGCTCACAAAACAAGCGTTTCTATTTACATTACGAAATTGGAAGTAAAATAGAGAAATATAATTAGCTGCATACATAAAATAATGCCATAATGTAATTGATTTGTAGTTTCTATGTGTGAAAAATTTTGTACCATGAAGTTAATAATTCATAGAAAGCATTTTAAATGGTTATACGGTCGTTGAATAGATATATGAAAAGAAAAGTGCATCAACAGAAGTTAAATGTCGCGTAATTAATAATTCTAAAACATCTTTTGGGTAAAATTTCGGGTAAAAGGAAAGAATAAGTTTATTTCAGAACTGCTACTGAAATATTAAAAAAAAACTACTTCTTAATCGTTTCAGTAGGTTTCGTATGATGCGTGGTATGAAGTGAATAAATCTATAATTGTATTAAAAAAAAACAGTTTTACAATAATACATATATGTACATGTGTACACATGACTTGTATGCTTGATGTAAGAAAGTCTTCACGTATTAAGTCAAAACTGTATAAAAAATAATATTTTACATTTAGATATAATGTTAATCGTTGATACATATATTGATGTCATTAAAAATAAAAGACATGTACATCTCAATTTAATTATTTACTTTTTAAATTGTTATTTTCTATTTTGTCCCTGTTTTCGTCTATTTTAGGAGTTTTAAACATTATTGAGAATAAATTCTACTTCATATTATGTAAGAAATGCTTCCAGAATTCGTTATATGAAATTACACTAATAAATCAAAATTTCACATATTTGAATGTCCATCGTTCCTTTTATATAAATTGTCTAAAGCAATAAAGAGAAAAAGAGAGTCTTCCCCAAGAATAAACGCTGACGAATTTATAATAGCATCACATCCACAAAAAATATTTATACTTCAAAGTATTAAACATCCTTGACACTTGGGTTTAACACATAACCGATACACTTCCCTCTGATTAATGATTCGGGCTAATATCCACCAATATAAATTTAGGAGACAATCTCAATAATGTTAAAAGTCTCCTAATATTTTAGAAGACTTTTATCATAATATTCAGAATAAACTCTACTTCATATTACTTAATGTTTGTTTTCAGAATTCATTATATCAGATAACACTAATAAATCAAAATTACACATATTTAAATGTCCAGAGTTTTTTTTTATATAAATTGTCTAAAGCAAAGAAAAGAGAAGTCTTCCCCAAAAATAAACACTGATGAATTTATAATAGCATCACATCAACAAAAAATATTTATACCTCAAAGTATTAAACATCCTTGACAGTTGAGCAATTTTCCGTTTAACACATAACCGATACACTTCCCTCTGATTAATGACTCGGGCTAATGGCCACCAATTATAAATTTAGGAGACAATCTCAATAATGTTAAAAGTCTCCTAATATTTTAGGAGACTTTTAACATTATTGAGAATAGACTCTACTTCATATTATTTAATGTCTCTTTGCAGAATTCATTATATCAAAAAACACTACTAAATCTAAACTTCACATATTTGAATGTCCAGCATCCCGTTTATATAAATTGTCTAAAGCAATGAAGAGAAGAAAAGTCTTCCCTAAAAATAAACTCTGTTAGCCTTCATTCAAAAAAATATTTATAAAAGTATTAAACATCCTAATGGGAGAATTTTCCGTATTTCACATAACCGATACACCCTTGATTAATGACGCTAATACCAATAAATTTAATAACATTTTTGTTCCTCTTATAGTATTAGATCCTATAAATAGTTAATAAAAAGATTAACTATAAAATACAAAACCGTTCCATGACATAATTTTATTTGAAGTTTTCGTTACAGAGCATAGTATTTTAGAAAAAGAAAAGAAGAAAAAATGGCAAAAATGGCAATAATAAGAATCCTCCCCAGAAATATAGAGCTGCAACAAAAGCAAATGTGGAAAAAAAAAATTAATGGGTCCCAATGGTTCTTTTTTTTTCCAATCCTCCTTGGTACTTTTAGTTCCTTAGTTTTTCTTCAATTGATGACTTATCCGGCATATTGATAAGTTAAGAAGATTCCAATAACAAAAGAGGAAATGATTAGAGAAAATTATGAATTAGAAATAAAATGTGATGTAACAAAAGAATATAAAACACTACAGTCACATATGTTTATTTGTAACATGTTTCTGTTCCTTCATGAGTATTAGTCTTAGAATATTCAAACTTCTATTAGAAATGACAGTGCTCAGTTATTTCTGCAGTGTAATTTTTTCCCGTCCGTCTAGCATTACATTGTTTGTGTTTCCCTTATCAGAAGAGCTTATATATTAGCTCCTGGAGTAACATCTTATTTAAAAGAGTCCTTTGAAGGCTTGATGCGATAAAACAGATGAGGTTGGAAGAGAAAGTGATACGGATTAATGGGGGAATCTGTGCTATTTTCATTCGTCACGCATGTGCTCATGAATGACGACCTCAATAAATGTTTATTTGTAACATGTTTCCTGTTCCTCTTGAGTATTAGAAAATGTATACAATTAAGTTAATAAAATGATTAACAGTGAAAAAAATATAGAAAAACCGTTGAACCCATGACATACAATGTTTATTTGTAATATGTTTCCTGTTCCTCTTGAGTATTAGAAAATGTATACAATTAAGTTAATAAAATGATTAACAGTGAAAACCAATATAATTTAAAATTTAGGGAAATATTGCTTTCACGCCATGCAAGGGGAGATTTTTATAGTTAAACCACCTCTCACATCTACAACTTCTGAAAGAATGTAATTATTTTCAAATGTTTAAGATACATAAACCGTTGAACCCATGACATACAATGTTTATTTGTAGCATGTTTCCTGTTCCATGCTGCTTAAGTATTAGAAAACTAGCATATAGCCCATCACATGACGAGATCAAAAAATTTTTTAATTTTCTACAATTGTAATGTACACTATAAGTCAGGTAAAAAAATGGTTTGTTTTTTAGCTGAGAATTATTTGGCACACGCTCAATAATTTATTTATCTTTACTGACCGCATGTTACTTGCCAACATTAATTTATCTTGCCATATCACGTGATTGGATGGAGAGCAGAGGTTTCAATATTGACAGAGATTACTTGGTGGTATATATGAATGATATCCAAAATTTAGCGAATCGATTGCAAGCCGTGTGGTTATGTATTAAAAACAAACACACAAACGAACAACTTCTTTATTTTCAAAGATATGTAACTTAAACGCTAGATATTTATTAGTCCATGAAATAGACTCCTAGACTTGTGAAAATAAATTGTTATTAATACTGGTGATAAAATTTTCATTGCAACAAAAAATAATCGATGATTAAATTTAAAATTAGCACATATGTACCTAATCTATTATTTAAGCCAAATATAAAAGAAAATTATTTACGTCATATCTAAGTTCAGTGATAAAAAGTATCAAAATAATGCAGACGATATTTAAATAATTTAAAATAAGAAATGATTAAATGAGATGGTTAAAGGAATGGCATCATAATGTTAGAAAAAAAATGTTATTTTTACCTATTTATTATGTGATAAACTGATAAATTAAATATTCTGTTCTTTACCAGAGACAACAGATCTTGGAATAATGGCATTAAACACTCGAAAAGGGGGAAGGGATGGATTTCGAAAGTTTTCGAATTCGCTTTGAATTTTGCTAACCCTAACTCATCAAAAATACAATATGGATTCTTCTATGTATTCGAGGTACAACCGCTTCAAAAATTCGCGGACAGACGGACAGATGGACAGGCAACATAGGCTATTATTATACAGGGATGCATACAATTAAGTTAATTGTTTAACAGTGAATGAAATATACAAAAACCGTTGAACCCATGACATATAAATAAAAAGGAATTTGGTGAATACGAAAAATATTATTTAAGTTTGTTTAACTGGATAGTTATGAACAATCTTAGAAATAGAATGAACTATTTTTGAAAGTTTGGTTATTTTGAAAGCTTTAAATAACTCATACATTTTAATTATTTTTATCTTACATAATATTTAAGAATGTCAATCTCAAATTTTCCTTAGGATGGAATTAGACTTGAGAGATAACTGATATACTGAATATTGCTTTAAGATCTCCAATCTACCTTTTTAATAGCACTAACAACTACCGTAATTTCAAACGTATAGTCCGCCGGCACGATTTTTTATTTAAAAATTTCATAAATCATCAGATAACCCGCACCACTTTATAATCTACGGACTGTAGTGAAAAAATGTGTATTTTAGAATGCCAATATTAAATCATTTTAAGAATAAAAACCTAAGTACAGTAGAGTGCAAAAAAGTCTGGATTAGACTCAATTAATGCCACCATTGAAATTTGAAATCATTTCTTCTGCCATAGCCTCGTAGACGAATTTTAACGGAAGAAACAGAGCGGCCTGCATTTCTCTGTTCTAGAACTCAGCTACGTAAATCGTCTTCTAATGCAGGCCATTGCATTTTTCCACAACGATTGGATCGCTTATTTATCATATTTTTAATGTTTCCTTTTGCTTGCAGCAATTTTTTACTGCTTTCTGAATTACTTTCTGAATTTCCGACCTGCTGAATTACTTTCAGCTGGAAATCAGCAGTAAAACTGCGACGATGTTTTAAGACTTAGTGGAAGACCAACATTACCTCAAATCAAAACTTTGAAAACAAAACACTCTGATATAAGTAATCCTCGTGGTGAAATGACCTTCGATCCTCGACCTTCGATTTTGAACTCATCCACTTGGTGTTGTCAATCGAAGCTGTAAATAGTGGTACTCCAGGACACAATTTAAGATTGCGCTACTTGCTACTACTGATTCGTTCTGCTTTATAGGTTGTATTTTTTTAGTGGTTTAATACCAATACGATACGATGTTTTCAATGGCATCTCGTGAGTCTTGTTTTTGTTTATATCTGATCATCGGTGGTTAGCGAGACGTGCTTTTTTTCTCCCCATTCTTCCGATTTTGATAAATTGAGCAATGAACAACCAGCAGATAGTACGCGGCTCAAGAAATTTGCTTTTAAAACACAGATAGTTCGCGGACTATACGTAAGAAATTACGTTAAGTTGTATCAACAAATGTTTAAATTAGAAAGAAGCACATTGAACGCAATTATCAGTATATCAGTGATCTCGCATGGCACATTTCTTACTAGGCAGTATTTGAGATTGAGCAATCCATATTATGTCTAATAACAGAAATGAGAAAAATTAAATGTTAATGAATGGATTAAATGCTTTATAACAATGCAAATTTCAAAATAAAAAGTTCTCTTTAGTAGATTGTTCATAACTGCTCAGCTGAACGAACTTAAATAGTTTTTTAGACGCATCAATTTCTGTATTATTCATATGTAATAGGTCCATAGGTTTTTGTACATTTCATTCATTGACAATATTTTTTATCAATTTAATTCTATACATTTTATAAAACTCAATCGATATGGAACAGGGAACATGTTACAAATAAGCATTTTTCCAGGTCAACATTCATGAACACATGCATGACGAATGAAAATAGAACAGATTCCCCGTTAATCTGTATCACTTTCTTTTTCCAACCTCTTCTGTCTTGTCGCATCAAAGTACCTTCAAAGGACTCTTTTAAATAATATGTTATTTTAGAAGCGAATATATAAGCTCTTCTAAAAAGAGAAACACAAACAATGTAAGGAACAATTACTCTGTAAAAATATAAATTTATATTTTCCCATTTGTACCTTATTAAATTAATTAATAGTTTACGTATGTAAATCATTAGAGTTTGTTGTTTATTAATTTAAACATTTTACATGCAAAGACGAGTTGAGATTGGGATTCATTTCATGTGCTACTGTAGACAAGTCTATCTCGTCGAAAGCTGCATTCGGAAGATATCTTGAAATATGTTATTCAGTTGCTTCTCTCGCACAACAATTTTAGTTTGTATATAATGTTCAAGATGCCCACCCTTCCATCTTTTTTGTACTACGAACAACAAAGTTGCTTCTACAAATCAGTAAATCAGAAAGATGTGCTTCCCTTTAGAGAACAATGGTTTCGCAGCGAATCCAGCTGTTAAAATTGTTTTTTCTCTCCTTTTTAAAGATATAGGAATGACTTTTTGGATTTTCGAGGTTTTTGAAGTTTTAAACTATCAATATATAATAGCACTACACATAATTTATTTTTCACTTTCAAATATACATTTTTAAACTTTCTTTGGTTGAAGCAATCAGGAATTCGATTTTTATCATTTATAAGCCCAAGTGAAAGTACTTACACAAAACAACACTTATAAGTGTTTATATATTTATTTATTATATCATATTAAGGATAATTATTCCTTATTCTACCAATATAATTTAAAATTTAGGAAAATATTGCTTTCACGCCATACAAGGGGAGATTTTTACAGTTAAACCACCTCTCACATCTACAACTTCTGAAGGAATGTAATTATTTTCACTAATTTTGCATTTATAAGTTTCATAGATAACATTATAAACTATTTACATTAAATGGCAAAGATTTTTTAGCCTGAATTTTAAAGGGTTAAATAGGGCCTCTAATGGTAAAAAAAGTTCACCACCTCTAATATTTTTAAGGATTATTCTTCACTGATTTGATCAAAACTCCCTCCAAACACTACTTATAATTCAGTAAATTAAAACCATAATAATTTCCGAGAAGTTACATTTATAGGTATATCAACATATGTGGTCTCTTATATTAGTGCCTAATTTAAATAGGCTTCTAATAACAAAAAAATCCGACACCTCTAATATATAATATTTTTAGGGATTATTCCTCACTGTTTCGATGTAAACTCCCTCCAAATACCACTTACAATTCAGTAAATTAAAACCATAATAATTTCTGAGAAGTTACATTTATAGGTATATCAACATATGTAGTCTCTTATATTAGTGCCTAATTAAAATAGGGCTTCTAATAGTAAAAATGTTTCCCACCTCTAATATATAATATTTTTAGGGAACTTTCCTCACTGTTTCGATCTTAACTTCCTCCAAACACTACTTATAATTCAGTAAATTAAAACCATAATAATTTCCGAGAAGTTACATTTATAGGTATATCTACAAATGGGGTCTTTATAGTAGTGCCTAATTTAAATACGGCCTCTAATGGTAAAAAAGTTCCCCACCTCTAACATATAATATTTTTAGGGAACATTCGTCACTGTTTCGATCTAAACTCCCTCCAAATTACGGATGGACTTTTGTTTATCATCAAAGGCCAAAGTTTTATTAAAAGTAAACTCTGGATTGCAATCTTAAGCTTGAGTTATGAATGGATTATCTCAATCCATCCTACACAAACCTCTTGCCCCTTTCCAGACATAGAGAGACGAGGCCTGAGGGGCCCATAAGACAACCCCCGGCCTTGATTTACGGCCAGCCAAAAAAGTATTCCTACATTGATCCGCACTCCAGCCTTGCATACACGGAGATTACGTTAAGCTTTTTGGCCCCTGCATCGCATTTAAGGTCGGAGGCTTTAGTCCCACTTTGCACTCGTAGGGCTCCCCTATGGTTTTTTGTGCATTGCTGCATGTAATGTATGTGCATGCGGAGGCATGCCGGGAAACATTAAACACAAAAAATAAAACTCGCTGTGATGGCTGCCGGAATGTGGCGTAAGAATTGGCGAGTGAAAAATGGATGTAATGGCAGACCGTGTATTTTATATGTCCTTTGTGTTTCAGGTATGGGAAGGTGGAATGGGCATATCTTGTTTGGAGTTTCGGAACCGATATGGCGTCGATATGATAATAGTTTCACCTGCGTAAAGCAACCTGCCAGCAGGAAATTGCCGAGAAAATTGTAATTTATTATCGAGAAATCGATCAGTAGCTAAAGTGAAATTCCCTAGTTTCGCATCAACGCACGTAAGCAAAGTGCATTTTTTTTGTCTCTCCTTGTTTTTCCTGCGTATGAAAGCATATAACGTAATATTTCAGGCGAGGATTTAATGCCAAAAACTTTTATAATATTTATTAAATTTCATCATTAACGATCTCGTCACCAACTAAAAATAAAACAGGGTTAACAGTTATATATATGTATATATATATATTACTGTCGTCTTTCGTCAAAGCATATCAAAGCATATGTAAAGAGTACAAAATACTGGTTTTTCCGTTAACTTCTATTTTCTTCTGAGGCGATAATAAGTTTATTATATTTTTAAGTAAAATATATTAATTAACAATAATTAACTAAAAGAGTTATTTCTTATGTCCCAATGTAAAGTTTTTTTTTTACAAATATACTAGAAAAGAAGTGTTACTAAATTACAAATGTAAAAAATGTAAACTAATTTTTTTTTTACATTCGTACTTTATTAGATTTAGTTATTTATTTTACACTCATGGATTTTAGCCATTATCTGAATAATCTTCGAGCCTGAAGTTCCTTGTATATTTCATTTACTTATACTCTTCTTACTAATTTAATTATATTTCATATCTAATATATTTTTACAGAAAGGTTCCTAGTATATTTCACCTACTAATACTCTCTCTTAAAATTTAGTTTATCAATCAATTAGAAAAATTTTGTTGTATTTTAGTTGTTATATTTTCAAAAAAAGTCTTCTTAGTAAATTCAATAAGAACGTCAACAAAACACAAATTTTTAAAAATGTAGACTTTTTTCATTTGAATCTTATCAAACTTAGTTATTTTTTTACGCATATCAACCTAGTCTTACAAGTCCTGATTTAAGAATTTGACATATATGATTTGGATTGATCATTTTTATTTTCATTGACTTTTATTTAACAGATCATCTTATGTTCTGTTCACTGATAAATCTTTTAGCAATCATGCATATTTTTCGATATTTAATCGATAAAGAACCGGAAACATGTTACAAACATTTATTAAGGTATAGACATTTATGAATACATGCAATATATCAAAATTATTTAACTTTAATATTTTCTTAAAAACCTACTTTCTCCCACTCTAATTCTTTAAAATCTTTTTTCCCAGCCTCTAAATGTCTTAATCAAAGGAGTGTCCTCGACTTAAAATTCTTTCAATACAAAGATTTTTCGATTTCCAAAACTTTCTGTCCTATAGATATAAATTTTCTGTCTATTCAACACGTTTTCCAGCTGTCGCCGGCAAATAGCTCCACGTTTTTCCTAATCTTAACAGTTTAATTCGCTGACTAAGTTTTTTGTCCTTTGGGAAAATTCTTTCTGTCTTCGCTCTTGGGTGCACCTCTGTTCGAGCAGAGTGATTTTTTTGTCTTTCTCTTGTCTGTCGTTGACTAGTAAAAATGTCCGTTTTTTAGTAGCTCTAAAATAAAGTATTAATTAGACTTGTGCCGTTCTCTTCAATGAGGGCCGACTGCATTTTTATTACTGCTAAGCTCATTAGGCTTCACCTTGTTCAGCAGTTGTATAACTCCTGCATTACATGCAAGTAATATTAATATCCCTTATTTACATATTTTAATATTAATTTAATAACCTTTTTTCATAAAGTACGTTGGTGTTTGAGCGGTAATTCTTATTTTTCCCTCCAGACACCCTATAGACTAACTTAACTCAGTCTATGTTTGTACTACTTTAGTTAGCGCGTTCTCTTTAAACATGGGTATATTTTATCACGTGATCAGTTGTGTTTAGGGATTATTCGTAGAATTTTTGCCTGAGAAATCCCTACTTAATAAGTGTGTGTGTGCAAGATCACATTGTCGGTGTGCACGATGTTGTAAAAGTGTTTGCCTGTTGTATGGATTTCATGTATCTCACCAGAAATAGAATGTGTTGTGATTTTGAATGAGTCTCGCCCATATTACATGCATGCATGATGAATGAAATTCCAACATAATCTCTCTTATCACATCAAGCCTTTAACTCTTTAAAGAACAATGGTTTTGTAGTGAAACCACCTGTTAAAATATTTTTTTCTTCTTTTTAGAGATGTAATAATGATTTTTTCGGATGTTTTTGACACTTCAAACTGTTAATAAATGGTAGCACTACACACAATGTAATTTTCTCTTTAAAATACACTTGTTTAAACTGAAAAAAAAACAGGTTTTTGATTTTTCTCCGTCATGACCTCAAATAAATATACCTACCCAAAACATAAATAGTTTAATCTATAAATAGCAATATCTATAAATCTATAAATATAAATCTATAATAGTCTAATATATAAATAGTTTAGCTCTTTATCTATTACATCATTTTTATGATAATTATGCAGCGTTCTTTAATTATTATTTCAATTTTAAGAATGTATTATTTTCGAACCGTACACGGGGGTAGATAGTCTCACAGTTAAAACTCACCACCCTGCCAAAACAATTTTAATATTTTTCACATTATTCACATATATATATAAGGTTCATAGATATCAATTGTAACCTAATTCCATTAAATCCCAAAGAATTTTCTATAGTGAACTTTAAAGGGTTAAATGACTCTTTTAAATAATATGTTACTCTAGGAGTTAATATATATGCTCTTCTGACAGAAAATATGCAATGAGTGATGAACGGAAAAAATGGCACTGCAAATTTTAAACTTTTGTTTTTGCATTTGTACCCTATTAAATTAGTTTTTATGTATGTGTATCATTGCAGGTGGTTGTTTTTTTAATTTATCCCCTTGGTATACAATGATGAGTTAGGATTTTGATTCATTTAATGTGCCACTGGAAGTTTTGAAGAGTCTACTTTGTTGAAAACTTTATTCGGATGACGCCGTGAAGTATATTATTAGATTACTAAGCTGCTTTACTCGTCCAGCGATTCAGTTTTCGTTTACAGTGTTTAATCCTTTAAAGGTCACCTACATGAATTCTTTTGAATTTAATGAAATTAGTTTATAATTATTATCTTTGAACCTTATAAATGCAAAATGTATTAAAGTTTTTCTTTGCAATCTTTAGAGGGGTTTGCCTTAGAGAATACCATACGAGGAATTGAGGGGGGTTAACTACCAAACCCATTCCCTTGTACAGCGTAAACATAACACTTTTTAAAATTTTAATTATATTGGAAGAACAATAAATAAGTGTTGTTAAAAAAGCAAAATAAATAAATAAATAGTTTAACAATTTATAAGTGTTGTTTCAATAGATAATTTTATTTGAGGTCATAAGTGAAAAACAAACAATTTCATTACTAACTTTCCAGGTACAGAAAGTATAAATACCTATATTTTAAAAGAAACAATAAATTAAATGTAGTACTCTTATTTATTGTAAGTTTTAAATGTCAAAAACATAAAAAAATCGAAAAAAATTCATATTTCTCCAAAAATTAGAGTGGTTTCACAGCGAAAACTCTTGTTAAACATGTTTTTTCTCTAAGTTTTGTAGAAATTTGAATGGTTTTTTTTAAAAAAATTTTATGTTTTTGACATTTAAAACTTACAATAGATGACAGTACTGTATTTAATTTAATTTTCTTTTGAAATATATACTTTTACTTGCTGTACCTTGAAAGTTAGTAATTCGATTTTTTTTTCACTTATGACCCCAAACAAAAATAACTATTCAAACAACACTTATAAATTGTTGAACTATTTATTAATTATACTTTTTGAGAACACTTATTTATTGCTCTTCCAATATAATTAAAATTTTAAAAAGCATTGTGTTTATGCTGTGCAAGGGAATGGGTTTGTCGGTTAACCTCTACTCAATCCCTCATATGGTATCCTCTAAGACAAACCCCTCTAAAGATTCTAAAAAAAAAAAATTAAACATTATGCATTTAAAAGGTTTATAAATATTATTTATAAAGTAATTTCATTAAATTCCAAAGAATTTATGTAGGTGACCTTTAAAGGGTTAACAGGAGGTTTCGCTGCGAAACCACTGACCGTTAAAGGGTTAAATTAAGCACTATATGAGACCAAATATGTTGATATACCTATACATGTAACTTCTCGGAAATTATTATGGTTTTAATTTACTGAATAAGTGGTATTTGGAGAGAGTTTAGATCGAAACAGTGAGAAATAATCCCCAAAAATATTATATATTAGAGGTGTCGAACTTTTTTTACCATTAGATGCCCTATTTAAATTAGGCACTTATATAAGAGACCCCATATGATGATATACCTATATATATAACTTCTTGGAAATTATTATGGTTTTAATTTACTGAATTATAAGTGGTATTTGGAGGGAGTTTAGATCGAAACAGTGAGGAATGTTCCCTAAAAATATTATATATTAGAGGTGTCGAACTTTTTTTACCATTAGATGCCCTATTTAAATTAGGCACTTATATAAGAGACCCCATATGATGATATACCTATATATATAACTTCTTGGAAATTATTATGGTTTTAATTTACTGAATTATAAGTGGTATTTGGAGGGAGTTTAGATCGAAACAGTGAGAAATAATCCCCAAAAATATTATATATTAGAGGTGTCGAACTTTTTTTACCATTAGATGCCCTATTTAAATTAGGCACTTATATAAGAGACCCCATATGATGATATACCTATATATATAACTTCTTGGAAATTATTATGGTTTTAATTTACTGAATTATAAGTGGTATTTGGAGGGAGTTTAGATCGAAACAGTGAGGAATGTTCCCTAAAATTATTATATATTAGAGGTGGGGAACTTTTTCAGCGTTAGAGGCTCTATTTAATTTAGGTACTAATATAAGAGGCCGCATATGTTGATATACCTATAAATGTAACTTCTTGGAAATTATTATGGTTTTAATTTACTGAATTATACAGAACACAAAAGCCATTAAATCATTTATTTGTCATTTAACATAAAAAAGTTGCAACATAAAATGTTTTTGTATTCCTATAAGGATAATAACTTGTTACAACATTAATTTTTACTTTTAACAATCAATTACATATTTAGATATCACTTCAAATGAAAATAATAAAATAGAAATATTTGTAAGTAAATTTATTACATTATAAAGAAATGCAATAGAAAGATAATAATGCAAAGTTATATAAAACCGTATACATTAATTAACCCCTTAACGCATTTGCCCGTGTCTGACAAGGGCGAAATTCAAATTAAGCATCTAATAAAATCGTTTACACTTTGTTTGTATAACAATTTTTTTATATACTTTTTACTCTTTCCAAGCTCCCTAGTCACCCCCAAAACTGAAATTGCAAAAAATAACTTACATTGTACCTATATATCCCTTTTCTGTGAAGAAAATATGTCATATTTTATAATTTTTTCTAAACTAAACTCGGGCTTTAAGGGGTTAATAAAAGAGTTAACTTTTATGAAGTTTACAGAAGAAACATCTGGAGGCCGCAAGTTTCCCAACTGTGTTATATAATATCAAATTTAATATATAGCATTTTAAATATTTTAAAATTGTGTAAAATAGGGTAGCTTTAAAAAAACCGAAAAGAAGAATTCGATTCTAACCGTAAACATAAATTTTGACAGTAACTATTGACAAGTCCCAAAAACAAATTACTTTAATATGTTTCTACCCTCAAAATAGTAAACTAGTCATCGCAAAAGAGAAAAAAGTTTTTGAAAAATGCTGTTAATTGAGAATTATATTAGAATTTAAATTTGAATGAGGCGCTATTCAGACTAGTTTCACAGAGAGATAAATGCTTGAACCTCAAGTGTCGATATCTTTAAAAATAAAGAACTGATATTTTCTCATGTCTCGCTATTTGCTGAATGTACCTTATATTTAGGTTTGTAAAAATATAAAAGAAATAATAACAAAGGTACTGAATCAAAAGGCTACGTTACCAACGGAATTTCTTGGTTGAAATTGTTTTTATTTAAAATTTTTCACGTACATATCATGTTGTCGAATTCCCCAATTCTTTTAAAATTTCCATCCCGCAATTTTTGACGCTATCTAATGTTTTACCAGTAGCATTCAGACATCATTATCTAACGTGACTTTTTCGGAGTTTTCTCTTTTCCCTGTCAAGCAGTTTTATCTCCTGTTTAAAGTCCAATACACAGTTTGCATCGAAAGTACAAAAAGAGGGATATCTCTGCAAATTGCTGGTATCTAGGGAGTTCGAATCTGCATTAAAAATGATTCCTCTTTTACGAACTTTTCTTCCCTACATGTACGTGGATTGAATATATAACAGTACTTAGATATGGAAAAAGAAAAGTTTTTCCAATGGGGGTATTCTTAAACTTTTAATATATCTCGCTTTTGAATTTAAAGGGATTTTTTATGCTAAATCTTATCAAGTAATATTTTGGGATAAAAATTACTAATGATATTTATGTTGCAATTAATGCTATACTCTCTTTAAGAGGACGCTATACCCCAAATACGGTCAAATATGTGGAAATATTTTAATACTTTAAATTGGTGTTTTAAACTTTCTACACGTGAATGAAAAATTTGAAAACTTTAATTTCAGACTTTTAAAAGTTATATTTACATATGGTTTCATTTGTACAGGTTTTCTGTAACAAATAAAATTTTAAATGTTTTTTTTTCAAAAAACATGCATTCAAAATGCTTGTATTTATGCTTACAATACACGTTTTAAAAATTTTATGCAGCTTTTATACAGTGCTTAGATTTATAATGTGTAATTTACTAATAATATTACTAATGATATTTATGGTGCCATTAATGCTGTATTCTCTTTAAGGGGACACTATACCCCAAATACTGTCAAAATATGTGGAAATATTTTAATACTTTAAATTACTGTTCTAAACTTTCTACACATGAATGCTAAATTTGAAAACTATAATTTTAGACTTTTAAAAGTTATATTTGCATATGGTTTCATTTATACAAGTTTTCTGTAACAAATGAAATTTCAAATGCTGTTTTATCTTAAAAAAAAAACGTGAATTCAATATGCTAATGTTTGTATTTCTGTTTATAATACAAGTTTTAAAAATTTTGTGCAGCTTTTATACAGTGTTTAGATTAATACTATGCATGGAATTAATGATTGGTTATTTAATTTTTTTATATACATTTATGTAAAAACTATTGAATTTCATTATATTTTATTGTGTTAATAAACATTTTAAATGTAATTTTATTTCAGAATTATTTAAAATTCCATGCGCAGTTTTGAGTAGCAATTTTTTAAAAGATTAAAGTAAATTCGAAGTAAAAATAGTAAACAGGAAAAAGATATAATGGTTTAAAAAATTTCATTTAAGCCTACATATAAATAATTTATTTTCAATAGAATTTAAGTTATATTCTAAAATACAAAACAATTTCTATGTTTATGGTAAAATATAAAATAAAAAGCTTTTAAATCCTTATACCTTTGTACCTTAAATTCATTTTAGATAAAGATGTATATGCATAAATAAATCATAATGTTACATGAAAGTGTATGTACATAATTAAAACATATAAATAGGTGATTTTATGTAGATGTGTCTTAATTTTTTTCAATGAATGCTTGAATGAATTCCAGGTACAAAAAACTTCGAAGGAGTGAAGTTACTTGTCAAATAATATGAGTAATAAATTTCATTAAAAATAAATAAATAATACCCCACCTTTTTAATCTAATTACTTAAACAGAAATTTCTTTTTTATATTATATAAACTGTGCTATCTACACTTTGTAATTTCGAACTACCGCATGAAATTACAACTGTATTCTTTATATAAGTAATGCTCAGACACAAAATACCATTCGAACTTTAACTGTATTCTTTATAAAAGTATGGTTTTTACACAATCTAACACATAAACATATGTTATCCTTAATATTAATGCTGTTACACAAACTACTTAATAAACTTATAACTGTATTCTTTACATAAGTAATGATATAACACAAATTACAGTATTTAATCATATATAACACGATAAACTGTATTTATAAAGATTTCTTTAATACAAACGGGATAGAAATGATATGTTAATAGGATTTAATTTATTTTCACCAAACCGTGACTTTACTAAAATTAGCATGAGTAATTATTAAAGTTTATAAAATAAATTACTTTTAGAACCACAAAGATTTGTAAAACGTATGATTCAAGAGAAAAAAAATAGGCATGATTCAAAGTGCTCAAATTTCTTGATCAATTCACATTTATATATTTCGTTAGAAATATAAATGTAACGCTATTACACAAACTACCGTATAAACTTATTACTGTAGTCTTCATATAAGTAATGCTAATACAGAAACTACGAATTAACTTTTATTGTATTATGTGAATGAGTAACTTTATAACATAAACTACAGTATGAAATTTTAGTTGTCATTCTTAACATAAGCAATTGTACTACACAAATTACCATGTGAATTTATAGTTTTTATTCTTATAGGTAATTATATTACACAAACTACCCTATGAACTTACAACTTCATTCTTTGTATAAGTAATGCTCATACATAAACTACTGTATGGATTTTAATTGTATTCTTTATATAAGTAAGGTTATTACACAATCTATCACATAAACTTATGTTATCCTTAATATTAGTAATGCTGTTACACAAACTACGGTATGAACTTATAACTGTATTCTTTACATAAGTAATGTTATTACACAAATTACAGTATTTAATCATATATAACATGATAAACTGTATTTATAAGGATTTCTTTAACTCAAAAGGAATAATAATTTTATGTTAATAGGATTTAATTTATTTTCACTAAACCTTGACTTTACTATAATTAAAAAAACACAAATTACAGTATTTAATCGTATATAACACGATAAACAGTATTTATAAGGATTTCTTTATTACAAAAGGGATAGAAATGATACGTTAATAGGATATAATTTTTCACCAAACCATGACTTTACTAAACTTACCACGAGTAATTATTAAAGTTTTATAAAGTAAAGTAGTTTTTGAATCTTAAAGATTTGTAAAACGTATGATTCAAGAGATAAAAAATCAGGCTTGATTCAACGTGCTCGAATTCCTTGATCAATTCCCATTTATATATTTCGTTATAAATATAACGCTCAATAGGAATATAAATGTAAGCCTATTTCAAAAACTACCATATGAACGTATTACTGTAGTCTTCATATAAGTAATGCTAATACAGAATCTGCGAATTAACTTTTATTGTATTCTGTGTATGAGTAACTTAATAACATAAACTACAGTAGGAAAGTTTAGTTTTTGCAATTGTACAACACAAACTACCGTATGGATTTATAGTTTTTATTCTTATAAGTAATTCTATTACACAAACTACCGTATGAAATTACAACTGCATTCTTTATATAAGTAATGCTCATGCACAAAATATCGTATGAACTTTAATTGTATTCTTTATATAAGTATGGTTATTACACAATCTACGACATAAACTTATGTTATCCTTAATATTAGTAATGCTGTTACACAAACTACGGAATGAACTTATAACTGTATTCTTAACATAAATAATGTTATTACACAAATTACAGTATTAAATCGTATATAATACGATAAACTGTATTTATAAGGATTTATTTAATACAAAAGGAATAAGAAATATACGTTAGTAGGATTTAATTTATTTTCACTAAACCGTGACTTAACTAAAATTACCACGAGTAATTATTAAAGTTTTATAAAGTAAAGTACTTTTTGAATCTCAAATATTTGTAAAACGTATAATTCAAGAGAAAAAAACAGGCTTCATTTAACGTGCTCAAATTCCTTAATCAATAACCATTTTTATATTTCGTTATAAATTCTCTCGTTAGAAATATAAATGTAACGCTATTACACAAACTACCGTATGAAGGTATTACTGTAGTCTTACTGTAATATAAGTAATGCTAATACAGAAACTAAAAATTAACTTTTATTGTGTTCTGTGCATGAGTAACTTTATAACATAAACTACAGCATGAAATTTTAATTGTCATTCTTAACATAAGCAATTGTACTACACAAACTAGCGCATAGATTTATAGTTTTAATTCTTATAAGTAATTCTATAACACAAACTATCGTATGAAATTATAACTGCATTCTTCATATAAGTAATACTCATACACAAACTAGCGTATGAACTTTAATTGTATCCTTTATATAAGGTTGTTATACAATCTACCACATAAACTTATGTTATCCTTAATATTAGTAATGCTGTTACACAAACTACGGTATGAACTTATAACTGTATTCTTTACATAAGTAATGTAAAACAAATTACATTATTTAATCATATATAACACGATAAGGATTTCTTTAATACAGAAGGGATAGAAATGATATGTTAATAGGATTTAATTTATTTTCACCAAACCGTGACTTTACTAAAATTTTATTCATAAGTCTTTTTTTAAATCAAAAGAGGGTTACTGAGTTAGTACGTGAATTATTTACATTCAATTCCCATTTATATATTTTCGTAATAAATATTAAAAAAATCTTGAAACTGATATTAATAAACTCATGATACAAATCCAAGGCAAAACTTACTAATAAAGATTTGAAAATTTTCTCCTAGCAAGCCTTATTCATAGGACTTTTTTAAATCAAAAGAAGGCTACTGAGATAGTACGTGAATTATTTACATACGCCGTTCAGCTTTTCTTCTTCAGATCACACAGATTTCAAATCACGAGAGGAATGAGAATCGACTGAGCTGACAAATTTAAATTCTAAAATGGAAATAACTAAATGCGGAATCCGCTACAGCGAAGGAATCGAAATTCGTCGTTGGAATCTTTTCCTTCTATAATGATACCATTAACTTGAAAAGGAGAAATGCAATAGCAAGCACTACCTGAAAGACTCCAAATTTAAAGAGTTTTGTGGTGTAGTGTATATTTGTGTATCGAGAACAGTTTTCTTTTGAATTGTTAATGAAATACTATTTGAATATATGATGAAGGTGCATTGACTTCAACACTCTAACTACCTAATATTACTGGGAATTTTATCTTTAGGCACATGTAAATTATTAAGTATTTCGATAAGGGAATACACAATGATTAAGGTAGTTTTATTTTTTGAAGTATCTAATAGGACTAAAATGTATTTAGAATATATAAGAATGGAGCATTAAAGATACATTATATCTTTGTTTATTTTTAATCATTATGCTCAAATATTTTAAGATATTTTAGGTACTAGCACTACCTGAAAGACTCCAAATTTAAAGAGTTTTGTGGTGTAGTGTATATTTGTGTATCGAGAACAGTTTTCTTTTGAATTGTTAATGAAATACTATTTGAATATATGATGAAGGTGCATTGACTTCAACACTCTAACTACCTAATATTATTGGGAATTTAATCTTAAGACACATATAAATTATTAAGTATTTTGATAAGGGAATATACACTGATTAAAGTAGTTTTATTTATTGAATTATCCAGTAAGACTAAATGTATTTAAGGACTAAATGTAATATGACTAAATGTATTATTAAGGCTAATAAGACTAAATGTATTTAATATATAATATATATTTATATATATATATATATATATATAATATATATATATATATATATATATAAATATATAAGAATGGAGAATTAAAAATACGTTATATCTTTATTTATTTTTAATCATAATGCTCAACTATTTTAAGATATGTTTAGGTACTAGCACTACCTGAAAGACTCCAAATTTAAAGAGTTTTGTGGTGTAGTGTATATTTGTGTATCGAGAACAGTTTTCTTTTGAATTGTTAATGAAATACTATTTGAATATCTGATGAAGGTGCATTGACTTCAACACTCCAACTACCTAATATTACTTTGAATTTTATCTTTAGGCACATGTAAATTATTAAGTATTTCGATAAGGGAATATACACTGATTAAAGTAGTTTTATTTATTGAAATATCCAGTAAGACTAAAATGTACTTAATACATATAAGAATGGAGCTTTAAAGATACATTATATCTTTGTTTATTTTTAATCATTATGCTCAAATATTTTAAGATATTTTAGGTACTAAAACTACCTGAAAGACTCCAAATTTAAAGAGTTTTGTGGTGTAGTGTATATTTGTGTATCGAGAACAGTTTTCTTTTCTATTGTTAATGAAATACTATTTGAATATCTGATGAAGGTGCATTGGCTTCAACACTCTAACTACCTAATATTACTGGTAATTTTATCTTTAGGCACATGTAAATTATTAAGTATTTCGATAAGGGAATACACAATGATTAAGATAGTTTTATTTATTGAAGTATGCAGTAGGACTAAAATGTATTTAGAATATATAAGAATGGAGCATTAAAAATGCATTATATCTTTGTTTATTTTTAATCAATATGCTTAAAAAAATTTAGCATGGTATTAGGTATTTATATAGTTAAATAAGGTTATAATTTTATGGTATAGAAATCGTGATTTGGGAGTTATTAATTAACTTTTCTAAATAATTTTCATTGCAAGTATATTTGTGTATTTCTAACAATCTTTTGAACAGTTAATAAAATGCTGTTTGAATATTTGATGAAGGCATATTGTGTTGAACGCATTAACTACGAAGGCAGACGGAAGTTATTAAGCTTTCTGATAAGGTTATACAAAATCTTTAAGATTGTTTTTTATTGAAGTATCCAGTAGGACCAGAAAATATTTAGAATTGTTAAGTTCATTGCATTTATAAGTACATTTTTTTCATTTTATTATAATGAATCTTAATTACATTAATGTAAACAAAATAATATTTGTCGTGCAAACATTATATCTTTGTTTATTTTTATTCAATATGCTTAACCCCTTAATGCACAGTTTTAGAACGTTGTCTTGCCAAAAAAAATTACAAACATATAAAAATAATAAAAAATTTTATTGGAATTTTGGATTTTGATATCATTGCAGAAAATAGTCCAAATTTATATATATATATATATATATATATATATATATATATATATATATATATATATATATATATATATATATATATATATATATATATATATATATAATACTTGAATAAGTAAGTGTTATAGCTTACAATCCCATGTAAATGATAAATATCAATAAAATGATTGTTTATATTTTGCTTTCACATTGTTATTTTCAATTCTCGATTGCATTCGAGTGTGAAAAATTTTAGCAACATAAAGTACAACGCCGCTCGAATTATCTCGAGTGTGCACAGTTTGGCCAGTATAGCAAGCTCGAGTTAACTCGAGAGTGCATGTTAAGGGGTTAAACATATTAAAATGTTGTTATCAATATATACCTAAAAGTGTTATAACTTTATATTATAAAATTCGCTGTCTGTGAGTTATTAATTAACATTTACTAAATGACTTTCATTTCGTTTCTATTGTGAATCTCAAACAATCTTTGGAGTTGTTAATGAAATAATGACTGAATATTTGGTAAGGATATATTCAATTGAGCACTTCTAACTACGTAATCAGATGCAAATTAAATATTCGATAAGTTTGTGCACAATGATTAAGGCAATTTTTTTTATAGAAGTATTCAGTAAAACAAAATATTTAGAATTTGAGGGGACACAGAACATTTTCAGCTGAAAAATCCATAACAGCCTATATTTTATTGAATATAAAACAGAAAGCTGTGATCTGTTTAAAATAAGATTTTTCGTTCAGCAGGAATAGTAGTCTAAATCTATTAAATTATATAACCTATAACAAGAAGTACATTTTTCGTATACCAAAATAATACACCTTTATAAAAACTTTAAAAATTATATATACCAAAATTAAAATGTAGAAATCAGCTTGCCGGCAAATTAACTTATGAAAATTATAACTTATAAACTAATTTTTATATCAAATAGGAGTTAATTATGTTTTTAATTCCGTGAACTTTAATTATATTAATATTAATAAAATAATACATTTCCGTGAACATTAATTATATTAATATGAACAAAACAATTTTATTACATAGTAAAGGATAATTTATTTTAAAGTTTTAATTTCTTAACTGTTACTGTCAATTTAATTCAAAAATTGTTGATACCTTTGAAGTTTTTGTTTGAAGAATAAAAAAGATATTTCACTTGAATTTGATATAAAATTAATTTCTGGTATACATATTTTAAAATTTGTTTTGCGGTAAACAAATTTAATTTATTTCTCATTTGGTGTATATTTTTCACGTTTTTATAAAAAAATATACTACTTTAAATGATAAAATTAAATAATTTTTAACGATAGAGTATTATTAAAGAATTTGTAAAAGTTAATTGTAAACGGAGCAGAATATTTTATTTTATGGTGAATAGAACAGTCTATATATATAAAAAAGAATTTGTTCTGTCTGTCTGTACTCAATAGACTCAAAAACCATACATCAAATCGCCGTGAAAATTTTGGAAATTATTAGGTTCATCCCTGGGAAGGTTTTTGAAAATTTTTAATGTTCGAAATCCATTCCTTCACCCTTTTTCGAGCTTTTCATGTCATTATTCCAAGCATTATTTTCCCCGGTTAAGCGCAAACGATTAATTTTTTAATTTATCGCATCATAACTAAGTGAAAGAAGCAATATTTCTAGCAATGTGACGTCATCCCAAGTAATTGTTTTAAACGCAGTTGTCCTCGGTTAAAAGCGGAAGATTAAAATTGTCAATTTATCACATAATAAATAGGTGAAAACGATATTTTTCTATCATTATGACGTCATTCCTTTAAATATCTCATTTATTCACTTCTTATTTTATATTATTTAAACATTGTCTGCATAGTACCAATTCGATTTGACCTGGAAATTTAGATATAAAAGAATTACCTTTCATTTATACGTGACGCAAATTATAGCATTTTTATATAAGAAGTAATTTTAAATTTAATTCTTGGTTCATTTTTACGTTACAATGAAATGTTTATCAACAATATTCTAACAACAAAAAGTACAAATTTCAGTGACTCTCATAGGCAAATAAAAACCTATCATTTTATATAGTTATCTTTATATTCATATGGTTGTCACTATGAATGTGTGTTTCTGTTTCATACAAAACCATGTGGTTTGTCATAAATTTCCTTAATTTTGGACAACATTTATTAATACCAACAAAATTAGCACTGTTGCTGTCAAAACCTCTGCTTTCTATTCGACCATGTAATATGGCAAGGTATATTAACGTTGTACGTAATACAGTAGTATAAAAACTGAATATTGTTATAATACGCTTATAATAGAAATATATAAATATGTCAATGACTCGAACTGCACCGTGACGAATTTAGAGAGTTATCCACGAAAAAAAATCTTTATTTAAAAGTAATATATTAAGTTCACCGTAGTAAAGCATGGGCACATTTGCTAGTTATTTATATTAAAGACTTAAGTCTCGATAGGTACTATGTTCGTTTAGAGAGAGATGCACACACAAAATATTTGTATATATCTTTTTTGTAATCAATATGTCTAAAATATTTAACATTACTACCAATATTTACGTAAGAATGGCTGAAATTTAATGGTATGATATTCGTAGGCTATTGGATTGCCCGCGTGGCGTATGGGCAATCTTATTTCTTTGTCAATCTCACTGTTTTCGCAATATCTTTTATATTTTTAATGTCAGATTAATATTATAGATGTCCCCAAAATGTTATTTTTCTAAGTGTATTCTTTCTGATTTAAAATCATGAGCTTTCTGATAGGTTTTGCATTGCTACACGAGTTTTTATCTTGGCTTTGGCTTGAGTTTTAGGTTTGGTTTGGTTTGGAGTGCTACGGTCTACTTTATATTTTTAATGTCAGATTAATATTATAGATGTCCCCAAAATGTTATTTTTCTAAGTGTATTCTTTCTGATTTAAAATCATGAGCTTTCTGATAGGTTTTGCATTGCTACACGAGTTTTTATCTTTGAGATTTTGTCTTTACTTTGGCTTGAGTTTTAGGAGACTGACTGAGAGAGACTTTTTAGAGGTAATTCGACCTACATACAAAAAACCAAGACCTTCAGACCAATTCTATGTGCGTTCACTGGAGAAAAATGACAGTTGCAAAAGAATTAGAAAACAGACTAGGTTTTTTGTCTGGACTGTGACGCTGGATTATGCCTCTTGCCCTCTTTCAAGATTAATCGCACTCAATCTGATCTTTGAAAAATCCGGTTAAGTAAATGTACGTTCAGTATTAAAACATACTAGGTGTTTTTGTCCGGACTCTGACGCTGGATTATGCCTCTTACCTTCTTTCAAGATTAATCGCACTCAATCTGATCTTTGAAAAATCCGGTTAAGTAAATGTACGTTCAGTATTAAACACTAGGTGTTTTTGTCCGGACTCTGACGCTGGATTATGCCTCTTACCTTCTTTCAAGATTAATCGCACTCAATCTGATCTTTGAAAAATCCGGTTATGTAAATGTACGTGCAGTATTAAACGGACTAGCTGTTTTTGTCTGGACTGTGACGCTGGATTATGCCTCTTGCCCTCTTTCAAGATTAATCGCACTCAATCTGATCTTTGAAAAATCCGGTTAAGTAAATGTACGTGCAGTATTAAACAGACTAGGTGTTTTTGTCCGGACTGTGACGCTGGTTTATGCCTCGTGCCCTCTTTCAAGATTAATCGCACTCAATCTGATCTTTGAAAAATCCGGTAAAGTAAATGTACGTGCAGTGTTTGCATTCGAAAATAATTGTCTAGTAATTGTTATCGAAAACCATTGTATTTTTTATATGCACAGCTGTAAATGTAACTTCCTGTTATCAAAATCTGAAAGTAAAAGATTTTAGTATTCGGAGATATTAACTTTCCCGAACGATCCATATTCAAAGTTATATAAAAAGCTTCCTTTTACATACGTGGAATCCTTTAACACTTTCAATTAAAAGCTTTTATCATAAGCATGTTATCATCATGGAATATATAAGTAAAATAATAACATTAAGGAAAATACTAAGTTTTTTCTTCACGCAAAAATTTATGTAACACTTCTTTTAAGATTATGAGTATCCAACCACATTTCTTTAAAAAAAATTTTAATTCTCAGTTTTTAATGTAATTCGATTTTATATAAGAATGGAAATTTCAAAAGACTGTAATCGATAAATATTTACGAAAAATGTTTCAAAAATTTATAAAGTAGGGTACTTTTTGTGTTTTTAAATATAAATTTATTGGTAGCAATTCATCTAATAAATCTTTTAAAATGGAGGAAACTACTTCTGCTTGTTCCATTTCTAAACGATGTATTTAAAAAACATTTTTTTTTTTTATCAAAATTATTTAACTGTGAAAAACTTAATTAAATTAATGCTAAAAATAAAATTTTAATTTAACAAACTTAAAAACTTTATTTATTTGTGATTATTGTGTAAAAGAAAATTTTCAAAATGTTCCTTAAAGTATTGTCCTATTAACTTTAACTTAAAATGAAATAATGTGGAAATTAAAGAAAACTTAATGTAAATCTTTTAGAAGAAGCTATATAAGTGTCTTATTAATATGTCAAAAAATATTTTTTAAGTAAAAAGAAAATTTGGATTGTAGAATGTTAATATTACAGCTACCGATAGAATTTGATTGAAAATTATCTTTTTATCCCATTAGTTAATTTAATAATTCCCTGAAAATGTTATGAAATAAAATATCTCCTTTTATTCTATATATAATAAAGCAATAACTTAATCTAAATATATACTGATAAGAGAGCATTTATTCTTTTATTTTAAATAACAGAATTGATTTTTATAATTTATTATTTTTCTGTTTCTATTTCCGATCCAATTGAATTGTAATTTTTATCGACTGTACTAATTTTCAAAGATATATAATTTACGAAATGTTTATAGTCCTGAAATAGATCAATTTTATAAAAAAATTTTTAATTAGGATGAAATTATTGCACAAAAAATAATCATATTAAAAAAACTATCACATATGTACCATTTATTTTTAAAAAAATTTTATTGTAAATCTAATTATATAAAACGTATAAATAATACAGAGATATTAAATAATTTAAAACAAAATATTTAAATAATTTTAAAATATAACCTAATGCTATAAAAATGTTTATTTTTATATTTATAATATAAATTATAATTAACAATTCTTAAAAAAAATAGGACTTAAATAATGAATAAATCGAAGAATAAGGGGTTAATTCAAATGTTTTAAAGAATTTTTTTGTGTATAAACATATTTAAAAATTTATATTAGAATCGGATATATTTAGGAGAAAAAATTTTTTTTTAATTTTGCTAATTAACTGAAGAATCCAATATGATTCTCTATTCATAACATAAATTAGAGAACAGACGGACAAATAACTTAGTATTATTATATAGTATACATGCAGCCGATAAAAAAATCAGAGTACAATTTCTCAAAAAGTTCCTAAATATGTAATATAGATGTAATTTCGCAATATGCGGCTCTCAAGATTATTTGTGTTATAAAGAATTATTTTTATTTTTGTGATATATTTTAAAAAATATAAACTGATAATATATGTTAAAAAAAATCGTTTATTTTTTTAAAATATTATAAATTCCACAATTATATATTCACGCATAATACCGAAAACATACGTTAAATATTTATAAAATATCCTATTTTTGAAATATAGTGTTACAATATTGTATTTACATTTACCAATGCAAATATCGTATAATTAAAAAAATTTATATATAAAATATATAAAACGAAGAATTATTATAAATGAATTCAGAATAATATAATTTCTGCAGAAAAAAATATTATAAATACCTTTTTTGCTAATTTTATAATAGATTTAATATAAAAATTTCAAAATTATAAAAATGTATATTATAAATAAAATATTTTGAGTATTAAAAATTTGAGCATATATATATTTATAAAAAACTTTAATATCACTTTTCAAAAACATAATTGGTTTTTAGTTAAGTAATAAAATATATGTAAACTTTCATTTCTCTTCCCGCATACACCTTCATTTCACATTATCAAATGTGGTATACCTATTTTCACGGTTGTGAGCCAATTTGACTCATAGAATGTATGTTAATATAAATAAATATGGTCCTATAAAGTATATTATTAAGAGTAAAAGTAAATATAGAGAACACTTCCATTCCAATGACAGAAATTCATGCTACTGACGCACGGAAGAATTGTCAAGTTCAACAATCATGCAAAAGAAACAGATGTAGAAACCATTGTGCTAAATGTAATAGAAATGTTTGCGGAAAATGTGTTTCAAAAACAGATTTTATATGTAAAAATGTTTTCCATGAATTTTTTGATAATAAACATTTCATTTAAATTAATTTGGAACTATTTTCTTTGCAAAAAACTTCAATTTTCTTGTATGAGTCAAATTGGCTCACTTCAGTAAAAATAGGTATATGATCAACATCCGTAAATCTAGTGTTAAGGAGCTTGGCCACCTCTGTAATATACAATTCTTATGTGACGCTACGGAAGCACTGCTATAATTTTTTTTCAAATAATTACATGTATTACAAGGTTAAATGTAATAAAAAATATGCAGTATATTAATTCTTAAGCATTTTTCGAGTATCCCTTCTTATCAACAGAAATGTTTTCTTATATTGATACCGTAAAGGAATCCCATTGTCCAAACCATTGTGCTAAATGAAGTAGAAATGTTTGCGGAAAATGTGTTTCAAAAACAGATTTTATATGTAAAAAATATTTTCCATGAATTTTTTGATAATAGACATTTTATTTAATTTAATATGGAACTATTTTCTTTGCAAAATACTTCAATTTTCTTGTATGAATCAAATTGGCTCACTTCAGTAAAAATAGGTATATGATCAACATCCGTAAATCTAGTGTTAAGTTTTGGTTTGGAGCGCTACGGTCTACTGTTTTGCACACGAGGGCTAATGAGACCGGGACCTACTGCTTAAAGCCGATTCCGAACGGCTACGAATATCCATGCCATAGTGGGATTCGAACCCACGAACTAAGGTACCGACGATCAGCGCCCTAACCAATCGGCCAACGTTCGGCTCTAGTGTTAAGGAGCATGGCCTCCTCTACAATATACCAGTCTTATGTGACGATACAGAAGAAATGCTATAATTTTTTTTCAAATAATTACATGTATTACAAGGTTAAATGTAAAACAAATATGCCGTATATTAAATCTCAAGCATTTTTCGAGTATCCCTTCTTATCAATAGAATTTTTTCATATCTTTCCTTATATTGATACCGTAAAGGAATCCCATCAGTTTTGCCAAAATATATGCTATTAAAATGCCTATATTTGAATTCCTCTGATATGCAGCTTATTTAAATGCAACGTTCATTTTTTCCCATTTCATGATTTGGTTCTTTCTCTGTGCCCGGAAATCTAAACAACTTTTTCCTTTTCCCGATAATATATTTTAAGGAATACACAGCTCCCTAATAACCTGAGCAGAAGCTTACAGCCCGAGTTTCCCCCATTTCTTTTTCGTAAAGAAGATTTTGACCCCTCGGAAAGCAACGAATTGCATTCGCGTTTCGAATTAAATCTGAGAAACGCTTTCTCCCTTTTTTTCTGTAAATTCTATGGCATTAGATTAAAAGGAAGAAAAAATAAGGGAACTACTTTGCATAATAAATTTTCAATTTCCTACCGAGAGAGAAGTTCATGAACATTTGAATGAAACACGTTAGGACTACATTCAGTATATCAAATATCTGAACGGGATTTTCGCTTGATATTAGTTGCCATGCTCTCAATAAGACACGGCACAATTTCGGTATATCTTAATGCCTAGAATGGAAATATATTAAAAATAATCTCCATTTCTATAGGGTAGTAAAGAAATGCATAGTAATGTAGTAAAATTTCAGCTTGCGAAATGATAACATTAAATTATCACTTGTATCAGGTATAATGTTTGACTTAAGTTTTCGCCTGGCATTTTTTAAACTTACACCCTAGTGGTGTTTATAAAACAATTACCATATTTTGTTCTTCATTCATACATAGTAATAATTACACCATCGATGTATTTATAAATAATAGTTACAATTTTTCTTTTTATATCAATTACAACTATTTTTATAACTATTTCTCAAGTAGACCAGACTTAGTTTTGTTATAAATAGCCTTCAGGAGTAAAGTACATTAAAAATAAACTTCATATATATAGGGAAAAAAGAAATGCACAGTAATGTAGAGAAATTTCAGCTTGCGAAATGATAACATTAAATTATCATTTGTATCAGGTATAATGTTTGACTTAATTTTTCTCCTTGCATTTTATAAACTTACATTCTATTGGTGTTTTTAAAACAATTACCATAATTTGTTCTTCATTCATACATAGTAATAATAATTACAACATCGATGTATTTATGAATGATAGTTATAATTTTTTCTTTTTATATAAATTAAAATATATAATTACATCTAAACCAGTTTTAGTTTTGTTATTCCTAATACTCAGGAGTAAAGTACATTAAAAATAAATTTTATATATATACAAAAAAAGAAATGCGTAGTAATGTAGATAAATTTCAGCTTGTGAAATAACATTATGTTATCATTTGTATCAGGTATAATGTATGTCTTATGCATTCTCCTTGCATTTGACAAACTTACAACCTAATGGTGTTTATAAAACAATTACCATATTTTTCATAATTCAAGCAAATTAATAATCTCACCATCTATGTTATTTATAAATAATTGTTGCATATTTTACATTTCATGTAAATTGCAAGTATTTTTATAACTATTTCTCAACTAGAACAGATTTAGTTTTGTTATACGTAGAACTTCGGGTAAAGTACATTAAAAATAAACTTCATGTATGAGAAATGCAAAAGAAATGCATAGTAATGTAGAGAAATTTCAGCTTGTGAAATGATAACAGTACGTTATCATTTGTATCAGGTATAATGTTTCACTTAAGTTTTCATTTTGCAGTCTCCTTGGATTTTATAAACTTACACACTAATGGTGTTTATAAAAA
Source organism: Pardosa pseudoannulata (assembly GCA_032207245.1). Classification (NCBI taxonomy): domain Eukaryota; kingdom Metazoa; phylum Arthropoda; class Arachnida; order Araneae; family Lycosidae; genus Pardosa; species Pardosa pseudoannulata. The sequence continues at coordinate 31,131,393 of CM063506.1, forward strand.
TAATTACCATATTTATTTCTTAATTCAAACATAGTAATAATTATACCATCGATGTATTTATAAATAATAGTTGCAGTTTTTTATTTTCATGTAAATTGCAACTATTTTAAAACTATTTCTCAACTAAACCAGACTTAGTTTCGTTATAAACATTGTACTCAAGAGTAAAGTACAGTTAAAAATAAACTTTATATACAAGGAAAAAAGAAATGCTTAGTAATGTAGAGAAATTTCAGCTTATGAAATGATAACATTAAGTTATCATTTCTATCAGGTATAATGTTTGACTTAAGTTTTCTTATGTAGTCTCCTTGCATTTGAAAAACTTATACCATAATGGTGTTTATAAAAGCAGTTACCATAATTTGCTCTTCATCCTAACATCGTAATAATTATACCATCAATATATTTATAAATAATAGTTACATATTTTACTTTTTATATAAATTGCAACTATTTTTAACTATTTCTCAACTAGACCAGACTTAGTTTTGTTATACCTGGTACTCAGGAGTAAAATACATAAAAAAATAACTTCGTATATATATATATAGAGAGAGAGAGAAAAGAAATCCGTAGTAATGTTGGGAAATTTCTGTCTCTGTACCGATAAATTAAGTATAATGTTTAATTTCAGGCTTCTTATCAACACTCTCTTATCAAAGTATTTCATAAATTAATATAATAATACATCTTTAAAATTGTCTTTTATTCCTAAGTGAAATAGTATATTTTGGTATAATTTTTATTAAAACTAGTTGGATCATTTTTTTAATTAGCAATTTCGAAAGTTTATCAAAATTTACTTTAAAATATTGATAAATTTAGCATTGTTCATATAAGAAAGGTTTATTATAAATTTTCTTTAAAATGCCGATAAATTTAGCATTGTTCAAATCAGAAAGGTTTATTATAAATTTTCTTTAAAATGCCGATAAATTTAGCATTGTTCAAATTAGAAAGGTTTATTATAAATTTTCTTAAAAATGCCGATAAATTTAGCATTGTTCAAATCAGAAAGGTTTATTATAAATTTTCTTTAAAATGCCGATAAATTTAGCATTGTTCAAATCAGAAAGGTTTATTATAAATTCACTTTAAAATATCGATAAATTTAGCATTGTTCAAATCAGAAAGGTTTATTATAAATTTTCTTTAAAATGCCGATAAATTTAGCATTGTTCAAATCAGAAAGGTTTATTATATATTCACTTTAAATATCGATAAATTTACCATTGTTCCTATCAGAAAGATTTATTATAAATTCACTTTAAAATATCGATAAATTTAGTATCGTTCCTATCAGAAAGGTTTATTATAAACTTTCTTTAAAATTCCGATAAATTTAGCATTTTTCAAATCAGAAAGGTTTATTATAAATTTTCTTTAAAATATCGATAAATTTAGCATTGTTCAAATCAGAAAGCTTTATTATGAATTTTCTTTAAAATATCGATAAATTTAGCATTGTTCAAATCAGAAAGGTTTATTATAAATTTTCTTATTCTAATAACCATGAGCAGAACGATGGTAGAATGGTAAGGGCACTGATCTTCGGTACCGGATTTCGTGAATTCAAATCCCACTGTAGCATGAATGTTAGTAGCCATTCGGAATCGGCTTTAAGTAGTAGGTTCCGGTGTCATTATCCCTTATGTTGCATAAAAGTAGACAGCAGGACTCTAAACCAAATCTATTAATCATTTTTACCAAAAAGTAATCTAAAGATTGGATGTAAGAATAAGAATCGCAAGAACACTGTCGGATACACTTGCGTTACAAACAAAATAATTATAGCAAAATACTGAATATTTATAAAGAATCTTAATATTATATTGATCTTGAAATTTAAGCAAGTTTTAGTTCGTTATAAGCTACATTCTTCTGCAATACTTTAATTTGGGTTGTAGTCTCTGTTCTAAGTTTGTAGAAATTATTGTATTCTGTGTTAATAGTAGTTTCTATTATAGTCTGCTTAGAATGATCTAATCTGTTTAATTTCTGATGCACTCTATCTACTATTGATTCTGATAAGCTTCTCTTCCATTCTTCCATTCTCTTAAATTTTGTCTAATTTGTGTTAATTTTTCTTTATGTCTAGTATTAGTTTTATGATATAAATAGTTTATACAGCCTAATAGCTAGTGTCTACTTTAAAACACATGTAATATCTGCCATTGAAACTTTGAATTTCATTATATAAATATTAATTCCGTACTCGCTAGTGTGTTCTTTAATACTTTTCCCCAATTCATAGTTTCTACGGCATTTGTAAAATATTCGCTTTGTCTAGCATTTGGTCTAGAATGTAATCAATACCTACAATCTATTTCAAATCTAGTATCTATTCTAGTACAAATCCACCACCTATCATAAGAACTTTAAATTCTAAACCATAAGTTTTAATTCATTACATCCTAAATTGTTCCTCAATATTTGTCATCAGTTCATAGTCTCTACTACTGAACAGGGTTGGAAGAGTATTTAACAAACCAAGTTTTAAACAGAGTTTCGAATTTAGCAATTCGAGTTTTAAATCATTTGTTTTAATTCATTACAATCTAGACTGTTCCTCAATACATTACATCAGTTCAGAGTCTCTATTACATATATTAGTTATTCAATTTTTTCTAGTATGTGGTCTGCGGAATAACATGCATTTATGATTTATTTCACATCTAGTGTTTATTATAGTATAAATATATTACCTGTAGCTAAAACTTTGAATTTTAAACTATACGTTTTAATTCATCACAATCTAGACTGTTCCTCAAAACATTACATCAGTTCATATGTTCACAGTCTGTATTACATATATTAGTTATTCACTTTTCTGTTGTATGTGGTCTATGGAATAACATGCATTTGTGATTTATTTCAAATCTAGTGTTTATTATAGTATAAATATATTACCTGTAGCTAAAACTTTGAATCTTAAACTATGCGTTTTAATTCATTACATTCTAGACAGTTTCTCAATACTTAACATCAGTTCATCAGTTCACAGTCTCTATTGCATATATTAGTTATTCAATTTTCTGTAGTATGTGGTCTCTGTAATAACATGCATTTGAGATTTATTTCAAATCTAGTGTTTAATATAGTATAAATATATTACCTACAGCAAAAACTTTGAATTTTGAAGTATACGTTTTAATTCATTACAATCTAGACTGTTCATTAATACATTACATCAGCTGATCAGTTCACAGTCTCTATTACATATATTAGTTATTCAATTTTTTCTAGTATGTGGTCTGTGGAATAACATGCATTTGTGATTTATTTCAAATCTAGTGTTTATTATAGTATAAATATATTACCTGTAGCTAAAACTTTGAATTTTAAACTATACGTTTAAATTCATTACATTCTAGACTGTTCCTCAATACATTACATCAGTCCACAGTCTCTATTACATATATTAGTTATTCAATTTTCTGTAGTATGTGGTCTATGTAATAACATGCATTTGTGATTTATTTCAAATCTAGTGTTTATTATAGTATAAATATATTACCTGTAGCTAAAACTTTGAATTTTAAACAATACGTTTTAATTCATTACAATCTAGACAGTTCCTCAATACATTACATCAGCAGTTCAGAGTCTCTATTACATACAATAGTTATTCAATTTTCTCTATTATGTAGTCTATGGAATAACTTGCATTTTGGATTTATTTCAAACTAGTGTTTATTATAGTATAAATATATTACCTGTAGCTAAAACTTTGAATCTTAAACTATGCGTTTTAATTCATTATAATCTAGATCAGGGGTAGGCAACGCGGCGCCCGCGGGCGCCATGGCGCCCCCGATCGATTTTTAATTTGCCCTCGCTGGAATAATGTAAAGTATGATAGCCAGAGCGATTTACTTACTCTTGTCAAACAGCGATATACAGCAAGTTGAGTTTAGGATTTGCATAAATGAGCAGTTTGATAACCTTGAGCGTATCTCATAACACGCACGTATTTTTTGTTAGTGTGTGATCGTATTTCGAATAGACCACGCGTAGACCGTGCATTTAAAACTACCAAGTAATCCGAAATAATTCTTTTCTTTCAAAACCCTTCATTACAACATACAATTGCGAGTCTTTGTTCTCTAATATGAAATATATTTGAAATCAAAATACCGAACAAAGTTTAATGACTCACATTTAGATAAATGTTTACGGACGAGGAAACTCTAAATATATCCCCAATTATAAGAAATTAGCTGAAAATATGGACACCCAAGTTTCCCAATGAGTTATATGTATCATTATGTATGACACCAACAAAATAAAGTTATAAAAAATCTGTTTTTTTAATGCCTATTTATAACTGATTATCTGTAAAAACTCGGTGATTTTCAAATTTATATTTTAGACTATGTCTAGACTGTTCTCAATATTACATTAGTTCATCAGTTCACAGTCTCTATTCATATATTAGTTATTCAATTTTCTCTAATATGCGTCTATGGAATAACATGCATTTAGGATTTATTTCTAACTAGTGTTTATTATAGTATAAATATATTACCTGTAGCAAAAACTTTGAATTTAAACTATATTCATTCTAGACTGTTCCTCAATACATAACAGTCTATGGTTTATAATTTTTCTCTAGTATGTGGTCTATATAACGCATGATTTTATTTCAAATCTATTTATTATAGTACAAATATATTACCTGTAGCTAAAATAAAACGTTTAATTCATACATTCTAGACTGTATACATTATAGTTTCAGTTACATTCTATTACATATATTAGTTCAATTTTCTCTGTAGTATTAACGTGATTTATTCAAATTTATGTGTATTATAGTATATATATTACTTAGCATTGATAGTTTATTTAAAATCCAATGCCTATTCCAGCCCAAATCTATTATCTGTCTTAAGAACATTTAAATCATTCGTTTTTATTCAATACATTGTAGATTGTTCCTCAATACTTAATATTAGTTCAGTCTCTTTTACATATATTAGCAATTCAATTTTCTCTAGTATGTGGTATAACTAATATCTGTGATTTGTTTGAAATTTATTTAGTGTTTATAATAGTATAAATATATTACCTGTAGCAAAAACTTTCAGATTTAAAGTATACGTTTTAATTCATTACATTCTAGACTGTTCCTTAATACATTACATCAGTTCATATTCTCTATTGATGAAGTTATATTTTTTGTCTAGTATGTGATCAATGATTAAACTAGCATTGATAATTTATTTAAAATCCTGTGTTTATTGTAGCACAAATCTATTATTTGTCACAAGAACTTTTAAAGCATTCGTTTTGATTCAATACGTTGTAGATTGTTCCTCAATACTTAATATTAGTTCACAGTCTCTATTACATATATTAGCAATTCAATTTTCTCTAGTATGTGGTATAACTAACATCTGTGATTTATTTCAAATTTATTTAGTGTTTATAATAGTATAAATATATTACCTGTAGCAAAAACTCTCAATTTTAAACTATACGTTTTAACTCATTACATTCTAGACTGTTCCTTAATACATTACATCAGTTCATATTCTTTATTGATTAAGTTATATTTTTTGTCTAGTGTGTGATCTATGATTAAACTAGCTTTGATAGTTTATTTAAAATCTAGTGTTTATTCCAATATAAGTTTATTATTTGTCACAAGAACTGGGAGTTTTAAAACATACGTTTTAGTTTATACGTTCTTCAATGCTTTACATCGGTTCATAGTCTCTATCATAATTAGCTTCGACCAAGTATGTGGAAATTCAAACCTCTTTATTTCATCAATTTTTTAGCAGATTTTATAGTTATTTTTAATGTTTTAGACTCTCTAACTCATTTTCTAGACTGTTTAATACGTTCCTAAATTTTTTTTTGTAGTCATCAGTTTAAATCTATAGGATTTATTAGCTTATGATAGTATTAAATATTAGTTTTATGACCAATATATATTATTTTCACAAGAATATTAACGATGAACGTTTAAATTCACATCACATTTACTGCATTCATAATAGCCATAAATTTTGCTTTCTATTATCCCTCATCTACTTTCTGATGCAGATTTTTCCGCTTATTTTTTAACCCTATTTTGAGTAGCCCAATCAGTTTTATTTCTGGCAGATGATATTAGGCTTAGCTTGAGTGCACTTCGAATTAAGTAGAAATTTTTGACAATCAGTCGTTTTTACAGAATAAAAAAAACGATATAATTTTAAACAATAAATTAAATCGCAAAATACATAGGAGTATTTTGCGATTTATTTTTTAGTTGTTTGAATATAAATTATTATATTTAAATTTTCATTTCATTATTTATTAAATTAAATATTTTATCTGAATACAACCTTTTTTTTGCATAAACTCTATACAGTAACTCATAGGCTTAAAATGATACAACTGAATTTTATTAATTTTTTCGTGCCCAGGCTTTAAAATTTAGACATTTTTGGTACCAAACTCATAAGTCGTTTTTACAGAAATCCGTAAAATAAACAGCAATATAATTGTAACAAATTTTTCTTAAATTAAATCTAAGCTTAAAATACTTTATAGGAGTATTTTGCTTTGATTGGTATTTTTTAGTTGATGAATATAAATTATTTATATTTTAAATAATTCATTTCATTATTTATTAAATTTAAATCTTATATCTGAAAAAATACTAAAACAGAATGTTTTGCATAAAAACGTCTACTGCAGTATATCTACATAAAAATTGCTTAAAATGATAAAAACGAACTGAATTTTAATAATAATTTTTTCTCTAAAACAAGTTTACAAATTTATTTGGAATCTTTTATCCAAAAATTAATTACAAATAAACAGATATTATTCAAAATGGATGAAAAGCAGACTAGTTACTTATAAACTTGGAAAAAATTATTGTATCTTATTTAATGCTGAATTTATATGTTTAGAATATAATTGTCAAAGTCTCGACCTTAATACATTACATCAGTTCATATTGTCTAGTGAATACGTTATTTTTTTTTATCCAAGTATGTGATCTATGATTAAACTAGCATTGATAGTTTATTTAAAATCTAGTATTTATTTATTTAAATAATTTATTTCATTTTCCATATTAAATTTATATTTTTTATATGAAAAAATACAAAAACAGATTTTTTTGCAAAATAAAAGTCTTCTGCAGTATATGTACATAAAAATTGCTTAAACAACAAAAACAAACTGAATTTTAATAATAATTTTATTTTCTCTAAAACAAGTTTACAAAGTTATTTGGAATTTTTTCTCCAAAAATTAAATACAAATAAACAGCCATTATTTAAAATGGATGCAAATCAGACTAGTTACTTATAAACTTGGAAAAAATTATTGTATCTTATTTAATGCTGAAATTATATGTTTAGAATATAATTGTCAAAGTCTCGACCTTAATACATTACATCAGTTCATATTCTTTATTTTTATTTTTTTGTCTTGTATGTGATCTATGATTAAACTAGAATTGATAGTTTATTTAAAATCTAGTATTTATTTTTTTTAATAATTCATTTCATTTTCCATATTAAATTTAAATTTTTTATCTGAAAAAATACAAAAACAAAAAATTTTTTTTTGCAAAAAAAAAGTCTACTGAAGTATGTCTACATAAAAATTGCTTAAAACAACAAAAGCAAACTGAATTTTGATAATAATTTCATTTTCTCTAAAAGAAGTTTACAAAGTTATTTGGAATTTTTTCTCCAAAAATTAAATACAAATAAACAGCCATTATTTAAAATGGATGCAAAGCAGACTAGTTACTTATAAACTTGGAAAAATTTATTGTATGCTATTTAATGGTGAATTTATATGTTTAAAATATAATTTTCAAAGTCCCGACTTGCATTTAAAACAAAAAGAGAGAATCATGTCTTGCACAGTTTCTTTTTCTGATGCAATGCTATGACAGGGGAGATATTTTCAAAATTTGCTTATATTTTATTTCCTAGAATAAAAAAGAGAAAATTGAAGCATAAATCAGTGTTTAAAATTAAAACTGACCAATGTCTTACATAAACACACCTTACGTAATATATCTATCATTGAAAATTAAAAATATTCTACGATCTAAACCAGGAATGGTCAAACTACGGCCCGTGGGATAAATCCGGCGACCCGGAAGGTTTTATCCGGCCCGCGAATAGAATTTTAAGTTGCCGGTCCGAGGCAAATTAAAAGAAATATATGTTTATACATTATATATCCATCCCTTTTTCTACTTTGTTTAAATATTATATCCCAAATTTATTATCTCATGCCCAGAAGATCAGTGGTATATTTGCTTCTTATATCTGAACAAGTGTTTTCAACTTTGAGCCTTAGGTTGTTGTTTTTTTTCGATACTGTCTACTTTTGCAACACGAGGACTAATGAGACTGGGACCTACTGCTTAAAGCCGATTTCTAACGGCTACGAATATCCATGCCATAGTGGAATTCGAACCCATGAACTCCGGTTCCGAAGGTGAGCACCCTAACCATTCGGCCATCGTTCGGCTTTGAGCCTTAGAAAGAATAATTTGAGAAGTAGACTGACAGATGAACATTTAGCCTATTTCATTAAAATCAGTACATCTCACTTATACCTCAGTATAAGGAACTTTTAAAAATGAAATGGAAATTTCATTCATCCCATTAACATATTTAAACCGTAATACTTTTATATTGTTTTTAAAATTTTAGAAAAATTTATCTTCGCCCTCCAAACTTATTTTCTTCCGATTTTTGACCCGCGACTGAAAAAGGTTACCCATCCCTGATCTAAACCATTAAAAATGTAAGTTAAGGCAAAAATGCCTGTCTCTTTCAAATTAAATGTCAAATCTGTTATCAGTAACATGGTAACAGGCTTGAATTTCAAATGACAAGCATTATAAATTTGGCTGACTTGCATAATTTGTAACTTAGCTAACAATGAAAATTTATGACAAATGAACTACTAATCAATATTTAAGGATAAAAGTGTAAAAATACTTTTTAATATTCAATGTAGTTATTACCTTTTCCTTTTTTCTCTTTTTTCCTCTAGGACATCATATCTAAGCAAAATCTGAAAATCATCGAGATACATAAATTTTATAAACATGGTATCGTGATAAACAATGTGAAAGTTTGATATATATAATGTTTATGTACGCATTGTGCATTGTGCGCAGTGTGAACAAACACTATGTAAATAACTAATAGGTAAAAATTTATAACACAATTATTAACTTCTTGATTTTTTTTTCATTAAGAAGACACAGTACCTTTTGTGCTAAATGGGCTTCATATAACAGCCTATTTTAAATTCAGTGCAAAATAAAATGTTAGAAATAAAATTTTTCTCTGAGAGATTTTCTTATAACAGGGGTCTAACTTTACAAAAAAATATTTAGTTTTGCCATATGATGTAAAACATATTTAAAACAACGTAAAATATATACAATTTACGAAAAAATAAATATAGTATGTAATTTTTGTAAATTACAAAATCGTAAAAAGCTTTTAAAATATGTAAATTAAAAGCTAATTTTTATTTCAAATACAAGATATTTATCATTTTTATTTTGTGAACTTCATTTATAATAACATGATTTCAATTTATAGTATGATCAAAGTTATTATTTTTATTTTTAAATTTAAAATTTTAATATTTTAAGAGATTTTAATTTTTTTAATGTAAAAATGTTAGATATGTGTAAAGTTTTGATTTTATCAGACATTATACCTCAACTGGATACAAAAATTTAGTTTCTGGCATATATATATTTCAAAAGTTATCGTGCGGGTAAGTAATTTTAATTTTTTTAAGTTATTAAGAAAGTATGCTACTTGAAATGACAAAACTAAATATTTTTTTCAAGCCAGAGTGATATAAAAGAATTTGTAAAATCCTCATTATAAATGAAGCAGAGCATTTTATTTAATGATGAATCAAATAAAATCTTTTATGAAAAAGAATATATTTTATGAAAAATACTATGTATTCGTAAACAAATAAGGGATACCGTGGAGTCAATGGCAGTGTCAATATAGATAGGTCTATCGTTGTAGATAAAATCATTATACACACATTGTATAACAATATCGGGTAGTATAGGATACTTTAATAGAGTGCTTCCTACCAGTCAAAAAATCGGCTTTAAAGTGTAGGCCCCGGTTTCATTAGCCCTCTTGTTGCAAAAAGTAGACCGTAGCACTCAAAACCAAACCAAACCAAACCTACAAGTCCCAAAGTTTCATTTTAAGGCTAAACCTAAGTATTTCACCTGACCTATGGAGATCTAACAATGGGAGATCAGATTAATATCCTTGAAAGGCTTTCCAAAGGTTATCGAGTACTAAAGTAATGAACAAAACGTCACAGAGCATAATTTAACTGATCAACCAGTATCTTCAAATGTGGTGGCATGAGTATGAAACATGACTGACATATTACTTTCCCAGAAAAACCAGGCACTGTTATTTATATTAGCAAACAAGTGGCGCTGATGCAATATTTCAGTCTTTCAATTTCAGTACGTTATCCCTGTTCATATATTTTGATTTTTTTGTGTTGCTTTGTTCTCTTCTAGTATAGCATAGTATT
>CM063506.1:31156964-31189464 GCA_032207245.1 Pardosa pseudoannulata
GAACAGAGGTGCACCCAAGAGAGAAGACAGAAAGAATTTTCCACTTACTCAGCGAATTTAAGTGTAAGATCAGGAAAAACGTGGAGACATTTACCGGCGACAGCTGGGAAACGTGTTGAATAGACAGAAAATTTACATCTATAGGATATACTGCTTTGGGAATTGTAAGTCGAAAGAATTTTAAGTCGAAGACACTCCTTTGATTAAGACATTTAGAGGATGGGAAAAAGATTTTAAGGAATTAGAATGGGAGAGAGTTGATTTTTAAGGAAATATTAAAATGAAATAATTTTGATATATTACATATATATGTATTTTATTGCAAAAATCCTGAACTGAATAATCAAGATATTTTAGTAAATAGAATCACTAAGATATAAAATATATGAGTTAAATAAGACAAGAAAAGCACACCTGCTTCGAGGGAGACGATATTATAAATAATTAGTAAATCCAATAGTAGTTAATATTACGAATTTATCAATATCAGATCCTTCAACGCTATATATTTAAATATAAATAAGTAAGGAAAATTCTGAGGGGTTTTCAAATCTGAAGTCAAGGGCTAAAAATTCCCATGTCTTTTTGAATTTCACTTTTTGCTTGGAAATTTCCTAAATTTTCTGCTAGGGCAATGTAGAGTTATAATAGGACAGACCCTTTCTCCGAGGGCTTAAACTGAAGCCTTAGAGGTCAATTTAGGTTAGGGGTGAAAAAGGGGAATAAAAAAGGACGTGGAAATTTTAGCCCTTGAATTCAGATTTGAAAACCTCTAAGAATTTTCCTTACATTTTATATATAATCAAAAATATTTTATAATAGACAGATTAACTGTTGAATAGTATCAGAAAAATTTACATCTATAGATAGACAGCTTTGGGAATATAGTAAGATATTTCGAAAGAATTTTAGGGTCGATAGGACACTCGCCTTTTGATTAAGACATTTATATATGGGAAAAAGATTTTAAGGAATTAAGAATAGAGAGTTGATTTTTTAAGGAAATATTAAAATAAATAATTTTTGAATATTACATATATATGTATTTTATTGTAAAAATCCTGAATTGAATAATCAAAATATTTTAGTAAATAGAAACACTAAGTTATGAAATATATGGGTTAAATAAGAAAAGAAAAGCACACCTGCTTCGAGGGAGATATTATAAATAATTAGTACTTGCAATATTAATCAATATTACGAATTTATCAATATCAGATCCTCCAACGCTGTATATTCTATCACATACATGCACTTCCATGCACCACTTCTCTGCTCGATATGAAGAAACCCTCAGCTTAGTTTCCGTAAATCCACTCTGATATTTTTATCCAGTCGAAGAGATGCAAAGTAACTCTTAACGCATGAATATTATCGTTTACCCAGCTACCTTCATTTTGAAGAAAAACACTCCTCAAATTCAATCCTCTTAAGGCTTTGCAAGCAGTGAAAATGCTATGCTTATATGCAGAGCTGATTATAGAAAATTCATGGAGCAAAGTATAGAAGAGGGATAAAGATGAAGTACCTTCGAAAAGGGAAAATTGCTTTACTCGCTGAAGCTGAGTGATTAGATTTTGCCTTTAGGTGAATCAGTGCCTTTATGCGAGTATTTATAAATTATCGAATAAAATATTACCCTTAAAGCATTTTCATTCCCTATTCAGTAAATTAGGAAAACAGACTGATTCAAAGCTTTTAGAGTTTCGAATAATTGATTTTCTAAATGCATACCCTGTAGTGGAAGGCCTTTAATAAGATAAACTGACACTTATGAAATAAAAAAGTAAGCAAATATAGAAATTATTATTGGTAGATCCATAAAGTTGCTAACAAAGAATTTTTAACGCTAGAACTCTCTTTTTTGTTCTTCTTTTAACTTTGGTTTGATATTGAAGCACTATGGTCTACTTTTTGCAACACGAGGGATAATGAGACCGGGATCTACTGCTTAAAGCCGATTCCGAATGGCTACGAACATCCATGCCATAGTGGGATTCGAACCCACGAACTCCGGTTCCGAAGGCTAGCGCCCTAATCATTCGGTTATCGTTTGGCTCTTTTAATTGCGAGTGTTATATAAATACTATCATATATCCCCTCATATAAGTAAAACTTTTATTTTTCCAGATTTGTAAAGTACCCTATGAGGCAGGTAAAAAAAATTGTTTGTTTTTGGCTGACAATTTTCTTTCAACAAAAAATAATAGATGATTAAATTTTAAATTATCACATATGTACCTAATCTATTGTTTAAGCAAGATATAATAGAAAATTATTTACGTAATATCTAAGTTCAGTGATAAAACGTATGAAAACAATGCAGACGATATTTAAATAATTTAAAATAAGAAATCATTAAATGAGATGTTTAAAGGAATGACGTCATAATGCTAGAGAAAATGTTCCTTGTGATATGAAGCATATTTACACGAATTTATTTTAGAGTCAGATAGATATTTTAATTAATTTAAAAATAAGAAATTATTAAATGAGATGATTATAGGAATAATGTCATAATTCTAGAAAAAATTTTTTTTTAACTTATTTATTTATAGCCCGTAATATGACGGAAAACAGTAAAAATTTCCATTTTCCAGAATTGTAAAGTGCCCTATGAGACAGGTAAAAAAAATGGTTTGTTTTTTGGCTGAGAATTATCTTGCAACAAAAAATAATCCATGATTAAATTTAAAATCATCACATATGTATCTAATATATTAATTAAGTCAAATATAAAAGAAAATTATATATGTATTATCTAAGTTCAATGATGAAACGTATGAAAATAATGCAGATGATATTTAAATAATTTAAAATAAGAAATGATTAAATTAGATGGTTAAAGGAATGACGTCATAATTCTAGAAAAAAGGTTATTTTTACCTATTTACTATGTGATAAATTGATAAACTTAATCGCCTGTTCTTAACCGGGAGAAAATTGGGCTTGAAATAACGGTATTAAACGTTTGAAAATGGGGGAAGTGGTTGGATTTCGAACGTTTTAAAGACAGTAATTTTGTTGTGATATGAAGGATATTTTTTACCAATTTATTTTAGAATTGGAAAGACAGTTTAGGAGAAGATAAACTGTACTCGCGTTGAATTTTGTTAACCCTAACTCATCAAGAATCCAATAAGGATACCTTTATCCTTTCCAAGTTTCAACCACTTCACAAAATCACGGACAGACGGAACAGTTAACTTAGGCTATTATTATATAGAGGATTTCAAATTCGTAGTACAAAAGACATTCTTATACTACTGTCTATAATATATGAAGATTATTAGGATGAAACACTATGCGTAAAGATACTGATAATCCAGTAGACCGGGAGTTACCAATAAACGTCTTATTGCCAATAGTTACCCATGCCAACAGTGCAACAAAAGCCTACATAATCCGGTACCGATCGGCAGTTTCAACAAAAAATAATAGATGATTAAATTTAAAATTATCAAATATGTACCTAATCTATTGTTTAAGCCAGATATAAAAGAAAATTATTTACGTAATATCTAAGCTCAGTGATAAAACGTCTGAAAATAATGCAGACGATATTTAAATAATTTAAAATAAGAAATCATTAAATGAGATATTTAAAGGTATGACATCAGAATGCTAGAAAAAAAATGTTATTTTATTATTATGTGATAAATGATAAATTTAATGAGATTTGATATAATGGCATCAAACGCTCGAAAAGATGGGAAGGGGTGGATTTCGAACGTTTTAAAGAAGACAGTATTTTTCTTTGTGATATGAAGCATATTTATACCAATTTATTTTAGAGTCAGATAGATAGTTTAAATAATTTTAAATAAGAAATGATTAAATGAGATGGTTAAAGGAATTATGTCATAATGATAGAAAAAATGTTAATTTTACTTATTAATTTATAGCCCGTCCTATGACGGAATCAGTAAAATGTTCCAGAATTATAAAGTACCCTATGAGGCAGGTAAAAAAATGGCTTGTTTTTTGGTTGAGAATTATTTTTCAACAAAAAATAATTGATGATTAAATTTTAAGTTATCACATATGTACCTAAGCTATTATTTAAGCCAGATATTAAAGAAAATTATTTTTGTAATATCTAAGTTCAGTGATAAAACATATGAAAATAATGCAGACGATATTTAAATAATTTAAAATAAGAAATGATTAAATGAGGTGTTTAAAGGAATGACGTCATAATGCTAGAAAAAATGTTATTTTATTATTATGTGATAAATGATAAATTTAAAATGGGGCTTGATATAATGGCATCAAACGCTCGAAAAGGGGGGATGGTTGGATTTCGAACGTTTTAAAGAAGGCAGTATTTTTCCTTGTGATATGAAGCATATTTATACGAATTTATTTTAGAGTCAGATCGATAGTTTAATTAATTTAAAATAAGAAATTATTAAATGAGATGGTTATGGGAATAATGTCATAATTCTAGAAAAAATGTTATTTTTACTTATTTATTTATAGCTCGTAATATGACGGAAACAGTAAAAATTTCCATTTTCCAGAATTGTAAAGTGCCCTGTGAGGCAGATAAAAAAATGGTTTGTTTTTTGGCTGAGAATTATCTTTCAGCAAAAAATAATCGATGATTAAATTTAAAATAATCACATATGTACCTAATCTATTATTTAAGTCAAATATAAAAGAAAATTATTTTTGTAATATCTAATTTAAAGGATAAAACGTATGAAAATAATGCAGACGATATTTAAGTAATTTAAAATAAGAAATGATTAAATGAAATGGTCAAAGGATTGACGTCATAATATTAGAAATATGTTATCTTTACCTATATATTATGTGATAAATTGATAAATTTAATCGCCTGCTCTTAACCGGGGAAAATAGGGCTGGAAATAACGGCATTCAATGTTCAAAAAGGGTTGAAGGGGGGAATTTCTAACGTTTTAAAGACAGTATTTTTCGCTGTGAGGTGAAGCATATTTATACCAATTTATTTTAGAATTAGGTCGACAGTTTAAGAGAAGGTAAACTCTACTCGTGTTGAATTTTGCTAACCCTAACTCATCAACAAACCAATATGGATGCCTCTATCCATTCCAAGTCCAACCTTCATAAATTCGAGGACAGACGGATAGATAATTTAGGCTATTATTATAAAGAGGATTTTAAATTCGTTGCACGAAAGACATTTTTATACTGGTGTCTATAATATATGAAGATTAGTAGGATAGAACACTATGCTTAAAGATACTGAAAATACAGTGTACCGGAATGTACCAATAAACGTCTTATTGGCAATAGTTACCCATGCCAACAGTGGAACACAAGCCTACATAATCCGGTACCGATCGCCAGTTTCAACAAAAAATAATGGATGATTAAATTTTAAATTATCACATACGTACCTAATCTATTATTTAAGTCAAATATAAAAAAAATATTTACGTAATATCTAAGTTCAGTGTAAAACGTATGAAAATAATGCAGACGATATTTAAGTAATTTAAAATAAGAAATGATAAAATGAGATGGTTAAAGGAATGACGTCATAATGCTAGAAAAATGTTATTTTATTATTATGTGATAAAAGATAAATTTAAAATGGGGCTTGATATAATGGCATCAAAAGCTAGAAAAGGGGATGGGTAGATTTCGAACGTTTTAAAGAAGACAGTATTTTTCATTGTGATATGAAGCATCTTTATACCAGGTTATTTTAGAGTCAGATCAATAGTTTAAATAATTTAAAATAAGAAATGGTTAAATGAGATGGTTAAATTAATGACGTCATAATGCTAGAAAAAATGTTATTTTATTATTATGTGATAAATGATAAATTTAAAATGGGGACTGATATAATGGTTACAAAAGCTCGAAAAGGGGGGATGAGTGGATTTCGAACGTTTTAAAGAAGACAGTATATTTCCTTGTGATATGAAGCATATTTATGCCAATTTATTTTAGAATCGGTTCGATAGTTTAGGAGAAGATAAACTTTACTCGCATTGAATTTTGCTAAGCCTAACTTATCAAGAATTCAATATGGATGTCTCTACCCATTCCAGGTACAACCGCTTCATAAATTCAAGAACAGATGGACAGACAACTTAGACTATTATTATATGTGTATAAACACTTCTCAAAACAATTAAAGGATATTGAGGTTATGGATGGTTCTTGCAGTCGGAGAATTATTTAGATGATTGGTGCATGATTGATAGATGTAGTAGGTTATATGAGAAAAAATTACATAAGTTCGGCAGACAAAAATTAATTTTACTGAGAATTTGGGTTCAAAACGGAAAGAACACAAATAGTGCATATGAGAATAAATTAAAAGGTGAGTCCTTGAAATAACTTTTTTATAGTGCGTATGGTGGTGCATAGAGTGGTGTCTTATATCCTGGAGGCCTCGTATGGGTTTATACCCCGGTCCGAAAGGTCGGTCTTTCAAAGAAGCTCTTAAGGAGGTATTTTGATCCCTACCAAGTGTTGCGCCGTTTATCCGACGTTACCTATGAAGTGCAAGATTTCGATCCTGCCTCCCGAAAAAGAAAACCAAAAAACGTTGTCCATGTTTTACGTATGAAGCCGTACCATGATCCGACGAAGCAGACCGATAGTGAAGATGGACGAAATCCAGGTGTCGTTCTTCCGGAAGAGAAGGCAAAAAAGATTTACAAGGGACCTTTGACATGCTCCAGATCTAAATAGCAACGAGGAACTGGCTTTTTGGAGAAAGAAGCAATGCCGCATAAAGAAATCCTATCAACGGACTCGGTGGTCGAATGGTGAAAGTACGAGATCCAGACCCAAATTTTGTGGGTTCGATACTCGCCGTGGAGGTTGATCCAAAGTATGGAATTTTAACTTTAAAATGTTATTTATTGTTGCCTTATGTTCTTGAACATTTTAGATCTTTCTTTATTATGTAAATTAGTTATTTCTCGAATATTCTGTTCGGGTATGAAAGCTGATACCCACTAGTTGTAGGCAACTTCTCGATCTTGTAAAGTTGCAATTTATTACTTTGTTTCCATAAATAACATTTTCAAATTAAAAATCCATACATTGGATCAACCTCCACGGCGAGCATCAAACCCACAAAATTTGGGTCTGGATCTCGTGCTTTGACCATTCGGCTGCCTAGTTCGTACAGAGTTTCTTTATGAGACAATATGAGAATAATTTAATAAAAAAGTGTTTCCTTGAAAGAAATTTTTTATAGTGTGTATGGTTTACCCGGGAAGTCCAGCAACAGCGAACACCTCTGAAGCAGGGAGTCAACGAAACTGTTAGTGAAGAGTTATCATATTATGTCCCACTCCTCAGGAAGAATTTTTTTTCAGTTCTTGGCGAGCCTTGAGAGGTGGGAATTGGCTAGTAACTCGTCTGCCTAACTTGTCCCAAACATGCTTTGTTAGGTTCATGTCCGAAGAACACGCTGGCCATTCTTTTCTTTTAATTCCTTCCTAGAAACGGAAATCACTCATCAAGTTAGCACGATCCAGTCTACATTTGTCGTCCATTAACATGAAGTCATCTATAATTTCTGCAGAGTAAGGAACTACAATAGGTCTGAGGATCTCATCCCTATAACCGGCGACTGGTCAGAGCTCCATTTCGAATGATTTGAAAATTGGTGCGACCATTAATGAAGATGTCAGCATATACCATCACTCCCCCATCCCCAATACTGAACCTTCTGTGAACGAATGCAAGATTTTTGTCTAGTTCCCTCCAGATGAAAATACGCCTATTAACACAATGTATGTGGGACACGTACTAGTACGTTTTCTGACGACTGATACTTGAGCGCGGGACACGTACTAGTACGGGTTAGTGTAACAACATGGTTTGGTTGTGGGTATAAAAATAACGGTATGTACAGGAAAACGAAGCCTAATGTTCTTGTCTACTACACAAATTCTGGAAAAATTTAGACAAATAAGAACTAGCTTTTACATCAGTCGATGCGGAACCACAGAACGGGAAAAAAATAAAAATTTATACTACTATTTCTATTTGATTTTTCATATTTACGATACTATTATAAATGTATCCACTAAAAATATATTTTTTGTTTACAAAAATCTTATGGTTGTTATTTATATATTTCTATTTATATATTTGCTTATATATTTCAATATAAAATACGAAAAGTTGGTTAAAAAATTAAATAATTTTCGATCTATTGATATTTAACTGAATAACTAAATTTACTCGCAAAACTCCCGCTCCCGGTACAGTTATGCTGCGAAATGTACCTTCACACGATGGGTTATCAGGATTAATAGAAAACTGTGTCTCGTGAGAGAAACTAATGCTGTTCCATTCATTACTTCTTCAGTCCACATGCTCTGTTGTCTTCACTTTACGGGCACGATGGAGCCTTCTGTTAAAGTAACGAATAACAACAGTTGATGATAATAAAAACTTCAGCGTGATGCCGGTTTCGGACACTGTGAGTTTAAATTGTGGTGCCAGCAGCAGTGTAAAAGTGTCATTGAAAAAGAGTTGCATTCATATTTTGGAGTCTACGAGCCGTTAACATTAACACGTAGACTGCCAAATACAAGATAACTCTTTGATTGCGTTCTTTTCTAGGACTTCAACTAAGAGTTATCTCGTGCTTACTTGTAATTTTTGTGCAGCTACGAATAAACTCGTAGATATCACTGCTAATATCGATAGATGGCTTCTGGGAAAAGAACAAAAAATCAATGCTCTTGGAAAATAAATATTCAGGACTTGTTGAATTTCTGCATTTGATGTTGTTGCTTGGGAATCATCGTCATTATCTTCAGATTCGGGATCCACATCAGGTTCGGAGACGACTTCAACTTGACTATCACTTGAATTCTCAGAAGGTTCACAATCACTACTGTAGTTACCAGCCTCGTCAAAAATACCGTCAAATTCTGAATCCCTTAGATTTGCGTAGTACTCAATTTCATTTTGAGTATGTGGTCTTTTCTTATCCATATTGGGTTCTTGATAATTTAACACGTTGACTGCCATAGAGACCCCTCCCACCATGAAAACTGCTTCAAGCATGGTTTATAACTCATTTTATCTGCTGTAAATAATATTTCAGCATAATTTGCATCGTATAATGAAAAGTTCCCTTCGGCACCTTGGGCAAACAATCGAAAATGCTTCTGGCTGTCAACGTGTTAAAATATCAATCTTCATTGGGCGTTATTACGCATATGCGAACTTGTTCTGGTCTTCGGACTGCATGTCCAGTGTCCAAATGGTGATTTTGTAGAAATGCCGTGCCTTCTGCTCCTTCGATTTGTATTTGTCCCACCTCCCCTTGAAACCGACCTACAACTCTTGCCTGCTGAATTGGTTAAAAGAGTACATTGAGGCATAGCACTCATCAAAACAACGCACTTACTGAATCTCGATTGTTATTTTCCACACTGTTTTTTATTAAGTTGAAACGCCAAATTTCATTCGCTGCCCCTAAAACTTCGGTTTGGACGTTAATCTCAAAATTTGCTTACTTCGAAATTCCCATAGCCTTAAAAAGTGTTTAAGATCCAAGTTAACATTTCTTTTTAAAAAAGAAAATATTTATGAATTTTTTTTCGGATTTAATAAATTTTTCACCGAACAAATTTTTTATATTTTTCTCGAGATTAGTGTTACTAGCAATGATAACTTGCGAAACCCCTGTCAGCTTCAGGAATCCTCAGCATCCAGGTTGAAGACCTTTGCTTTAGGGATAGTCTCAATAAAGACGTTTAACGGCTAATCACGATTAATCTCTGATTAAACGTAGAATTGCGTCCCACCGTTGGTTCATAGTTTGGGTTAATCGCGGTTAGCCATTAAAAGACACCGGCTTTTAGACTTTTAACCTCTAAGGTTAAAATATTTGAATCCAGATTAAATTTTAATTTTGGGTTATGCAATTTTAATCAAACATCCTAGCAGAACAGAAAAAGGGTAAATTTTTATAGTTTAATGCTTTTGATGTATCCTAATTCTTTTCCCTAAAGGAAAAAATTTTTATGCAACTCTCGAAAAGAAATAAATTGGAATAAAATTTTATTTAAATTTCAGTTTGGGGACAATTATTTATTTTGACTGAAAAATGATACAAATAAACTTTATCTTTGCATAATCGAAATTATTTTGCATGTCGAAATTCCGGAAGATCTGCAGTAAAATTTTTCTGGTGTTCGTAACCCTTTATAAGATTAAAGAACGTTTTGGTAAACTAAAAACCCTATTAATCGTAAAAAATTAGCGTATTCAAGACACTCTGCAGCTGCAACTCAAATTCTGGCTGACACTAAAATTTGCAGATCAATCACAAAAGAATGTACTGAAAGATTCCGAATGAAAGAAAAATACAAAATGTGTGATACAGAAGAAATGACTGAAAATACATGCAAAAAATTATTAGCAACTAAAAGGCATATAAATCTTTTATTTTAACATTTTCAAGCTTTATGGCTTTTAAAACATTGACCTACAATATACTTTCTATCCATGTCGAAATTACGGAAGATTTACAGTAGCATTTCCCTGGTTTTCGTAACACTTTTTCAGCATTAACAAACTTTTTTAAAAACTAAAAACCCTATTAATTGAAAAAATTAGCTTATTCATGAGCACTCTGCAATTGAAACTAAAATGCTGGTTGGCACTAAAATTAGCAGATGGTCAATCACAAAAGAATGTACTGAAAGATTCCGAATGAAAGAAAAATACAAAATGTGTGATATAGAAGAAATAATTAATGCCAAAAAAAACATTAAAAACTTTTATTTTAACATTTTCAATCTTTATGGCGTTTAAAACATTAATCCCCAACACACCTTCTAACTGTGTCAAAAGATTGTTTCGAAGATTATTTCGAAGATTGTTTTCTCAACACTTTTTCACAATTAATGCACGCTTTAGTAAACAATCATATTAACTAAAATAATTCTATCGATTTCCTTCTTTATATAGAGCAGTGGTGCGCAAACTAGGGGTCATGACCCCTGTGGGGCTCGCCAAATTTTTATGAAATGCATTGTTCTTGCATTTCGATACAGTGTACATATAAAGAGTGAAGCGCCGTCACTCACTGTTTAATTGCAATGTCATGCTGTCCACTCTTTGACCGTAATGCCTAATGTATGTTAAGTGTGAAGACGCAAGTTTTTCACTCCGGTAGATAACGCCCTCTTCGCGATAATTCGCCAGTTTCACTGAAAAACGACTATTGGATTAGACGTTTTTCGAGAAGATTCGAGGATTTTCCTGAAAACGATCTTGGTTGGATTCGTGATCCATTTTACTTTGACATATGCAGTTCAACTCTTCAAATTAGTGAGAAAGAGCAATTGATAGATCTAATTAGTGATTATACTCTTCGAAATCAATTTAAGACTCAGCCTTGCCAAAAATTTTTGGCTATCCGTGGAAAAACAATATCCCGTTTTATGCAAGAATGCCATCAGAGTGTTAATACAATTTGCATCAACGTATTTATGTGAAACTGGATTTAGCAAACTAGTTTCAATAAAAACTAAATACCGCTCACGTTTAAACCCTGAAGATGATATGCGAATTGCAATTAGCAACATACATCCAAACATCGATGAGATAATTAGAAATTTGCAGCCACATACATCTCATTAAAGGGCAATTTACTGATTTTTGTGTTATACAAAAAGTATTTTCTTAAAATTATAAATAAAATTAATATGAGCCAAATATGATGATGTTTTTAATCGATGAAATGAAAGAAATGAGCGAAATATACATCGTAATTGTGAACATTTATCTCTAGGAGTCGCCAAAAATTTTCTCTTTACAAAAGGGGTCGCAGTCGAAAAAAGTTTGCGCACCACTGATATAGAGAACTTATGCTAATCCAACAGTTTCCAAACTTTTTGTGCCTATGTGCCCCTTTAAAAAATGGCGTCCTCTTCCTTAATTTTCATGACATTCTAATTTCATAATTACTCCTCTGATATTGTAATTTCTTGTAACTTATGCAAACTGGTTTTTCCTCAGTTGCTGCTTTGAAGACAAGTATTGAACACGTTTAGTAGTTGAAAAGAAACCAAGAACATCGATATCTACAATGATGCGGAGGTTTGAGGAAATGTACGCTGAAAAACATGCATCTATCAAACACATCTATCACATCATGAAAATATAATTTAGTACAGAAGTTTGAGTATAAATTAGTACAGAAATTTAAGTAGCAATTCTCCCATGCACAGTCGATTAAAGTAAAATAAATAAAGGAAATTTTGTATTTCTCATGTTTTTTCATTATTTCATTTTAAAGACTTTTATAAATTTTTTAACTTAGAGGAAAAATGCAGTTTTTTTTTCCGCAAATGCAATGTTTTAAATATTTTAGACCATTTAAAAATCTTAGTTCATTGCTCTGCAAATTTTTCAAGAACATATTTACAAATTATATTCGTAAATGAATACTGTATTACACAGACACAAATATAATTAAATTATAATTCAAATAAAAATATCTATTTATAAATCTACTTTTTTAAAATTCTATTATATCTGTTTAAAATGTATATCATATTCTTAAGGTTTTTCATTATTTCTGTGCTCTTCGAAATTATTTTTCATTTTTTAGTTTAAAAATTCCCTTAGGGAATCTGGTCAAAATTATCTCACTGCAAAAAGCGCCATCTATACTTTCAGGTTTTAGAAGATTATAATCGATAAATTGGAGAAACAAATTTAGTGCAAATATTTGTTTAAGTAAATCTTTAAGAAAGTTCCCCCTACCCTTTCTATATTTTAAAAAGGAAAAACATTGTGTGTTGACATTTTTAAATTAAGGTATTACTGATTTAAATATGTTTATTATCTTTGAGAGTCTAGATTTTAAAAGATTTTATTTCCTTTATATTTAGGAGAGCAGGAAATCTAAAGTACAGAAAAATCTACGGTAGATTCAACAGTGCACATTGCATTGGAATTAGTGTGAAAAAATATTTTTTTAAAAATAAGCATTCCAAGCATAATAAAGATCGTGTTTGAAGTATATGAAAAGTTTTTTAAAACTTTCTATATAGTTTAACATATTGTTATATCCTTTTAAAGATCCATTATCTCTATATTATCATGAAAAAGTATGTTGTTAAACTTTACCTTTCCTTTAAAATACAAGATGGCGCCACTAGACGGCAAAGTTAACTTTTAATACTTTTTAAGTCACAGACCCGTCCGGACCGCTATCCAGGAACTTCAATAAAAATTATAAAAATGAACTACTTAATCATTCATTTATAGT
Organism: Pardosa pseudoannulata; assembly: GCA_032207245.1. Lineage (NCBI taxonomy): Eukaryota > Metazoa > Arthropoda > Arachnida > Araneae > Lycosidae > Pardosa > Pardosa pseudoannulata. The sequence continues at coordinate 31,170,229 of CM063506.1, forward strand.
AACAGTTACATGTGCATTTATGGGATATTAAGTTCCTTATTTTCAGAATTCAATAAATAAAGTACATTTTCCTTCAACAATTCCTAAGAGATCTAGCAATTAACAATTTGATAATACTACTGATACACTGTGCCGAGTATGAATAACTGCATGATACTGTATTATGGAAGTAATGTACTTGAGGTTGAAATAAGCAGAGACAAAATGCAGCTTTTTCTTTTATTTCCTAATAAGGGTACAACATTTCTGAAATTTCATCCCAATTTTATCTTTCATGAAATTATGAATTTATTCTTTTCTTGATTTCGACAGGCTTGTTATGCTAAACAAATTAAGAATAAGTGACATTTTTTCTTTAACATATTTTTCTTAATAAAATTAAATGACTTCGTCTCTACATTTGTATTTTTGTAGTTACATTGTACTTCTAGAAATATTTAAACAAACTGTCAATAACGTTGAATTATTTTTCAAATGCGATGAATAAGAAAACATTTTATGCTAATATATTGCATCTCAAAGTGTAGAATTAGTAAGGAAAAAAGAATTAATTATACGAAGAATTTTTCTCTGTTAAGGGACATTATAACGCCTTTATGAAAATTATTAACTTAAATTTATGAAATTTTATATGCCTATAAAAACAATTAAATAATTATAAATAAAATATTAAAATTATTATAGAAGAATAATTATAATGAAATAAAATCGCATTTAAAATTATTTTAAATATCAGATAACTTGAAATTATTTTCATTTCTTTGTTTATTTGCAAAAGTTTTCTTGTGAGATAATTTTCAACTCTCCTTTAAGTTTTGAATCATTGCAACGTAAAAGGTATCTTTCAAACATGTTTGAGTATTGTTTTGTACATAGCTTGAATAGTTAATTTCTAGGAAATATTTTTACGTTTTTACGTAGAATTTTGAGGAAAGATCTGGACTGTTGAAACTTAAATTTAATTTTAATAAAATTTAAATAAAGTCGAAATTTGAAGAGGATACCCTGATATATTTTAATATACATTGAGATTGTTTGGTAAAACTTTTGTAGGAATTTTAAAAAAAATGAAATCGTAAGAGGCATTTTAAAAATGAACAAAAATTCTATAATAAAGGAACTATGCAAAAATAATAATTGATATTGAGAACAATTTAAATAAAGTCGAAATTTAAAGAGGATACCCAGATATATTCTAATATACATTGAAATTGTTTAGTAAAACTTTTGTAGGAATCTAGGAAAAATGAAGTCGTAAGAGTCATTTTAAAAATGAACAAAAATTCTATAATAAAGGAATTAAGCAAAAATAATAATCGATATCGAGAAAAAGCTAAATAAATTCGAAATTTAAAGAGGACACCTAGATATAATTTAATAGACATTGGGAATGTTTGGTAAATATTCTGTAGTAATCTAGGAAAAATTAAGTCGTAAGAGGCATTTTAAAAATTAGCAAAAATTCTATAAAAAATGAATTATACAAAAATAATAATCGATATTGAAAAAAATCTGAATAAAGTCAAAATTTAAAGAGGATACCCTGATATATTTTAATATACACTGGGAATGTTTGGTAACCTTTTTGTAGGAATCTAAGAAAAATGAAGGGGCATTTTAAAAATTAGCGAAAATTCTATAAAAATGAATTACGCAAAAATAGTAATCGATTTTGAGAAAAATCTAAACAAAATCGAAATTTAAAGAAGATACCCTGATATATTTTAATATACACTGGGAATGTTTGGTAACCTTTTTGTAGGAATCTAGGAAAAATGAAGTAGTAAGGGGCATTTTAAAAATTAGCGAAAATTCTATAAAAATGAATTACGCAAAAATAGTAATCGATTTTCAGAAAAATCTAAACAAAGTCGAAATTTAAAGAGGATACCCTGATATTGTTTAATATACACTGGGAATGTTGGGCATACATTTTGTAGGAATCTAGGAAAAATAAAATCGTAAGAGGCATTTTAAAAATGAATAAAAATTCTATAAAAAATGAATTACGCAAAAATAATAATAGATCTTGAGAAAAATCCAATGCGATTAACTTACTTACACTTCAATTTATGTCTGTGCAAATTTTCAAAATTAAGAGTTAATAATTTATAATTTATAATAATTATATCTATACAAATTTTGAAAATTCTATGTTAATAATTTATGAAAACATTTTGTAATTGCCATCATACTCTTAACACATTGTGTGCGGAGACATTTCGCAGCGGAATTGTACCGGTTGAGCGGGCGTTTTTCGCGTAAATTTAGTTATTAATTTAAATCTCAATAGATCGAAAAGTATTTAATTTTTTAACCAACTTTTCATATTTTATATTGAAATATAAATAGAATTATATAAATAACAACCATAAGATTTTTGTAAACAAAAAATATATTTTTTAGTGGATAAATTTATAATAGTATTGTAAATATGAAAAATAAAATAGAAATAGTAGTATATAGTTTTAATTTTTCCCGTTCTGTGGTTCCGCATCGACTGATGTAAAAAGTAGTTTTTATTTGTCTAAATTTTTCCAGAATCTATGTAGTAGACAAGAACATTCGGCTTCGTTTTCCTGTATATACCGTTATTTTTGTACTAACAAACAAACCATGTTGTTACACTAACCCGTACTAGTGCGTGACCCGCGCTCAAGTATCAATAGTCACAAAACGTACTAGTACGTGTCCCGCATACAATGTGTTAATAGGCATGTTAATACTCTTACTCACAAAGGAAATAGTATATGTATGTGAAGATATTATAAAAGAAACATAGGTAATTTCCTTTTTAATGCTTAACAGTGCTCCTTCCAAGGACGAGTAGGCCATTTATTGGAAGAAGCTACAGAAATGAGATGAAAACAGACACATGATGTACAAGAAATGTAGTTTTCATTTTCAACTTCTGCTACTTGTTATCATAATATTAGTGTGAGGGTAAAGTTTGTAAAAATTGTGAAACATTTCTATGTTCTTTCTTTATTTTAGACATTCTACAAAGGTTTTCTCTTTTAATGCATACGTTAATATTCTTCCACAGAACGGAAATATTTGTTACCAGTAGAGTATTATGTTCCCTGTTTCTTTAGGTTAAAAGGGGTTTTTTAATTTAGAAAAATATTTCAAGCGAACCAACTTTCGTTTGACTTGGATAGAATAAAACATGCAAAAATTTCTTTGTAGAAAGTGCTATTTGAATTTCATTTCAAAGAGCAACTGGAGACACTGTCTTTAGAAAATAAACTGTGACTTTACGCGTATGACTGTACTAGTGCGTGACCTGCGCTCAAGTATCAATAGTCACAAAACGTACTGGTACGTATCCCGCATACAATGTGTTAATATGTCACCAGAAAATTTAACCCCAAATTTAATTCCCGCTTTAGCTAGAGACCGAGGGGTCAAAAAGACTCCTATATAGTACCACCAAATCCTCCATAATGCTAAAAAATTTTCAACATTAATTCTTTTGTGGATAATGGAAATAATATTCAAACCCTAATCATGAAAAAAAAAGGAAAAAATTGAGACTCATGCTGTTTGTTTGAAAGATATTAATAATTTAATACTTAGAAAAAAAGTGTTCTTAAAACTAATATAAATCCTGTCAACAAGTATTCAAGTAATAATAGGTATTAATAATATGTACAGTAGACAGTAAAGTGATTCCTACGGATCCCTAGGAATCCAGATTACCACTAAAGGTGTTACATAAAAATTTATTGGGAGCTGCAGGGCCAACGTTTGATGGTATACAAAAAAAATTAATATAAATATAATAATTTAAACCCATTTTCATTTTTTACGAAAGTTAAAAATAAATAGCAATATAATAGTAGTCATTTTATTTTGGCTATCTACTTAAAATAAGATGAAGATCCGCTTTCTTACCGTTAACACGTAACGCACTAACAACACTTAAATGTAAAATAATGTTTTTACTAATTTAAACAAATCATATCAATAAAAAGAATCCCCAGTCCGTAGTAAATGGAAAGGGAGAGTGCTTACGATATAAAAATGAAAATTTCAATCCCTTTTTAGGATTAACGTATTGGAAAAGGTGTGGAAATTTCAATAGAGGGTGTAATACGCCTTTGAATAAAAAATAGCTACTTCGACTTAACGACTTCCAGAATCCTCTCTGTTTTGTTTTTTGTTGAACGATAATTTTTCGAATGCCGTTCTTTTTGAAGTGACTCTGTTGCACTTTTAGAATGTAGTTTCGAAGCAATTATTTCTCTATTTAGATTTAATTAGATTTGAAGTGTGTTATAATTTGTAACTACATATAATGTAAATGATCTCTTATTTGCATTCATGTTGTGTATGTTTGTGAAATCTAAAAGCGTTTAATTTCAAGAATGCACAATTTTATTTATAAATGACTAATACCATTTTAAAGAACAGTTTTGATTTTTTATATTTTGAAACCAATTACCTAGTCGTCCGCTTGTATCGAAATCAGAGGTTTGGTTTGGTTTGGTTTGGAGTGCTACGGTCTACATTTTGCAACACGAGAGCTAATGAGACCGGGACCTACTGCTTAAAGCCGATTCCGAACGGCTACGAACATCCATGCCAGTGTGGGATTCGAATCCACGAACTCTGGGTCCGAAGGCCAGCACCCTAACCCTTCGGCCATCGTTCGACATCGAAATCAGAGGAAAAATCCATTAGAGAATTATTGTACACTATATTGCCAAACATAACTGGTAGAGTTTGTTTTAGGCAGGCTTTTAGGTTTGTTTTAAGTTGACTTTTTTCAAAAGGGGCTGCCTCCTGACCCCCTCCCCCTCTTTCTCTCTTTTAAAGTTCCGATGCACTCTGATGTTTTCTGTAAACATTTCATTTGAATCTTGTTAAATCTGCTCTTAAATTTTGTCAGAGTAAAAAAGGATATCGCACATTTTTTCTGTAATTTATTGTAAAATATCAATTGAATTCTACGTTTTAGCTTCTTCTTGTATTTGATTTATCAATTAACGTAATAGCATATAATCTGAAAATTTTTTTCTATATCCAGAATAAACGATTTTCTTTTTCACCGGTAGAATAAATAAATCAGTAAACACGTTCAAAAAATATAGAAGTGATTGATATTTTGTATAATTATTTTATCTAAAATTCTCAAAGGTGAATAATCGGTTTTACACATAATGCTTAACTAATAAAAAGTCCAAATATGACGTACACAAACTGCCCTTTTAATGAATAAAAAGATCAATTTTCTCTTGACTAAAACTGCCCTTTCTGATAAAGGTATTCCGTCTCTTGAAAAAAACGTGAACTCCGGGACGTTTTGTGGAATATCATTAAAAAATATGGAGGATGGATTCAAAAGTTTTAGGGGTGTAAAGAGTATGTTAGATGGCATATATTCCAGAAAAGATTTTCGCCCGAATACAAATAGATAACTAGAAACAAAAATACGAGTAAAATTAGTGTCTGGAATTATAGTACACTTAAATTTTATTCTTGCTTGTACAGGTTCTAAATGATTGATACCACAGAGCAATTAGAGTTTTAAAAAGTTTATTTACAGCAAACAGTTCATAATTTTATAATTTTTTTTCTGTAGGGTGGAAGGCAGATGATGGCAAATGACGGATCATAGCGTTGGCCATTTTTCCTACCTTCGGAAAAGCACCAACTGCTTGCGCATTCCATCCGGTCCCAGTTAAACACAAGTGACAATGGATTTCAATTGGTGCTACTTTTGTGCTTTTCACCAAAAGTCTTGATCTTGCTCCCAGGGACTTCCCCTGGTTCTTCAACCTGAAGAAATTCCAGTTCAGTCACCATAGAGAGATCTACAGATAATTGTAACATGCTGTAGACTTTTACTGATCTACAAAAAAAGACTAGCAGAAACTGGTCTACAAAAAAGTTTTTCCATGCTGTTCAGTAGATTATAATGTTGATATATAGCTGAAACATTGAAGCATCTTTTTTTTAATAAATCTTTCCTTGCAATAATGTTATGTTTCTTTTTACCGATCTTGGGGAACTTACTTTCTTTCTGGACCATCATATGTCAAGATTTTACACTGTTAGAAAGGGCATTTAAAAATAATTCTAAATAAGAGACCAAAAAAAAATCAAGATTCTTACAAGAATTTGCTTCTTTATTAACTTCTTCAACAAATCTGGCCGAACAATGGATAGGTGGTGCGTTGCTTTTCGGTGTTGGATGGAGTTTCGTGGGTCCGAATTCCAGTACTGGTAGGGATGATCGAAGATATTTGAAATCGGCTTTAAGCAATAGGTCCTGGTTAGTCGTGTAACATATAAAATAGACCTTAACGCTGTAAACGAAACCAATCAACAAATCTGAGGCATTGACTTTTCAATCTCGTGCTAACAATGGTTACAGATAACTGAAAATTTGAAGTTACATATGAAGCCTCGGTGTATAAAAAGTGTCACTTGAGATATAAGTTTGTTAAAATCATTTAAAATTATTTATTATTGTTTAAATTAAGAGCGTCTTATGAGGTTCAAGTTACTGTCATTGTTTATTATTTTATAATTATTTATTCTTTTCATGTTGAAAAGAATAAATTTGACTTCATCATAAGCAAAAAAAAAAAAATGGTGTTGATGGAGATTTTTGTTTTAAAAAGTTGAGTAGCGATAGTGTTTATATAGACAATCTTTAATATACACTATTTATTTAAAATTTGATCTGGCATTGTTTCATTGTTTTTTTATTTGATTTTTTCTTGCTTTAAAATGCGATTTTATAAGTGTAAATATTTTATAAGTTTATTTTAATTTTTTTTTTATTTTTTAAAATATATAGCGTTTACTTATTTTTTAGTTTTTATTTTTTTTTTTAATTTTTATTTATTTTTTTTCTTAAAAAATAAATTCTTCTTCATCTTATATTCAAGCTAAAAAAGGGTTATTTTTTTTTTGTTACTTTTATTTATTTTAAATTTTTAATTTTTTTTTTTAAATAAATTTTTATTATTATTTTATATAATTTTTTTAATATATTTTTTCTTTATTATTTTTAGCTTTTTTTTTCTATTTTTTAACTTTTTTAAAAATTTTACATTTGTTAAATTTTTTTCATTAATATGCTATTCAATTAATTTATTTTAGTTTTACAAATATTTCATTTATCTGTTTTTTAATTAAGCTATTTGTGCAATGTCCTTTTATATATTTTAAAAATAAGTTAATTTATGATGTATATGATTTGAATAATGAGATATGATGAAAAAATGTTTATATTTTATTTATTTTTATATAAATATTATTTCTTAACCGGAGAAGGCTGATATAATGGCATTAAAAGCTTGAAAAGTGGAGTAGGGGTGGATTTCGAACGTTTTAAAGACTTGCTTTGAATTTTGGTAACCCTAACTCATCAAGAATCTAATATGGATGGCCCTATCCATTCCAGGTCCAACCAATTCATAAATTCGAGGACAGGCGGACAGATAACTTAGGCTATAATTATATAGGGGATGTATAATGAGGTTGTAATTGTGCTCGGAGGGGGAGCAAAGATTTCAAAAATATCTTTGTTATTTATGTTTCAATCTAGAGCCGCGGTAGCTCAGTCGGCAAAGGCAGCGAACTAGTAACTGAAGGGGTTAGGGGCTTGAAGCTGGCCTAAGAACTGCGTGTTCATTAAAGGTAACTGGGGAACGTAAAATAGGTTCGGGGTCACAATGCCCTCCAAGTTCTTAAACGATACCTCTTGGGGTGGCAGGGCTGCTTGGTCCTTTGCTTCTAAATTGCGATACCCATCGGGGGTAATGGGTCATGGTCAAAGTGATTCCCAAACATCAGACTGAACCAACATAAATTGGATGAAATTGTTTTGTTTTAACACAAGAAATCCACACATTTATACGTACACATTCTATAAACCAAAATTAAGCTATTCAAATAAAGCACAAATACTTGCAAAAACCAAATTTTTCGTCAAATACTGACTTTACGTACATAATTCTGAAAATACTGACCTCTCTGAAAAATACTTACTTTTACTAACTTTAGTAACCTTTTTGTATCTCTATAAATATTGCACAGACGCTTTTCAAACTCAAACTTGTCTTTGCACGCTCGCAGCCAAACCAAGAAAGAATTTCCAGAATTAATCCGGAAAAGAATTTCTGGGACCGAGTGTTCTAATAAGTTCGATAATTCCACCAAAAAATTATCCCTAACACATCTCGATACTACTCAGTGGTCTGCCCGTTCAAATACCCTCAAAAACTCGTTCTATCATTCCTTGTTGTTCTCCAGCACCCACGGCCTCTGTCCAATAATGCACCGACAATCAGGCAAAGGCCAATAGCTATTGCTGCACATTTAGGAGAGAGAACCTGCCCTTCAGCCTCCAAGTCGTAGGGCACCCCAAAAAATTTTACAAAATGCATAATAGCATGAAAGATCATGAATGTCATGGAACATTCTTGAATATCACTTACAAATGAAATCAGGGTTGTTAGGTTTTTGACAAGTGACGGTTTTATCCGGTTTTAACCATGGTTTTATCCATCCTGTCAAAAACCTGCTGGTCAAAGAAAATCAAAAACTTGTAACATTTGTGTTATCAACTATTGCAATAAAATTAAGTAACAGCAAGACATTCACTGTTATATCCTATACTATAATACGAGGAATGGTTGTCAAGTCGAAAATCACCCCAGAATTAATAAACTGTAGTAAACTTGGGGATCTGGAGTTTTTGGTCACGAGGAATCGATTGGCATCGGTTTTGACGCGCTAAGGTCACGTAGTTCGGCGCTACAGATAGGGCTGGGTTCGAACCCCGGTGCGGGCAAACTTTTTTCTCATGCGTCCAAACCAAGTGAAAATTAGTACCCGAAGGTTTTCGACCACGAGGAATTGATTGGCTGTAGTTCTGACGAATTAATAATAATAATAATAAAAGTCTTTATTGATTTGTCTTTATTCCTTGATATCGGTTTCCATTTTTATTTTCTATCAACTCTAAATATTAAATTAATGTAGCAAAGTATATATAACACATAAACGATATAGTAAAAAAAAAATAATGCAAACAAAAATTTTGAAAACCAACCACAAAAAATTAAAAAATAATGCTTCACTAACGTGCCGAAACAACCTCGCCGTTCAATTTCCAAAGCCACACTAAACACAGAGCATATAACTTATCAAAGTCCGTCGCCGCGTTAGTGCGTCGTCGGCATACCAGGAGGTGCCGCTCTGACGCGCCAGTGCGTCGGTGGCAGCGAACGTGTTAAGGAACTGATTTCGATTTCAAATCACCGTCAACAAAGTTCGACATTTCAACATTCATCAGATTTCAAGCTACATTTTCAATATGCAGAACGCACCTCTACATGAAATGCTTCAAGGAGCCGAACTTTTGGAACAACAAGCGATCAACTCAATTATACCCGCAAATGGACAACTAGAAGATACCGTCATTGTCAGAATGCTTCTCCATTCAACACACTTCAATCTTTACACTGCTCACTTTGTACCATTTCTTTAATTGTATAATTTTTTGTTATCAATTACATTTTATTTTCTATGACTTTTCAAACTTTACCTTTGTATAGAATAGTTCCCTTTCCAAGCAACTTTGTTTAGAATAGTTTACAATGGTGCACTTTAACCGGTTATCTTTTCACTAATGGTTTCACAAATTTTCTTATGGCATGTATTGTTTTGATAAATCATAATTGAAAATTTAAATCGAGTTAGCTTCGATACCTGTTTTCTCCGAGCGGAGCTCGGTCACCCGGTACTATAAGTTATTCTAAATTTTTTAACTTTTCAAACATTTCCCAGATAGCAAATTTAGTTTGCAGCAAACTTGCAGCAAGTTCAGCATGACAACTCTGCAACCTTGAAACAAGACTGCAACAAGTCTAAAAATTTTCGCTGGTTTCAAGGTTGTCATGACAAGGTTGCCACAGTTTTGCAGCAAAATAACATTGCAGAGGAGTGGTCGATTTATGTTCCGACTAACTTGCAGGAGTTTTGCGGCAAGTTTTTCGTGTCAAATTTGTTATGACAAGATATTATCTAAACAAATACACTTGCTGTAAGTATGCATGCTACCTGGATTGGAGTTTTACTTCGAATACATTGATAAATTTCGTAGTAAAACTAATGTTATTTCTGGATTGATTTAGCTTCTAGAAAGTTTCACAAAACACGATATTGACTTGTATGAAATTTATCGACTACGAAAGTGTCTAAATGAAAGAATTTTTAGGTTATATGGAGTACCTAGCGAAGTGGGAAGTCTTCACTGTAACCTCCGAAAGTGATTAAGATCTAAACATAAATTTTGGCATCAAAGCAAATCGGGGATAATGTTACTCGCGTCCCTAGCACTCCTTACGCTACACTTGCCCCCAGGGTGGTGCTAAAAGGGTAACAGCTTCGCAGCTATGTGTTGGCATAAAGGTATATATGCCTGTATTACCAGCTGCATTTAAAAAAAAATGTTTCAATCTAGGCATTCGGTTTTGTCAATATAACTGTTTTGTTCGTACAGAAAATCCTAACATAATCGAAACAATTAGTTAATTTACACAAGCCAAAATTTAGTCATTTATTAGGCTTAAACAATCCCGGAACATTTTAAAATTTCCCAACTTTCTAATTTGAGGTATTCTTTCTCATTAAAAATCCACTAGACACAAAAATTGTGTCAAATCATTTTAACAGCGGGCTAAGTCTAGGAAATCGGGACAATCAATCGGTTTTCTTTCCATATATTGCCTGTCAACCTAACAATAATATAATATTGAGGATGAATCAAGATTGGATTTAGATCCTACAACATTGAGGAATTTGTTTGATAAGAAATTTAATGTATCTTGCGGGAAACTCAGCAAGTTTTGATTGATTGTTTTTACGATGCTCAGAATGGAGATTTGTTTGACAGTTTACAATGCGTTTTAATAATTATGCCTAAGAGACATATAAACAAACGTTGTTTCAGGGGGGAAATGATAATGCGAATAGTTGATATAAACTAAATAAAAAAATCTGTGTGCTGAAATTTTATATAAGAATGACCAGGGTATAAAATTCATGAATAACGATTTCCAAACCCGTCATATTTTCATTGTACTTTGGGATCATTGTTGTGTTTCATACTAACTGGCAATTAGGGTGGAAGTTCTGCGAACCCGTCTATTTTTCTTATGTATTATGTGTATTAATGTCTATTATACACACTCATGAATTCACCATAAAAAATTAAATTTATTTTCTGCCTCATTGGTATTAGAGAATGAGTTATAAAGTATAAAAAGGTCGGAGATTATCTTTATCATATAAAACTTATTTCACCTTCTGGCTTTTCTTTGTGAACTTTGGTAACAACTCTGATTGGCTAATTGTATTTTCCCGCCAAATTTATAGTTAGCCCCGTTTTTAAAATACACTCAGAGCTTTTCTTTTATAGCAGACTAAACTATGTAATTGACAGTACATTCTGTTCCATAAGTCCGCTCATGACTTCATCAATAGACAGCGCTCAGATACCGGCTTAATTTCACGTATTCTTCAAACATTATAGAAGAATGCTTTATGGTTATATTCCTTATTCGATTTGTTTTGCTGTGTTTAAATAAACAATTCCAAAATAAGTGCCGTTTTGAAGCAGTGTTTCTGTGTAACCATCCAAAAGAACCAAAAATGTCTTGTGCAGCTGCAGCCAGGTACGTGAGAATGTCGGAGTCGTTCGTCAAGTTGAGTGGGTAGCACGTTATAAAGCGGTACAAAATGTTGACGACCTACCGGGACGGGATAAACGCCGCTCTACGTCAAAATCGAATGATAAATTTATTCTTGCATAACCGATAATAATGGGGACTGGACAATTTATTAGGTGAAGCTCATTTCAGTTTAATATGTATACTACACGGTACAAATGTATTTTTAACTAATTCCTTTGTATTTTCAGAGAAATATACGACACGCTCTTATGGAACAGACTGTATATAGTAAACTAAAGTAAACTAAATCTACAAACAAATGGGTATTTTGTACGAAACCCCGAAAACGACCAGTTTAAAAATTTAGTGTCGACGAGCATCTGGTAACTTTAAAAATAAAAGATTCCGAGGTATATAAAAAAAACTTTCATTATGGCTACAGAAAATTATCAGGGGTTTTAAAATCGATCACGAGTGATACCCCGTAGTATGTCCCTGCTTTTCTCACTTTTGACCCCTACTCGAAACTGATCAATTGAACTACAGTTGACGCCTTCAGGAAAATGGGTCTAACCAATTAAAAACTTTATCCCTAGACAGATCCCTGACAGCTTAAAAATTTCAGAACAAAAAGGGGATGCATGTTATCAGAATCAGATTTCCAGAGATTTTTTTTACATTTTATTTCTATATTTTTCTAGATATTTTCCTAGAATTTCTTAGCTCTTATGTCGTTCTCTTTAAAAAATTTTGAAATTCATACCATCTCTAAAATGTAGTGAGAACGCATTCTATTTGAGTGCAAAAAATATTACAAAAACTGAAAAATTCAAAACAGCATAAAAAATATACATGTGTGTTTTTTTCTGAACTAAGAGTCATTATTTAAACTCTTCGGAATTTGAGTTTTCAGTTATGCCGCTTGCAAATAGATGGCGATACTTGTTTAATAGCTCTGAAATTGGGATTTTAAGCTGATCAACGTTTTGTATTTACCAAACTTATTGTTTTTTCTTCCTCCAATCGAATTTTTTATGACTGAATATTGTATTGTCACTTTAAAACATAGTGAGAAAATAGTTAAAAAATTCATTACGAAATTTTACCTAACGCACAAGTAAAGTTAAATAAAAGTTATTAATAAATACATTCTTTGGTAAAAAAGTTGTTGCTTTATCTCACCAACTAGCCATGTCTGCAAACTCCTGTCGAATACTTAGGATATCTACAGGGTGTTTAAAAAATGACCGGTATACTTGAAAAATCAATAAAAACTAACGGACAGTGATATAAATACACAGGTTACTGCAATATGCTTGGAATAATAGTAAATTTTCAGGCAGACAAACTTTCAAAATTAGTTACAATGTACCACAACAGATGGCGCTGCAGTCTGGAAAATTCTAAACTACGTTATTTTCCAGATATCCACCATGCGCAGCAATAATATGGCGGATTCTCAGAACGAAATTATCAGAAACCGGTGTAAACGTCTCAGGTGGGATGACTTCACAAGCAAAACAGATGTACTGTTCCAGTTATTCAATTGTTTCTGGATAGTGGGGGTACACCTGGTCTTTTAACAGTCCCCACAAAATAATATCGTAGTTTAGATTTTTCCAGACTGCATCTGTTGTGGAATATTATAACTAATTTTGAAAGTTTGTATGCCTGAAAATTTACTATTATCCCAAGCATATTGCAATAAACTGTGTATTTCTTTCGCTGTCCGTTTAGTTTTTATTGATTTTTCAAATATACCGGTCATTTTTTTAAACACCCTGTATGTGTATTTGTGTATGCAGGGGTGGCTCTGAGCAGTAGGCAAGATACGTCCTACAGCAGCAAGACCGTTTGAAGTAGGGCTTAGGGCTCAGAAACAAGGACAACCCACAAAAATACATAATATTTGAATGTAGAAAATAAATTTCTAGTAAAATTGTTCTCTCTCTCTCTCTCTCTCTCTCTCTCTCTATATATATATATATATATATATATATATATATATATATATATATATATATATATATCTCTTTTGAAGGATTTTAGAGATTTTAAATTTGAGATGACCTGTAAAAATTCTAGTATCTGCCCTGATGATGTGTGTATGTTACGGTGAAAGACCGAAATCTGGAGAATGTCGACTTTCACCGGTGAATGTCAACATTCACGTAGTCGTTTGGTGTATATCCGAAATATTTGCTAAATACCCTTATTTCTGACTTACAACGGTAAATGTCGACATTCACCATGCACTAATGGTGAATGTTGAACATGTCGGATATTTATATTTTCTTCCAGGGCCATAGCCAGAAATTATTTTCAGAGGGGGACCAAGGGAGAAAGACATCTTTATTTGTGAATGATACTTCAATTGATGAAAGGGAAAGCACTGTATTTCCGAAATACAGTACTGCATTTCCGGCTAGCGGCCCGGGAAGACTTTTATGGTCTGAGAGGTTTTTTTTTTAAGAGTATAACTGTTTATATTCATGAACAGCTAGGCCGATACACACACATACACAAACGTGGGACATTGTCTATCTACAAAATGGTCTTTCAAAATTTCGGGGGGGGACCAGTCCCCCAAATCCCTCCCCCTGCCTACAGCCTTGTTTTCTTCTCCGTAATTCAGTCAAACCTATAGTACCAGCACATGTAACTGTTGAACTTAAAACAAACCGAACACTCTTAGAACAGAAAATCATATCAATAGTTAACTTAATTATCTGATTGACGTTATACTATCTTATTTGTTGCAACAATTTAAACTGTTATAGCAATTTGAATTCCAGAACAGTCCCTTACATTTACAATGGTATTTAGTAATGAAACATTTCTTTTTGCAATGAGAGCGTTTATATGCATGCCCTTCACTTCTCGAATTAGCTGCAGCGGCTTCTCTCAGCGACATTTCATGAGAAGAAATCTCATCTATGGAGAGTAATCTTTTTTTATAAAATAAAAACTGATTACGGGTATAAAGCTGCTTGAGGGTATCATTTTTGTTTACTAATTTATAAAAGTCGGAATCTTCTATTTCAATAACAACCGCCAATACATTTCGGGCATCTGTACGACCACGGTCGATATCAAGGACTGGTATTCGCACAGTGTCATCAATTTGAGAAGGAGGAAATTTTCTTTTTGAGATTTGTAACATTTTCGTTGCATGCATTGGAAGATTATCTTTTTCGGCCTTTCTTTTAATAGAAATAAACTTCTATTTAGTCAGGGCTTGATAGAAGATGTAGTAGGTTGAAGCTCCTCTTTGATATTTTTCTTTGGAATGGACACAGGGACTTTGGAGTATTCCTTCATGGTATGTGCTATTTTGACATATATCATTATATGTTTTAATAATAAAGTATGATTTAAAAACCTAACAAAAATATTTTTTTCAACATTCACCACCAGTGTATGGGGATTGTCGACATATACCGGTGATAGTCCGAATATATAAGAATATAATAAAATATTCGGTCTTTCACCGAGGTATTTGGTGTATGTCGACATTCACCGACATTCTCTAATTTCGGGCATTCACAGTGACATGTACACGCACTAATGACTGACTTATTTTGATTCATTAAATAATATTGACTTTTTAGATTTATCACAGCATTTAATATTCACATGTTGTTTTCTGGTGTGGATATTTCAGTTAGGAGCCTTATTTAAAAAAATTCCTTTTTGAGAAAGAGATCAAAATTTGTCTCTCCTTTCTACATTCATTTGGTTCTATTTATTATCTTCACATAATGGCAGCAAGGGGCACTGAAAAAGTAATTTCCCATTTTTCATCCCATGATGATGTTCTGAAAAACAAAAAACAAAAAATAAAACGAGGGAGAAGACCCGGTCAAGACATAAAATTTTTTAATTCATCCTTTTTATGAAGAATATGTATCATACGAACAACGTAAAGCGACATAAAAAAGGTCCCTCCTCGAAAAGATAAAAAAGCAAAATTAAACAAACGACACTGTCAATAGAATTTTTATTAGACTCTTAAATTACGTCACTCTACATCCAATATTACTCCTGTGTAAATTTCCCCGAAACCGACTTCTTTGTCTACGAATCCCTTCCAAACTAACATTACGGAAGGAGAATTAGGGTGATTAAGCCCCGGGCCATAAAAAGAAGCCCCCTCCCCAGGACAACCCCGGGCTATTCCAATCAATAACTTACTGACGGGAAAAGAAGCAAGATATCCCGGGCGCTCTCTCCACCGCTCTATAAAATATACCCGCTTGTAACAGATGTCAGCAATGGCATGGCTAATCACATAACTTGAACTGTCAGCAGTTAAAGGGGCGCACTCGTTTGCGATATGGACCAGAAAGTCGGTCCCGGAATTAGCGCCCACTGCTCATTGGCCCGTTCCTGTGGTATTCTGTAGTATTCACACCCCATTGGTCAATCAAGTGGTCCGCAGACGGGGGGATGGAATTTTTTTTTTTTTAAGGTTGGTAACTGGCAAATCTGGCAATCTTTAAGATCAAAGTCATCGGGTTGTGTTATGAGCGATGAAGGTTTTCCAAGGGGACGAGGTAAAAGTGCACTTAGCATGGTTGCCTGGTATTAAACTTAAGGTGCGGTGAATGACTTATTTTTCATTTACAGGGAGACAAAACAATCAATTCTTCACATATCCTGCATTAAATTAAATCTTGAACAAGTTGACTGAAACTGTATTTTTCTCTTACCCAACTTGAAGTTTCTTTCCAATGTGACAAATATATTCACATTAGAGACTTATCCCTCAATGCAAAAGAAATATCTCAATCTGAATATAAACTTCTTATCTATCTCCATGTCTGTGACTGAAGTAAATGTCGGTTTATATGCACAAAATACCATTACAAAACTTAGCATGGCTGCTAATATTAAATTTCAGGTGCGGAGACTGATTTATTTTTCACTTGATTATAGACTAAACATTTGATCATATGTTGCAT
The DNA here is from genome assembly GCA_032207245.1 of Pardosa pseudoannulata. NCBI lineage: Eukaryota > Metazoa > Arthropoda > Arachnida > Araneae > Lycosidae > Pardosa > Pardosa pseudoannulata. Next base: position 31,186,889 of record CM063506.1, read on the forward strand.
TAAATTAAATCTTGAACAAGTTGCCTGAAGCTGTATTTCCTCTTACCCAACTTGATGTTTTTTTTTCAATATGACAAATATATTCTCATTAAAGATATATTCCTAAATACAAAAGAAATATCTCAGTTTTATCTTAATATAAATTTCTTATCTACCTATATGTCTGTGACTATAGTAAATGTCGGTTTATACACACAAAAGACCATTACCAAGCTTAGCATGGCTGCTAATATTAAATTTCAGGTGCAAAGACTGATTTATTTTTCATTTGATTAAAGACCAAACTTTTGATTATGATATGCTGCATTAAATAAAATTTTGAACAAGTTGCCTGAAGGTATATTTCTCTTACCCGACTTGATGTTTTTTTTCCAATGCGACAAATATATTCACATTAGAGACTTATCCATCAATGCAAGAGAAATATCTCAATCTAATATAAACTTCTTATCTACCTGTATGTCTGTGACTAGAATAAATGTCGGTTTATAGACACAAAAGACCATTACCAAGCTTAGCATGGTTGCTTATTATTAAATTTCAGGTGCGGAGACTGATTTATTTTTCACTTGATTAAAGACTAAACATTTGATTATGATATGCTGCATTAAATTAAATCTTAAACAAATTGCCTGAAGCTGTATTTTCTCTTACCCAACTTGATATTTTTTCCAATGTGACAAATATATTCACATTACATACTTATTCCTCAATGCAAAAGAAATATCTCAGTTTTATCTGAATATAAATTTCTTATCTACCTGTATGTCTGTGACTAGATTAAATGTTGCTTTATACACACAAAAGACCATTACCAAGCTTAGCTAATTTTAAATTTCAGGTGCAAAGACGGATTTATTTTTCATTTGATTAAAGACCAAACTTTTGATTATGATATGCTGCATTAAATAAAATCTTGAGCAAGTTGTCTGAAGTTGTATTTTCTCTTACCCAACTTGATGTTTTTTCCAATGTGACTAATATATTCGCATTAGAGACTTATCCCTCAATGCAAAAGAAATATCTCAGTTTTATATGAATATAAACTTCTTATCTACCTGTATGTCTGTTACTGGAATAAATGTCAGTTTATATACATAAACAACCATTACCAAGCTTAGCATGGCTACTAATATTAAATTTCAGGTGCGAAGACTGATTCATTTTTCATTTGATTAAAGACTAAACATTTGATTATGATATCCTGCATTAAATTAAATCTTGATCAAGTTGCCTGAAGCTGTATTTTCTCTTACCCAACTTGATGTCTTTTCCAATGTGACTAATATATTCACATTAGAGATTTATCTCTCAATGCAAAAGAAATATCTCAGTTTTATCTGAATTTAAACATTTAACCTACCTGCATGTCTGAGACTGATGTAAATGTCAGTTTATACACACAAACGACCGTTACCAAGCTTAGCATGGTTGCTTAGTATTAAACTTTCATTTGATTAAAGACTAATAAACATTTAATTATGATACGCTACATTAAATTGACAAGTTGCCATGAAGCTGCATTTTCCTTACCAAACTTATTTTTTTCCAATGTGACTAATATATTCACATTAGAGACTTATCTCTCAATGCAAAAGAAATATCTCAGTTTTATCTGAATTTAAACATTTAACCTACCGATTTCTGTTACTAGAATAAATTCGAGCCACACAAACGACTTCGAACTTAAATGGTTGCTTAGTATTAAACTTTCATTTGATTAAAGACTAATAAACATTTAATTATGATACGCTACATTAAATTGACAAGTTGCCTTATGCTGTATTTCCGTTTACCAAACTTTTATTACTTTTCCAATTCTAGTTACCCATTAATATTTGTAACCTATTCTTCAATACTAAAGGAAATACAGTAGAACCTCGATTATCCAAAATATTCGAGACCGAACCTACTTCGGATAATCGAGAATTCATCAATAATCATCTAGTTTAAAATGAAGTATCGTCATTGGTGCAATAACATTCGATTGTTGTGAGACTCGGCACTATGACCTTCCAACTTTCGATATGGGGTGTGTTTTGTTAAGAACAGAGATGTTCGAAAGTGGGGAAGAGTACACTCATACTGAGAATTGTGCTTGCGAGAAGGAATTCTAAAAAAGGGAATTCCAAAATATTATCTGCACTCGTAGTTTGGAAAGGACGGCATACAAAAGGAATGTGGAAAAAAATAAAATTTTAAAAATGTTTGTAAAGAGAAAATTTTGGAGGATAGCAGAAAGTGGAAAAAAAAGGGAAGAAGAAATCGTCTTCGATTAACGGAGAATTTCGGTTAATCGAGGTTCTACTGTACCTTAGTTTTATTTGATTCATTTGGCACAATAAATATGCATAAGCGATTTTGCTAAAGAGACTGATTTGTTCGCAACTGTTTTACGTACAATAAATTAGATGGTTCATAGCGAGGCTGTAGTTAAGCCTAAGCAAGTGTGTGCCACTCAGTCATAAATGAATGATAGGATTGTGGTCAGTGTATTTCTGTTAGTCTGGCTTTCAGCGGCATTCTATTATGAGTAATTTCATTTCCTTGTATGATCGGTTAGATTTTACGCAATA
>CM063506.1:31194464-31211964 GCA_032207245.1 Pardosa pseudoannulata
GTAGATAAAAAAAATACTGATAAGTTTCTAAATTATACTTATCAGTATTTTTTTTTAATTTTTTCTAAATTATAAAATTACGCACATAATCTAGAATAATTTTTAATTTCATAAACTATAAAACAGCTGTTCAATTCTAAAACTTTTGAACATCTCCCTTTTTTATAATTTTAATTCCAGGTGACAAATGTCTAAAATTTGAGGTTTATGGGATGAAAAGATGCATATCTTCAGTTAGACATATATTTAGATTCTAACACACATATTTCAAAAATTATCTTGTTGGTAAGTAAATTTAATTTTTTTATTTTAGTGTATATTTTCTAGATTACTTAAAAATTATACTACTTTAACAAAATTAAATATTTTTAATTTTAGAATATTATTAAAGAATTTGTAAATTCACTTTTCAGAGTCTTAAATTTAACAACGGAAAAAAGGGCTGTTGTAAGGAAGTTTTTAGGTTTCAGGAAATACAATGCAACTTTAATGGGTTGATAAAAAAATACTGAAAAGTTTCTAAATTATAAAATTACGCACATAAAATAGAATAATTTTTAATTTTATAAACTTTAAAACAGCTGTTCAATTCTAAAACTTTTGAACATCTCCATTTTTTATAATTTTAATTGCAGGTGACAAATGTCTAAAATTTGAGGTTTATGGGATGAAAAAGATGCATATCTTCAGTTAGATATATATTTAGATTCTAACATACATATTTCAAAAATTATCTTGTGGGTAAGTAAATGTAATTTTTTTCCTTTGGTTTATATTTTCTGGATTACTTAAAAATTATACTACTTTAAATAACAAAAATTAAATATTTTTTAACTTTAGAATGTTATTAAAGAACTTGTAAATTTACTTTCTAGAATTTTTTTATTTAACAACGGAAATAAAGTCTGTTTAAAGAAGTTTTTAGGTTTCAAGAAATGCTATGCATTTTTATTAGGTTGATAAAAAAATACCGATAAGTTTCTAAATTATACTTATCAGTATTTTTTTTATTTTTTCTAAATTACAAAATTAAGCACATAAACTATAATAATTTTTAATTTCATAAACTTTAAAACAGCTGTTCTTTTCTAAAACTTTTGAACATCTCCCTTTTTTATAATTTTAATTCCAGGTGACAAATGTCTAAAATTTGAGGTTTATGGGATGAAAAGATGCATATCTTCATCTCTCTCTCTCTCTCTCTCTCTCTCTCTCTCTCTCTCTCTCTCTCTCTATATATATATATATATATATATATATATATATATATATGTGTATATATATATATGTATATATATATGTATATATATTTATATATATATATGTATATATATATATATATATATATATATATATACAAATATATATACATATATATATATACATAATATATATATATATATATATATATATATATATAATATATATATATAATATATATATATATATATATATATATAAATATATATATATATATATACATATATATATTTTATTTTATTTAATTTTTTTTCTTTTAGTGTATATTTTCTAGATTACTTAAAAATTTTACTACTTTAAATGACAAAATTAAATATATTTTTTAAATTTAGAATGTTATTAAAGAACTTGTAAATTCACGTTCTAGAATCTTTAATTCAACAAAGGAAAAAAAGGGCTGTTGTAAAGAAGTTTTTTGGTTTCAAGAATTACTATGCAACTTTAATATGTTGATAAAAAATACTGATAACCTTCTAAATTATAAAATTACGCACATAAACTATAATAATTTTTAATTTCATAAACTTTAAAACAGCTGTTCAATTCTAAAACTTTTGAACCTATTTAATAATTTTAATTCCAGGTGACAAAGATCTTAAACGACAAAATCTGAAAATCTGAAATCCACCTCAGCAAATTTCGAATCCCCAGTGTATTTCTGTTTCTTTAATGCAACTAGAGTAAATGCCCCAGATTGAACCGTTTACGACGGCTGCAATAATTGCTGATTACTGCCGCTAGAGGGGGTAGGAGGGAATTCATGTCAGCGAGAGTCCACTGAAGTAAAAGTTATGTGTTTGGTTCCAACAGCGACAAAAGCGCACAATTTTTTTTTTCTGATTTTCTCTCTCTTTGCTATGTTTTTGCTTTTTGCTCTTTTGCTTTTTCATAATCTACAAACTCACGTATTATTATTACGATTATTTTCGAAAATGAGCGGCGGTGCATTTATGAAGCGTATTAATTCCCCATGGTACCCGTGTGGAAGCAAGGGAGGTAGGGGGTTATGAAGCGTTTTATTCGGAAAAATTCTTTCTTTTCTTTTTCGACCGTGTTTTGGAACCATTCCGTTAATGATTGCTTGGCAGCGCTCATAAATGAACTGATAACTTCGTACGAATATTTCCCGGGCCTATATTCTGTACACGGGTTTGGATGAAATCTTTATGCTTTGTTGTTTTTAAATATAATACGTGTAAAAGTATATTGTAACCATAATTACGGTGAAATGCAGATTCCCTATTGTTTTAAAATTTTTATCATTTCATTAGAACTATAAATATTTTTGAGAAATATTTTGAGAAATACGGCTGGGTGGCTGTAATATAAATCAAGCACAAAGTAGGTATTAATATAGGGAATCATAATAGATTCTGAGCTAAAATGAACAAAGTCATTTATTATTCTTATATCTCATCAAAAAATTAATTAGTCATAATAATATTTAGTAATGAAGCCTCTTATACTACCAGCGGCTTGTCGCCCACCTGGAGATTAAAATGTAAGGCGTTTCAAGCAAGCCCGGTCTCTCTGTCCAGCATTAACGGCTTGAAATAGCTTAATTAGTTTGAATGTTTATAATGTAAACTGAACGTACCTTAAGCTTACGCGTGAGAACCATGAAATTCTAAGTTGTGGAGCATCGGTTTTAAAAGGAAGGCACAGTGCCCATACGCCACTCTGTGTTCAAAAGAAAGCTAAGGTTCCACAGCCAACGGCTTGTCGTCCACCTGGAGATTCAAGTGTAGGGCGTTTGAAGCAAGCCCGGTCTCCCTATCCAGCATTAAAGGTTTAAAATAGCTTAATTAACCTGAATGTTTATAATGTAGATTGAACGTACCTTAAGCTTACTTGTGAGGACGATGAAATTCCACATTGTGAAGCATCGGTTTTTAAAGGAAGTGCACAGCTCCCAAACACCAATCTGTGTTCAAAAGAACGCTAGGGTACCACAACCCGCGGCTTGTCGCCCACTTGGAGATTCAAGTGTAGGGCGTTTGAAGCAAGCCCGGTCTCCCTGTCCAGCATCAAATGCTTAAAATAGCTTAATTAGTTTGAATGTTTATAATGTAGACTGAACGTACCTTAAGCTTACGCGTGCGAATCATGAAATTCTACGTTGTGGAGCATCGGTTTTAAAAGAAAGACACAGTGCCCATAAAATTTGACAGAAAAAAAATTCAATTCATACCCTGAATAATGAATGGGGAATTATAACATGGATGATATTTCATAAAAACAATCAATACTCTTTAACAGATTTTCCTTACTATGTGCGGATTACACATGATGGGTCCCAACTACTTTGTCCATACTTGGTAAGGTTCTCGATAACCTTTCCTTTTTCCTTTTTTATCATATGTTCCAGTCGCGAATTACCAGGTTCCATGACTGGTTAGTTGGTGTTCTGTCACTTTAGAAGTCATATAACCTTCATGGATAGATGGTTGTCAATGTATCGAGAGGTTGGACTTCTGAAAGTGAGTTCTTGTAATTTTCAAGCACGGATGAGCAGGAGACACTATGGCTTGGCCTACTCCAAGTTGTTTCGGAAGTTGGTAATAGTTGGGATAAGTTAAGAACAGTTGTCTGTTTTGCCTGCTGTATTGGAAAAAATATTCAACAGAAAAATTCAAGAATTAAAGGGAGGTATTCGAGATGAGCATTCTTCATAACAGCATTTTATTTTTGATTCAGTATAAACTGAAAAATTCTGCTCTATTTAGAATATAATATTTCCTTGGTGATTAAACCGAATCTAAGTTTATAAGATTTATTTATTTTTGTTATATGAAGCAATGCCTAAAAATATAAAATATATAAACAAACAGAAAAATAGAAATCCCTTTACCCACAAAACAACCTAATATGTAAATAAGAAACTAATATTTTATATGAAATAGAAGCTAATTATCTTTTTTCACCCTTGAATACCAATTATAATAATGCGATAGATGTATTATATTTTATAACATGAAACAATGCATATAAAACATAAAATATATGAACAAATAGATAAATAGAAATCCCTTTACCCACAAAACATCCTAATATGTAAATAAGAAACTAATATTTTATATGAAATAGAAGATAATTATCTTTTTTCTCCCTTGAATATCAATTATAATTATACGAGAGATGCATTATATTTTATAAAAGGAAGCAATGCATATAAAACATAAAATATATGAACAAACAGATAAATAGAAATCCCTTTAATCACAAACATCTTAATATGTAAATAAGAAACTATTTTATATGAAATAGAAGCTAATTATCTTTTTTCTTCATTGAATACCAATTATAATTATTATATTTTATAACATGATGTATTATATGTTATAACATGATAAAGAATTTTTTTAATTTTCAATATTTTGAAAGTTTTTTATTATTATTTTAAATTTTAAAATGTCTAAACTTTAAGTTTTATAGAATGGAAAAGATGTATATTTTCAGTTGGATATATATTTAGATTCCAACATGCATATTTCAAAAATTATCTTGTTAGTAAATAAATTTTTTTTCTTCTAGTGCATATTTTTTAGATTACTTAAAAATTATGCTACTTTAAATGTCAAAATTATTTTTTTTTAACTTTAGATTGTTATTGAAGAACTTGTAAATTTATCTTCTAGAACGATTTATATTTTACAACGAAAAAAAGGGCTTTTGTAGAAAAGGACGTTCGTAGCGACCACAAACCCATTTCAAGTGGTCCAGCCGCAATTAATGAACACGGCGGACCTTCCGCCTGCTCGAGCCCGCTGACCTGGTTATTAGAGAGCTGACTCTGCCGACAGCTATCGAGACTTGGTTGCATGACTGAGAGATATATTATTTAGAAATTAATGCTCTCACAGATAGGAAACAGAGATTTTCCAAGGTAATGTACATTCTAGTGTTCTAATAGAAATGTAAGTGGAAAGGGAATTAAAAAACATTCTGCCCTAAAAGTGACTTTTAACTTTACATTACACAATGTTTCAAACTTTACAGTGACTATACTCAGAAAATAATTTGATTAGTTTAAAAAACCTTAAACTTTAAACTTTAAGCTTTATAGAATGATAGAAATTTTTACTAGATCTGAAAATAATTCCAGTATTATATTCTTGTAAGTAGGTAATATGACAATTTGTCAATGTTTTTACTAAAAGAAAATAAGTTAAAGAGTTTAAAAAAGCCCTATCTCTGGTATTATTGTAAGTAAAATAGTTTAATAGCTTTCCGAAATCGGATTTGACGATATTTTAAGAACAATAAATAGTATTCTAAGAAACTTTGTATAATTAATTGGTTTGTGAAGTAGAAAATTAATAAAAGTTTTGGTGTGAATTAAAATGAATAAAGATGACATCGCTTTTCTTAATCAGAAGATGTTATTGATCTCGTAACTTCATCCTTTGGTTTATTTCGTTGCATTACTAAAGAGCTCACAGCTGTTTGATCTTTACGGTCATGCCGCGCCATCTATTGATATAAAATGTAAACCCAAGAATGTTTTTCAGTCTTTTTAGCGTAGCTTCAAAACATCAGAAGCGCAATAAAAGTAAGTGCTACCAGTTGAGTTTGCGAATAGAACAAAAGTTACTTGTATACTTGATAATTCTTAATATAATTTACACCGAAACGTGTAATGCGCGACAATCGAAATAAATGTGTTTTTAGAAATGTCTGTTATGCTGACATAGTGCCTTTCGAGTTTATAGTCTTTATTTTAACAACCTATATATTTTTTACTGTAAAATTAACAGTTCATCTCCGTTTAGAAAAAAAATTCTTGCATCATTAATGAAAATCGACTTGAAATTAGTTTAGATTTGCTATATGAAAGAAGATATCTTTAGAAAAACACATAATATGTACACCAAATTACAAAAATAGAAATTAACTTAGTCGGAAAGTAACTTTTAAAATTTGCAAATTACAAACTAATATTTACATGATATAGTAACCAATTCTGTGAAGTTTTTACTGTTTTTCATTTAAAATGTTATATGTCTAAAGTTTTTCATTTACAGAATAAAACAGATGTTTTACTTGAATTGGACAATCAAATTTAGTTTCTTATATGCATACTTCAAAAATTATGATTTTCGTGTTTTTTTCACTTGCGTATATATTTTCATTGTTATAAAAATACATTAGTTAGAGCGAAAAAACTAAAAAAAAATTAATGTTTGAACATTATAAAATAATTTGTAAAAAATTCATTCTAAATATTTTACTTTATGGCGAATTAACAAAATCTGTTATAGTGAAGAATTTAAATCTCGAAAGGTACTCTCTCCTTAACTGAATATTCATTGTAAAATTATGCTGAAAATTGACACTTTTTTCCCTTTAAGAAAACAATTAGAACTTTTAGAAGACATAATGCAAAGCATGAATTCCTTTTTTTTTTTAATATAATGAATAAAAATGTAAAAGGCAGGAACATGATATTTTATTAAAGTTTTGTATCTCATCAATTTCGAATAAAAAATGTTTTCTATATTGTTAGAATATATTACTTAAAAGGTGTATAAATAAATTTAAAATTATAAAACAAAAATTTTTTTGGTTTTTAAGAATATTACGAAAATTTGAATTGTTTATTTTAATGAATAGTGAAAGAATATATCATTAGGAATACGGAGCAACAAGATTTTTTTCATTCCCACCATTTTATCATTACTTATGAGTATAGCAATAATAACTTCAAATCAGTGACGTGCGGTAGATTTTCATGCAGGGTGTGCAAAGAACATGGATTTTCCAATAAATCTTTAGTTATTGAGACATCTGAATTCTCCATTCTGAAACGGGTTATTTATTATGAATATAAATTTAAAGAATACAATAAATAAAATATTTACCTACGAGTAGTCGAGTTATAACTATAAAAACAGCTAAACTTATGAGGATTCTACTAGCACTGAAGCAAAAATCATGTCTTTTGTTGTATGGTGTCATATCGGCGTCGAAAAAGCAACGCTTCGGGCTTCTAAGAAAAACTTATATGTTCAGCAAACGTAGCACCACATGGCGCCCGCCGATGCGGTGCCGACAAACCGAACGTCTATTCCACGTGCAGAGGATTTCGCTGCATGCTGGTACAATAGAGCGAACTGTTTCTTGTTCTGTCAGTGGATTAAATTATATTTATTAATTGTTTTTAACATTTGAAAATCATATATTCTGCGAAAAACATCTTGACAATTTTTAAAAACAAAACTAGGGATATGGTGTTTCATAATATAACTTATATACTGTCTGTAAGATACAATGAATGGTAAAATTTGGACTGTTCTGTTAAAATTGGTTTCTTTAAAACAAAACAACATTGTTTTTCAGCTAATCATTTCAATAAATATAATACATCACCGAAATTAATTTACCACACTAAAACATTTCACTTTATATTGATGAAATACTTCTTTTATATTTCCAGAAAACAAAATCTTACAATATATAAATTTAAACATTAACCGTCTGCAAAATCGTAAGGCCAGTTAATCAGTTAAAAAACCAAAAGCGCTTCAGCACTAAGCTCCGATCTAATACAGCTCTTAATAAATCGTACATTCGGATGATTCTGAATATCAAGTGCAGGAAAAATAACTGCACTTACCTCAGTGCCATAGTATGCTGTTCTTCTCCAGTAGCCCATACATATAAAGTATGATTTTCAATTTAGTGTGCAGTGCGTACACATCAGAATTTCCTACGTTCGTTTGCACGCTACGTGATGCAGCACCTAGTACAGCACGCATTGCGGGAATACAAGCAAGAAAATCAACATATTTGAATATATTATAAATAATATTTATTATATACCATATAAAGATAGGTTCAGAAAATTATTGTCCCTCATATTTTTGCCAGGGTGTGCAGTGCATACCCTGCACATATGGACCGCACGCCACTGCTTCAAATGCTGTTTACTCAGAAGTAAAATTTTCATGTATTACAAATGTTTAAAGTACTCCAGGCTCATTGAAAATAGATCATTGTCTCTGAAATTCCAGTATTATTTACGTTAGAGTTTATAAAATAAAGTCTAGTTGAAACGGGTATGTTTTGAAGCATATAATATGTTAGTTATGCGTTTTAATTAACCGCTATAGCTGTTTATTCTGCAAAATATGGGTATTATCATCATAATTATTTTTTTCTCTTTATATTTTCTATGAATGTTTATGGAAACAACTACATTTTTTTGTAAAGTCTATAAGGTATACTTAAACTTTTTTTATAATATTTTATGCAAAATTGATGCACCTGGAGCATTTTCAATTAAGTTAATTATGAAACAATTAATAATTAATAACTCCAAAACTAATTAATATTTTGCCTTCAAATTTTTAAAATATTTATATATTAATAGTACTAATAACATAGTCAATCTTCAAGGAAATTCATTTAAAAGAAAAAAAGTTTGCTCTAAAGGTCCACTGTCGCCTTAATGTCTTGAAATTTATCAAACCAAATTTTAACCCTTTGCATTTCACTTTTATTTAATAGATGTCTTTTAGTTAACGGTTATCGATCCACTTTTAACCATTTTTTCTAAATAGTTATTTTCGGGTCATACTTAGCATTCATGATTAATACTTCAGTAAAAAGTAGCATTTTTAACTACATTTAAAAAGATTCATTATTGTTTAGCTAAATATTTAACTAAGTCATAATTATTTAAATAATATGAAATAAGTTCATTGAAGAAAGATCTTAAAAGTCATATACAAGAAACGCATTGTAAAATTTTAAACGTCTTCCTTTTGATTCGATCCTTCAGACAAGTGTATTGTAAAGAAATAGTGTATAGTGGAGTATTCAGAGGGGAACAAAGGAGATAATTATCTTTTCCTCTAAGTCAAATGTTATGTCAAAAGTTAAAAATAAAGCAGCTTGTTCTTTGCTTCAGATATTAAAAAAAAATCGAAATCTTTTTGAGACTTGTCACTTATTATTTAACTAGCACCGATAAAAATTTAGCAAAATTTTTAAATTACAATTTGATAGAAATCGGATTTGATAATTATTTAACGATAATACAAGTATCAAGAACTTTAAAGATAATACAATACAATGATCAAGAACTCGCTTGCTTCTCATTTTGACTTAATTTTCTATTTGACTAGTACTTTTTATTTTAAGGAAATAGGGGCTTACTCTGGACGATGCGAGTCGTGTCGAACGTTCATTGTGACGTCACTTTGACGTCAGCTTAACCCTCTAAGCGTTTCGCACGAACAATTCCTCCAAACCCATGATGTGTTTCAAAGCGGTTGTCACGTACAACTTTCGACCTCCGAAAACGCTCTGAAAATGGATGTAATGTACATTACTGCCAGCGTTTTCCCCCATGGAGTTTTGAGGTAGGAGGATCAGGTCGATTGTTTGGGAACTGCACCCCTCTTTGACTGACATATATTGAGGGATGCATCCCTACACCCTGAGGTACAAAGACGCTGATAGCTTTTCATGGCATTTCAAAGTATTTCGTTTGCGGTAACAGATGTATCTCTAATTGCACCACTTAAATATCTTGGATGACTTTCGTAAAAAAATATAAATCATTCTCTTAAAGAATATTTTTATTTGTACTTTTAGAATACATTATTTCTTATGGGATGATCTTAGACTTGGCGAGCTTTATGTGTATTAAAATTTAACAATATATAAAGTCTATTTATATATCTATTTACAACCGGAAGTAAAGGGACAATAACGAGGGTGGGTTTCCCGTATTCCAATCTGGTCGTGATGTAAAAAATAAAATGTGATGTAAAAAATCATAGAACACTTTGGTCACTGACACAATAAACCTTTAGTGTATTTTTTGAAGACTTTTTTTCCTCGGTGTGTTCCACTCGGAGGGTTAACCATCTGCTAGCACAATATCCGCAAGCTGACGTCAAAATGACGTCACAACGAAGGTTCGAAACGAAATGCATCCAGAGTGAGGACCCTAATTTAATTTTATAATTTTTGAATTGAAACGAAAATATCATCTTTATAGGAACTCCTTAATTTCGGAAGTCTTTTGTTTTAAAATAAAGGATTATTTCTAATTATTTGTTTTTATAGCCATTTGTTTTCTAGAATGATGGATAACTGAGTTATTTATAGGGACCATTTAAAGTTGGAGACATGTATTTTGCTATCCTAGACTTGCCTGATCGATTTGGACTGTCAAAATTAATAAGCGTATTTAGGGCCGGTGTCCGCAAAATCATTTAATGGCTAACCGCGATTAATCTCTGTTTAAACGTCCCACCATTCGATGGATTAATCGCGGTTAGCCGTTAAACGACTTTGGCGAGACCGCTCCTTAATGTTACAGAATATAACATTAGTAAAAATAGTTATCTGAAATCAAACTTTCATCCTCCTCTCCGTCATCTTTGTCCTACCCAAGTGTGTATTCTAGATCAATAGTCGCTAAATTATTGAACGTATACCAGAAAGTATACGTGGCTTAGGTTTAGAAAAATTCAAAGCGAGTAAAGTTATTCTTCTCTTAAACTATCCATCCGTTTCTAAAATAAATTAGTATAAATATGCTTCCTATCACAGCGAAAAATATTGTCGTCTATAAAACGTTCCAAATCCACCCCTTCCCCCCTTTTCGAATATTTAATGCCATTATTTCGAGCAATATTTCCCCTGGTTAAGAGCAATCGATTGAATTTATCAATTTATCACATATTAAATAGGTAGAAATAACATTTTTTCTAGCATTATGACGTCATTCCTTTAACCATCTCCTTTAATCATTTCTTGTTTTAAATTATTTAAACATCGTCTGCATTATTTTCATACGTTTTATCACTGAACTTAAATATTACGTAAATAATTTTCTTTTATAATAATAGATTACGTACATATGTGATACTTTTAAATCCAATCATCAATTATATATTTTTTGTTGCGATGAAAATTTCATCACCGGTATTAACAAAAAATTCTATCTATGTCCAGGGTATAGTGAAAATGACAGTTTCTTTTCTTTACTTCCATTAATTACTGTGTCAAAGAAATTTGGAAGAACTTAATGATAATTTCGACGTAGCTATGAAAACTTTGAGTTATCTTTCTAAATGAATTCAATGCGATTCTAAACTGCATTAATTGTGTCGGGAGACTTTAGTGGAGTTAAACAAATTATTGAGCGTGTACCAGATAATTCTCACCCCCCCCCCAAAAAAAAAACCCCATTTTTTTACTTGCCACATAGGGTACTGTACAATCCGGGAAAATTAAAAATTTTAATGATCGCGTCACATGACGGGCTATATGCAAGTTCGTAGATAAAAATTCACGGAAATTACCTCAAAAGTGATGCTGAAAAACTGGCATGAAATAAAACATTTCCAAGTAAAAAAAAGTAAATTCAAAATACTCAAAATACGCTGAATGGGCAAGTACCTTTAGAGCGTATTTTGGAGACACCATAGCATCGGTTTAAGAGATAAAATATTGACTCGTTCTTTTGTGCCTACATCGGCACATTTGAGGGAAGAAATCGCGTGCCATCGGACAACTTTTATCCATTCGATAGAAAGATCTCGACCTTTTTTATTTTTTGGTCTAGTATGCTTTCGAAACCTCGGGGTACTGTAAATTTCAAGAGACTGAATGCACTCCTGAAGGCATATTAATCTCTTGAAAGGAACGGCGAGCAGGAAATCGATGGGTTATAATTTCATTATCGACAACGGCAGTCAGAGCGAAGGATTCTTTTGTTCTGTTAGATTTAAAAAGCATTTTAGACTGTTTATTAAATTTAAATCCTGTCTTCATTTGTTGAAGATGGAGAAAATATGCTCTGTATCTTTATATTTGTAATCACTGAAAATCCTTTGGGTTTTAAATAAGAAATGTACATTTTCTTTAGTTCGGTGTATCATCATGTACATTTTTTTCGCAGTTGTAATGTTTGGGAAATCCTTTTTTCCCAACATTACAACTGTGAAACCTCGGGGTACTGTGAATTTCGAGAGACTGAATGCACTCCTAAAGGCATATTAATCTCTTGAAAAGAACGGTGAGCAGGGAATCAATGGGTTATAATTTCATTATCGACAATGGCAGTGAGAGCTAAGGATTCTTTTGTTCTGTTAGATTCAAAAAGCATTTTAGACAGTTTATTAAATGTGAAACCTGTGTTCATTTGTAGAAAACGGAGAAAATATGCCCAGTAACTTTATATTTGCAATCACTGAAAATCATTTGGGTTTTAAATAAGAAATGTACGTTTTCTTTAGTTCGGTGTATCACCATGTACAATTTTTTCGCAGTTGTAATGTTGGGGAAATCCTTTTTTCCCAACATTACAACTGTGAAACCTCGGGGTACTGTAAATTTCAAGAGAATGAATGCACTCCTGAAGGCATATTAATCTCTTGGAAGGAACGGCGAGCAGGAAATCGATGAGTTATAATTTCATTATCGACAACGGAAGCGAAAGAGAAGGATTCTTTTGTTCTGTTAGATTTCAAAAGCATTTTACTCGCTTATTAAATGCGATATATGTGTTTATTTGTAGAGAAGTGAGAAAATATGCTCAATAAATATACATTTGTAATCGCTGAAAATCCTTTGGGTTTTAAATAAGAAATGACCATTTTCTTTAGGTCGGTGTATCACCATGTACATTTTCTTTACAATTGTAATGTTTGGGAAATCCTTTTTTTCCCAACATTACAACTGTGAAACCTCGGGGTACTGTAAATTTCAAAAGATTGAATGCACTCCTGAAGGCATATTAATCTTGAAAGGAATGCCGATCAAGAAATCGATGGGTTATTCGACAACGGCATTGAGAGAGAAGGATTCTTTTGTTCTGTTAGATTCAAAAAGCCTTTTAGACAGTTTATTAAATGTGAAACCTGTGTTCATTTGTAGAAAACGGAGAAAATATGCCCAGTAACTTTATATTTGCAATCACTGAAAATCCTCTGGGTTTTAAATAAGAAATGTACGTTTTGTTTAGTTCGGTGTATCACCGTGTACATTTTCTTCGCAATTGTAATGTTTGTTAAATACTTTTTTTCTCAACATTATATTTGTGAAACCTCGGGGTACTGTAAATTTCAAGGGACTGAATGCACTCCTGAAGGCATTCGGTCCTTGAAAGGAACGGTGAGCAGAGAATCGATGGGTTATAATTTCATTATCGATAACGCCAGTGAAGGATTCTTTTGTTCTGTTAGATTCAAAAAGCCTTTTAGACAGTTTATTAAATGTGAAACCTGTGTTCATTTGTAGAAAACGGAGAAAATATGCTCAGTAACTTTATATTTGTAATTTTTAAAAATCCTTTGGGTTTTAAATAAGAAATGTACATTTTCTTTAGTTCGGTGTATCACCATGTACAATTTTTTCGCAGTTGTAATGTTGGGGAAATCCTTTTTTCCCAACATTACAACTGTGAAACCTCGGGGTACTGTGAATTTCAAGAGACTGAATGCACTCCTGAAGGCATATTAATCTCTTGAACCTCGAGCAGGAAATCGATGGGTTATAATTTCATTATCGACAACGGCAGTGAAAGAGAAGGATTCTTTTGTTCTGTTGGATTTAAAATGCATTTTAGACAGTTTATTAAATGCGAAACATGTGTTTATTTGTAGAGGACGGAGAAAATATGCTCAGTAAATTTATATTTGTAATCGCTAAAAATCCTCTGGGTTTTAAATAAGAAATGTACGTTTTGTTTAGTTCGGTGTATCACCGTGTACATTTTCTTCGCAATTGTAATGTTTAGGAAATCCGTTTTTTTTCCCTACAATACAACTGTGAAACCTCGGAGTACTGTAATTTTCAAGAGACTGAATGCACTCCGGAATTCATATAATTCTCTTGAAAAGAACGGTGAGCAGGGAATCAATGGGTTATAATTTCATTATTGACAACGGCAGTGAAAGCGAAGGATTCTTTTGTTCTGTTACATTTAAAAATCCTTTTAGACTGTTTATTAAATGCGATATATGTGTTTATTTGTAGAGAAGTGAGAAAATATGCTCAATAAATATACATTTGTAATCGCTGAAAATCCTTTGGGTTTTAAATAAGAAATGTACATTTTCTTCTGTTCGTTGTATCATCATGTAGATTTTCTTCACAGTTGTAATGTTTGGGAAATCCTTTTTTCTCAACATTACAACTGTGAAACCTCGGATTACTGTGAATTTCAAGAGACTGAATGCACTCCTGAAGGCATATTAATCTCTTGAAAAGAACGGTGAGCAGGGAATCAATGGGTTATAATTTCATTATTGACAACGGCAGTGAAAGCGAAGGATTCTTTTGTTCTGTTACATTTAAAAATCCTTTTAGACTGTTTATTAAATGCGATATATGTATTCATTTGTAGAGGACGGAGAAAATATGCTCAGTAAATTTATATTTGTAATCGCTAAAAATCCTTTGGGTTTTAAATAAGAAATGACCATTTTCTTTAGGTCGGTGTATCACCATGTACATTTTCTTTACAATTGTAATGTTTGGGAAATCCTTTTTTTCCCAACATTACAACTGTGAAACCTCGGGGTACTGTGAATTTCAAGAGACTGAATGCACTGAATGAAGACAGGATTCAAATCTTGAATAAACGATGTCTAAAATACTTTTTAAATCCAACGGCAGTGAAAGCGAAGGATTCCTTCGCTCTTACTGCCGTTGTCGATAATGAAATTATAACCCATCGATTTCTTTGCTCACCGTTCCTTTCAAGTGATTAATATACCTTCAGGAGTGCATTCAGTCTCTTGAAATTTACAGTATCCCGAGGTTTCACAGTTGTAATGATGGAAAAAAAAAAGGATTTCCCAACATTACAACTGTGAAACCTCGGGGTACTGTAAATTTCAAAAGACTGAATGCACTCCTGAAGGCATATTAATCTCTTGAAAAGAACGGTGAGCAGGGAATCAATGGGTTATAATTTCATTATTGACAACGGCAGTGAAAGCGAAGGATTCTTTTGTTCTGTTACATTTAAAAATCCTTTTAGACTGTTTATTAAATGCGATATATGTATTCATTTGTAGAGGACGGAGAAAATATGCTCAGTAACTTTATATTTGTAATTCTTGAAAATCCTTTGGGTTTTAATAAGAAATAATCGTTTCTTTAGTTCGGTGTAGCAGGAGTCAAACTCATGCTAAGGATGTCAAATTCATTGCCACATGTGTTGCAAGAAAATAATGTTAAACAACAATGCTACAAAACTGTATATGTGATTGAAAATCCTTAGTTTTAGGCTAAGTTTTGACCTATCCTTTGTGTATTGTTGTTAATCTCTGGCTTCACTTTTTTTTCAAAATAAATGTGAAACTAAAAACAAAAGAAGTTTTAGCTATTCACAAATTATAAATGAAAAACTAAATACTGAATTGTAAACGCAAGAAGATTTATTAATTCATTTAGCATTTCTTGATACAGTTTATTATTTCCTTATCTATCTATTATTTTATTTATTTCCCATCCTTTCACGTATACTTAATGTAGAAATGGGGCAAATATGTCACTATCTATATTCAACATGACTGAATTCAGCATAATGTATTTTACAAATTCCAAAATTTTTATACCTTTCATTAGAAACTTTTAACACTGGATTGGAACCGGAAATGAACTGAAAAAAGGTTTTTTGGTTTGATTCATGTTCAATCATTATGTCACCATAACCAACTGTCGTCTATCGATGCAACCCACTTCCCTCCGTCGTAACTGTGATTAACTTCACGACTCACTTCCACTCAGAATTTCCACATTTCCAATACTTAACCTCAGTCAACAATCTTCTGATATTGATTTACTGCTAACGCAAGTACGTATGTATTTTTAAAATTCATTTTCTTCTTTTTACTAATAGCTTATTTCATCAATATCTATTTTAAAACTTCCTACTTTTTTGTTGGATAACATAGTAATCGATTAAAAACTAAAAATACCAAAATATATTTTTTTTAATTTTATGATTTAATTTTACATGATTTCGATATATCATCGCTTTGATAAACACAAATTTGTGTGTATTTGTTGGTTTTTGATTTGGTGATTTTACAACAATCACCAAATACACACAAATTTGTGTTTTGAAAAATGTGGTTTAGAAACTGGCAAATTGGGGATTCCTCTAAAATAATCATCAATATTATTGTCATGCCCGTGGCTTAATTATATGAAATCTAGAGGCACACGAGCCACGTGTGCCTTTCAGATTTCTTTCTTGATGTCTCGTATCAATAGCATTTAATACATATGATTCTCTGATACTTATGTTTACCTCGGTTCATTGACAATCTTGCTCTTCTATCTCTAAAGCCTTCTCACCTTATTGTCATACCCGTGGCTTAATTATATGAAATCTAGAGGCTCACCAGCCACATGTACCTTTCAGATTTCTTTCTTGATGTTTTGTATCAATAGCATTTAATACATATGATTCTCTGATACTTATGTTTACCTCGGTTCATTGACAATCTTGCTCTTCTCTCTCTAAAGTCTGCTCACCTTATTGTCATACCCGTGGCTTAATTATATGAAATCTAGAGGCTCATCAGCCACATGTACCTTTCAGATTTCTTTCTTGGTGTTTTGTATTAATAGCATTTAATACATATGATTCTCTGATACTTATGTTTACCTCGGTTCATTGACAATCTTGCTTTTCTCTCTCTAAAGTCTGCTCACCTTATTGTCATACCCGTGGCTTAATTATATGAAATCTAGAGGCTCACCAGCCACATGTACCTTTCAGATTTCTTTCTTGATGTTTTGTATCAATAGCATTTAATACATATGATTCTCTGATACTTATGTTTACCTTGTTTCATTGACAATCTTTCTCTTCTCTCTCGAAAGTCTGCTGACGTTTGACCTAGTTTGCCTGGTTAAAAAAATAATAAAATCTTCTAAATTATGAAATACTTTTTAGAGCAGATAACAGTATAAATAAAAGAAAATTACTCTCGAAAAGTTACCCACCCTCTTTTTATCCCCCATGGAGACAGAGGCGAATGTGTTATGGTTGAAATCTCTGAACTGTGATGTTGTTTTTCTAGTAAGTTTCTATAACATCAATGACGAATTCTCTTATTTTACAGATTGTAATAGATAAACACACAATTTTTACACCTACTTTTACAGAAAAATACCTATAATGTGCCTATATACTATCCCTTTCCAGTTAACTTAATTGCTTATGTTTCAAAAAATGTCAAATGGGTTCTAAAGGATT
>CM063506.1:31214464-31229464 GCA_032207245.1 Pardosa pseudoannulata
GTAAACGATCTCTTTTTGTCCTTTAAAGCAAAGACACTTTTACAATTCTAGAAAATGAAAAATTTTACTGATCTTATCATATGACGTGCTATATGCTAGTAACTTATATATTTGATGCTTTCACGGTTCTATGCAAAAGTAATCGATCTCTTTTTGTCCTTTAAAGCAAAGACACTTTTACAATTCTAGAAAATGAAAAATTTTACTGATCCCGTCATATGACGTGCTATATGCTAGTAACTTAAATATTTGATGCTTTCACTGTTCTATGCAAAAGTAATCGATCTCTTTTTGTCCTTTAAAGAAAAGACACTTTCATGAGAAAGAGCTAACACTTTTTATTTGAATAGGAAAGTAAATATTGAAACTAAAAATATTCTTCAAATCTGTCTTATTTTTTTTTTCTTAAGCACGGTTAGCGATTAAAATCAGATATTCACGCGTTGCTCTCCCACTTACTTAAGCAGCAGGAGGAAAAAGGCAGAAGAAAAAAATCCATCAAATTAGCAAAAATGTTGTTGAAGGATTTTACACCGATAATTTCAATCTGCATTTATTTAAAAATGAGCTCCCGTTTTGACTTTCAAATATCCAACCCCCATGAAAAGTAAAATAAATACATTGCAGCCCGCTTAATATGTACACTTGGGGAAAATAACAAAATTTAACTGCACTTACGGATGCTTTTAAAACGAAATTAACGCTTAAAATCCGAAAGCCCACCTTCCTCCCAGAATGTGATCCATAATTCATAAAACGCCTTAGCCTTTCAAAAGCCAAGTATCCCATAAAACAACTGAATTTCCGATTCGCCATGAAAACCGGCTGTTGCTGCAACTAGCAACCATTATATCTATCGAAAATCCCGCTAATGTTGGAACACATAGTTTCGACCTGAAAACAGTCCAGTTACCCTCTCCTGCGATATTAAGGGGTAGGCATTTATGTACGAGGGTATAACACTGTGCTTTTGTTCTAAAATCAGAATTAATGAGAGGGGGGTGGGGAATGGAAGTCAAGAGAGAAAGAGTAGAAATTATTGATCTATCGGAAAGGGGGGCCTTTACTTCATACTGACAAAAAGATGTTCCTTAGAACACTGGGAAGTATGCATGATTGCCGAAATTCACAGAGTTTTGTTCCCGTTCTTTTATGTATTCGGATGAACAAAACAACTAAATCGATTTAACATTATATCGAAGCTCCGGAAAGCCCATAGGGCACAGTAAATTGTGCTTTATCGGATCTGAAATCAATTTGACTAAAAATTGCTGGTCATTAAATCTAAAAAAATATATAATTTTCGATGCATTAACGAACTTCGTTAAGGGGAAAAGTCAAATTATTGAACGGTAAAATGTGGTATACGGAATTTTACGTCAAAAAGAAAATAATTTAGAGAATAATAAATGGTTTTAAGCTGAACTATAATGCATTTTAGATCAATCGATCAATACTAGTTTCCAACATGCATATAGGAATTTTTTTTCGGAGTTAATAGTCCGAAATACAATTAAAAAACTAATCAAATTTAAATATATTGTTAACGTAGAGTCTGTAATAAAAACGCGATGGTTTATATATTTTTTCTTCACACGGCAAATGTTATAATATAATGATTACATTTAAATAGTTAATATTTATTTAGTACCTATTTAAACATTTTATTAAAATATACAATAAATGTTTATGAATAAAATATTCAGGTTATTAAGCATGTGTAGTTTTGTTTTCTTTAATCCATTAGCGCGTAATGAGAGTTAGAAAGTAGTTTGCAGAATGTATTTTATAGCTATAAGCAAATGCAGGAGTTCAACAATGATGCTGATACAAATTGTATTGTTCACAGTTGTGTTAGCTGTTATTATGGGATGCACCACATACCAGGAAAACATCGCTCACATCATAATTCCACCGTCACCATCCTGAAGAGTTGTCATGTGGCAGGAGGGGACATTAATTCCTTTTGTTTATGTAATATTCTGATCGTGCTATTGATTCCTGCCATGACGATGCAGTAAACCGGAATTCATCAGAACAGGATACTTTTTTTCCAATCCTCAAGGGGTTAAATTTGTCTGGGTGTACCACTAGCGTCTTTTCTTATTTTTCTGTGACACCAAAGAAAACCGGGTAAGGTACACTCAAAGGTTAAAACCCGGATGATCTCACACTGTTCAACAAGGAAATTTTCTTACAGGAGTCACCGTTTGTGTAATCAACACCTGCTGCTGTTTTAATTGTTCTTGGCTAAGTCTTCTAGTAACAGTTCGGGAACTGCAAATCACCATCTACTCTAACGAATGATACAGACTTAGGGCCGGTCTCACCAGAGTCGTTTAACAGGCAACCGCGATTAACCTCTTTTTAAACTAAGAATCATCTCACCATTGGTTGGTTTGGTTCTGGAGCGCTACAGTCTACTTTTTGCAACACGAGGGCTAATGAGACCGGGACCTACTGCTTAAAGCCGATTCCGAACGGCTACGAACACCCATGCCATAGTGGGATTCAAACCCACGAACTCCGGTTCCTAAGGCCAGCACCCTAACTATTCGGCCATCGTTCGGCCGCCACCATTGGTTGGAGCCATGGAGTTAATCGCGGTTAGCTGTTAAAGATTTTTGTGAGACCGGCTCTCGGTCTCTTGGTCCAACTAATGTTCAAAGCCATTTGCAGCTATTTGTTTAACAGAAAATTTAATCTAGAACCTAATACAAAATTAACTTAAACATTGTGTACATATCAGCATAAGCTTCAGATATGTAATCTACTAGAAAATTTTTTAAAAATTCATACCTGAAATTTACAAAATTGCTAATTTAAAAGCAAAATCAAATCACAACTTAAAAGAGGAACGAAGAAGTTGAATCTTAGCTGAAGCCTGTAAAGAAGTTTTTCTGTCACGGCATTTGGAGATCACTTCTTTCCCTTGCGTGTTTACATTAACTCTAAGGTGCCTTCCCTACTCTCTGTGTCTATATTTTTTGACCAAAAGTAACCTTGATGGTCTACTTCTACTAAAGTCGATCTTCCTAATACTTCTTGTTGTACTTTGGAGTGTTCTTATGGTGCCGTTCCATTGAAATCAGTTTCAATTTGTGTTATTCCCTTTCCGTTGTTGCAGGCTATTGTAACAATGAGTTGGACAATACCTGCGCGGGAGACTGACGGAAGGACGAGGGCTATGTCAGTGCCCCCCCGCCCTTTGACCCCATTGGACAAGAGGGGTTGCTAACCCATGTCAATCGTCTTTGGCCCTGGTAATAGTAGTTTTTTGATTTTGCTCGGCAGATTTGAAGGCCCGCTCAGAGGAAAAGCAGGACAAGACGGAGCGAATGTAACAATGAGTGACACTGCTGGACAAGGCCAGCGGCATAACTCATTGTTACAGTTATAAGAGCTACTCGTCTTTCACCTCTCTCACCAGATTTTTATTGCCAAAATAGTATTATTTTCTCGAAGGTCTATTTACTCAGTTTCAACTTTGCAACTCACTAAACACCCCCGATACTGTAGATCATGAAAATCCTAAAAGTGTCGTTATTTCAGAGATGTTAGAAAGCAAGCAATGACTCTTTTTCTATGACGGTTTTTGTTAGTCTAGTCTTATGATATTAAAAACCATGAAAGCTACGCCGTCCATGGCAGAACTTTCGTATAAGCAACTCTATAAACAGTTACTTCGCTCTATGTAATTGATGGTCTGGTTTACATTCAAATAAGGGTGTCTGTAATATTTGGTCATTCATTGCAAATACATAGACACACACATATATGTAAGAATGTTTTTAATCTAAACCCCCCCCAAACGTAATTTTAAGTGGATCGTAATAATTTTGGGGATATTCTACACTTTTATGGCTAAATTTGGCGATTATCTTTTGTTCTTTCCTTAGCGTTGGCTCGTTCAAATACTCCAAAACTAATACATGCAGGAATCTCCGGTTATTTGATGAACACCTGATGCTATTTTAACCCTTTCGTGGGCATTGTATTGCTCACTCCACGTTTCCAAAATTTCAAAACAGAGCTGCTAATTTTAATCAATCGATCGAACAATTGATGACAGTGCACAACCGAACCGGGAATCAGTCTTCCCCTTCGTTTCAATAACAAGACCAATATATTATAATGGGTTTTGCGCTTGCCGCAGGTGTATTTTGTAAGATTGTGTAGGTGGGAAGTAATCTTTCCACGGCCCATGAAAGGGTTAATAGATATTGGCTATGCCTTGGCGTAGTGAAGTCACAGCGCGGAAAATACAGATCACATCTACTCGATCTCTCGGTCGAAGTAATGATCAGCTCCACTTGAAGATATATGTTTAGTATAAAATTTAATCTCTAACATAATAAAAATTTATCTTATATAATATGTACATAATAGCATATAACTCCTAAACTCCTCGGCGCAATACCCTCTAGGGGCAGGGTCTACGGTGCTAATCTCTTTCTGAGACCAAGAGCCCTGGGGTGTAAAGCATATGTTAGGTGGTCAACCTTACGCGGAACTCCCAGTGTTTAGTTCCTAATTATGCTTGGTTTTCAGTTTATCTACCCACTGAAGGGATGAAAAGCTGAGTCAACCCTGCCCAGTCCGGGGATAGAACCTCGGACCTATGTCGTGGGATCGCTATTCCGTATTCGAGCAGACTATAAATATATAATATTAAAGGTACTTTTAAAAAACCCTACCTTTAATCTACATAATCAATAACTTAAAAAATAAAATACAACCACAACTTAATAGAGGAATGAAGAAGCTTAATCTGAGAAGGTGACTGTAAGCAGGCTCTTCCAGCAAAGCTTAGCCATCGTGTAGCAAAGAAGTAGACCGTAATGCTCCCAACCAACCAATTCCATCAAAGTTCTTGGAGAACACTTCTTTCTCTTACGTGTTTACATTATCTATACGGTGAATTCTTCTTCTTCCTGTATCTATATTCTTTAATGGAGTGAAAAAAATATGAAATTCAAACAAATTTGAATATTGCAACCTGTCCTCATTAGAATTCATCTATCATTTTAAACAATCATAGAATAAAAAGAGGAAAATTTAAGATAAATGATTTATTCGGTGTCACATGTAAACAAAGTACTGTAAAGTAAAGCTTTGTAACAAATAAAGTAATTTCTGATAATTTAAGTAGACGTATTTGCCGAAAAAATAAATTTAAATCTGGAGCTCGAAAAATTCTAAAATTGTAGCAAATAGTAATAGTAATAAAGTAATTTATCTTAATTTAAGTAGACGTATTTGCCGAAAAAATAAATTTAAATCTGGAGCTCGAAAAATTCTAAAATTGTTGCAAATAGTAATAGTAATAAAGTAATTTCTCTTAATTTAAGTAGACGTATTTGCCGAAAAAATAAATTTAAATCTGGATCTTGAAAAATTCTAAAATTATAACAAATAGAAGGTTAGCTCCCTAGTTGCTGTAGTCAAAAATGTCAATCAGTTTCCAGCTCTGGGATATGTAAAATCGTGTTTATTTTGTCTTGTTAATTATTTTTTGTGTTAACTGTTTTATACCTGATTGTTTGGTTTTACGGCTCAGTAGGTTTTAAAGATAATACTTTTTACTAGATGATGTCTGACTTTATTTAAAATCTCTTTGTCACAACTGGACATCAGCTAGCTGAAAAAAGTATTACATTTAAAATCTACCAAGCCACAAAAACAAACAATTAGGTATAAAACAGTTAACACATAAAATAATTAACAAGACAAAATAAACAAGATATTACATCTCCAAGAGTTAGTGGCAGACTGATGTTTTTGATTATAGCCGCTAGGGGGCTAACTTTCTATTTGTTACAAAATATCATTACATAGCTATACTAACAGAAGCTATTAAAATTATTCTTCTATTGATAATTTTTCTTAATTTAAGTAGACGTATTTGACGAAAAAATAAATTCAAATCTGGAGCTCGAAAAATTCTAAAATTTTAACGAATAGAAGATTAGCCCCCTAGCGGCTGTAGTCAAAAACGTCGGTCAGTCTCCAACTCTCGGATATGTAAAATCGTGTTTATTTTGTCTTGTTAATTATTTTATGTGTTAACTATTTTATACCTGATTGTTTGGTATTGGGGCTCAGTAGGCTTTAAAGATAATATTTTTTGAGCTAGATGATGTCTGCCTTTATTTAAAATTTCTTTGTCACAACCAGACATCAGCTAGCTCAAAACATTTTCCATTTCAGATCTACCAAGCCACAAAAACAAACAATTAGGTTAATACATAAAATAATTAACAAGACAAAATAAACACGATGTTGCATCTCTAAGAGTTGGGAGGCATACTGACGTTTTTGGTTATAGCCGCTAGGGGGCTAACTTTCTATTTGTTACAAAATATTACATATCTAAAAATTATACTAATAGCAGATATTAAATTTTTTTTTCGATTGATATTTAGATTGTCATTTACCTTCACTTAAAAGGAAAATTTGATCCGGGAAAGCATAAAAAATTCAGGAAACTAGTTTTTAGATGCCCCGAAAATAGGAATGCCAAGCATTGATAGGATAAATTTTTTAACAACCTGGCCGTTGGTTTACCTAAATTTTTTAACCACCTCGCCGTTGGTTTACCTAAGTGTCTCTACAATATTAACAAAACAGTGGATGTTAGGAAGCGTTTATGTGAATTATTAATGGATAGTGAGGACATTTTGTACAAATAAACTTTGAAGTATAACTAAATCATTCACATTAATACTTTTAAATCTCGCATAAATTAAGAAAAAATTAATTATTTAAAATTAACTTTAAAAAACTCTTTAAAATAAAAAAAATTATTTCTGTTAATGCTTTACCTATTCCTTGTATTTTAATTTTAATTTTTGACTTCCTCGTACTAAGAGTAAATATTATAAAACTTCTAAAACTCACAAAACTTGAAAATATTAATTAGTTATTTAATTTTTTAAATTCTTTTAAAAATAGAAAAATTCTCTTTTTATTTATTTATTTTGTTGAAGTTTCTGTTAAGTTCCGAAAATTTTCTTGCATTTTAATTTTAATTTTTAATTTTCTAATATGGAGGAAGTACTGCAATCCCAAAAACTTTCGATCTTTAGATTTCACTGGAAATTTCCATTTTGGGGCTGTCTTAATCAATTTTGACTAACTTAAAAGTTACTTTGGTACGTACTTACGAGGAGCCTTAAAATTTGATATTTTAAACAACAATTTTTTCCAGTCCTGGATGCATTTTGTCTAGTTTCGCCTTGACGTAAGTAACGTACGTAAGTGTAAACGTATGTACGTAAGTGATTATGGATATACGCATGTGTTTTCTGTAACTCAAAAACAATTAGACGTAGAATGTTGATTTTTTTTTCATTTAGGACTTTCATAACATCTAATTGTGCAATTCTCTTTTTGATTACGAAAGAGAGTTTACAAATTTAAAATAATAAATTTTTAATTTATAATAAATTTTTTTCAATTTATTATAAAAAAATTTTTTAATTTATTTTTAAATAATTTATAATATTTTTTTAAAATTTACAAGAGAGTTTATAAATTTTAAAAATTTACTTTTTAATATTCAAAGATATTAAATTTACAGTCATAACAAATATTTATCTGCAGAATGTCGAAATTATGTATTTAGGATTCTTATACCATCTAATTATCTATCTCCATTTTTTATTGTAGTCTGAATTTATATAACGAAAAGTAGTGTAAAATATTTTTAAAGGCTATCAATTGTAGCCAGAAGGCAATACCTGAGTTTCTATAATTGTTGAATTAATATTTACTACTCTTTGAATTAACATTGTGTATTTTTTTGATGTCATTAAAAATTAATATTTCGGCAATAGGGCAACTCTCCCACTTCATTAAAGAATTGGAAGTTTGAATCTCGCATTCAAATGGTGATATTTGTTATTTGCATATTTTACTGTGGATAGATTGTATAAACACTTATAATTACAATTTTATGATCGCCATAGTTAGCTTATAGAAATTACCCCCTTAAATGCTAAAATGTTTCTTTTAAGCTTTGTAGCATTGATGTTTAAAAATGATAGCAACTGTCCAAAAAACTTTTTTGAAGGATCGATTTTATGAATACATTTGTTATCTGTACATATTTCACTGTAAATACATTACAT
This sequence comes from Pardosa pseudoannulata, assembly GCA_032207245.1. Classification (NCBI taxonomy): domain Eukaryota; kingdom Metazoa; phylum Arthropoda; class Arachnida; order Araneae; family Lycosidae; genus Pardosa; species Pardosa pseudoannulata. The sequence goes on from CM063506.1 coordinate 31,222,597, forward strand.
ATATAGTTATAATTACATTTATATGATCGCCACATAATTATCTTATAGAAATTACCCTCTTCAAAACTAAAAAACTGTAAAAACCTTTATAAAAGCGGTCTTGATGATGCCATCTGTATAACTTAAAATAATTTTAAAAAATATTGAAATAACTTAAGGAATACATCTGTTATCTGAATATTTCAGTAAAAATAAATTGTGCATATATACTTTAATAATTTTTTTATGATTATTACAGTATTTCCTTATCAAAAATTACCTTAAAATGTCCTCTTGGGAGCTTTGTAAAAGTAATCTTTAAAGGTGATGGCAATTGTGTAAAACTCATTTTTAAAATATTGAAATTTTTAGCTATGAATACAATTGTTGTTTCATATTTCACTGTGCATTGAATAGATAGTAACAATTAAATTTTCATAATTACAATACAATTACCTTATAGAAATTACGCCCTATAATTCTAAATTGTCCCTTTAGAAGGTTTATAAAAGTTATTTATAAAGATGATGCCAACTTTTTAACTCAAACTAATTTTAAGAAAATTTTTAAAAACTTAAATAAAAAATCTGTTATCTGAATATTTTCTTATGAATACATTGTGCATATACGCTTTATTAATTTGTTTACAATCATTACGGTATTTTGTTATCAAAATTACGTATTTAAATACTAAAGTGTCTTATTGGAATCTTTGTAAAAGGTATTTTTACATGCAATTGTCAAAAATTTTTAAAAATATTGAAATTTTAGCAATAAAAAATAGTTTCATATTTCACTGTAAATATATATTGAATAAAAACTTACAATGAAATTTTTATGATTGCCATACAATTACCTCATAGAAATTACGTCCTTTAATACTAAAATATTCAGTTTAAACTTTATAAAAATTATCTCTTAAGATGATGCCAACATTTTAACTCAAACTAATTTTAAGAAAATCTTGAAATAACTTAATGAATAAATATTTCCTTATGAATACATTGTGCATATACACTTTATTATTTTTTTACGATCATTATGCTATTTCGTTATCGAAATTATGCTTTTCAAAACTAAAATGTCCTGTTGGAAGCTTTGTAAAAGGTATTTTTACATGCAATTGTACAATTGTTTTACATACAATATATTTGTTATCTGAATATTTCATTAAAAATAAATTGTGCATATATGCTTTACCAATTTTTTTATGATTACCACATTTTATGATTTTGTATGATTCGAAAATTACCCTTTTGAATACTAAATGTCTTTAATGGCAATTGTGTAAAACTAATTTTTAAAAATATTGAAATTTTTAGCTATGAATAAATTTTTTTCATATTTCTTGGAATAATTTAAATATTGGAATAATAATTGCCACAGAATTAGCTTATAGTAATTACCCTCCTTGAATACTAATATTTCCGGTTAGAAGCATTATAAAAGGTAAATTTAAAGATGATGCCAACAATATAACTCAAACTAATTTTTAAAAAATATTGGAATAATAATTGCCACAGAATTAGCTTATAGTAATTACTTTCCTTTTATACTAATATGTCCGGTTAGAAGCATTATAAAAGGTACATTTAAAGATGATGCCAACAATATAACTCAAACTAATTTTTAAAAAATATTGGAATAATTTAAATATTGGAATAATAATTGCCACAGAATTAGCTTATAGTAATTACCCTCCTTGAATACTAATATTTCCGGTTAGAAGCATTATAAAAGGTACATTTAAAGATGATGCCAACAATATAACTCAAACTAATTTTTAAAAAATATTGGAATAATAATTGCCACAGAATTAGCTTATAGTAATTACCCTCCTTGAATACTAATATGTCCGGTTAGAAGTATTATAAAATGTACATTTAAAGATGATGCCAACAATATAACTCAAACTAATTTTTAAAAAATATTGGAATAATTTCATGAATGCATTTGTTGTCTGGATATTTCGCAGTAAATACACTGTAGAGATGCACATAATTAAATTGTATGATCACCGTGCAATTAGCTCTATCAAATTAAAACCCCTTTTGAAAAACCCATTGCTCCCCTACGCTTATTTACCAGTGGCGGTGAAAAAAACAAAAAACAGATGCCATGCACGGCTGGAGAGAAGCGACTAAGCCTAACGGGCGAATCCTCTCTTCAAACACTAAACAGAGAATCGGCCAGAGACCCTTAGCGGAGATAGCAACGTCGTGACTGAATGACTCTGCCAAAACACCAATCCCTTTTATATAAAACGGTGACGATGATAGACAAGGGATAGCCTAAATTCATGTATCGGAAGTACTATTTAGTTGAGGTGAGTACCTTTTCTATCGGGCTATCTGATATATATAGAATGGGATTCGAGGGGGGTTATTTCGGTGTACGGTAGCTGCTTGGAGTTAGGCTTAACTGCCTGTTCTATCTCGTGAATTTGGTGGTTTTGATGGTGTTCATAAGCAGATAGGTGTATAATTTGATAACTATCAATTGATGGATGTGTGATGAAGTTGTGTATGCCATTTTGGAGTGTTCGTGTGATTGCAGGGTTAATTATTTCGTTAATATGTGAGCGTCTAAGCTACACCAGAGGGACAGAGGGTGAAAAATCGATACCGAGCAATCAATAAAACGGTGTGTTGTAAATGTGAGAGAGTTTAAATAACGTGTAAGCGGTTTTTACCTTTTCACTTTACTGAACGTAGATTTTATATTTAATGTTTGTTACTATTTTTTTATTACATAAAAAATGCCTCAATTCCATCTTTAATTTTCAATTGTTAACCTTATATCACTTTAAATTATAACGCATGATTTCTGGTAATATTTTTCCTGAGTACAATTTAGTGACATCAGTTCATGAGTTCTAAATATTAAGTTTGTTGTATTTCATTACAAAAATGAAACATCCTACTATGTCTATGTATAATGCAATACAACCTAAAATTTAAAGATATACGAAATCGACAGAGCCAACATTCAAAAGCTATCTTGCAACACATGACATATAGGATGTACGCATTATTCTGTGAAACATGTTTGTCGTACATAGATATTTTCGGTTAGGTTACTAGGATTTATAAAGCATACGCTTTATGATACATCTTGAAAATTTTCATCCTTCTAACATATAAGAGGAAAGGATATAAGGAAACACTTTAGATAGTCTCTTAGTCAATTTTTCAAAGCTTAATAATGGCAGCATATTGAGAACATTTTCATAATAGTTTCATAGCTTGGTTTATATATATATATATGTGTATATATATATATGTATATATATATATGTATATATATGTATATATATATATATTTGTATATATATATATATATATATATATATATATATATATATATATATATATATATATATATATATATATATATACATATATTGTGTGAATGTGTGTGTGTATAGGATGGTTAGTGTTTATAGGTAAACAAATACACTTGTTTCTCGTATGTGAGACAGACTGGTAGATAGATAGATGAGGTGGAGAAATACATTTTTCCCACACACACGCAAATATATATATATATATATATATATATATATATATATATATATATATATATATATAATTATATATATATATAATATAATTAATATAAATATATATACATATATATAATATAATATATAAAAATATAAATATTGCCAATATATGTGAGAAGTTGTGACCTCACACTCCATTTAAACTAGTTTTATGTTAATAAAATACCAGGACTAAAAAAAAATGAAAATAAGGAATGATGTTGCCAATGACCGTGGGGAGGTATGACCTCACATTCCATTTAAACTAGTTTTATGTTACAACACTCATGGAAGTCACAACATCATACGACCAGAAAGAAGTCATATATATATATATATATATATATATATATATATATATATATATATATATATATATATATATATGTGTGTGTGTGTGTGTGTGTGTGTGTGTGTGTGTGTGTGAATGAAAAGAGGGAGGGGTAGCAGATAGAAATTTTGGACATGCGGACATTGAGAATGGTGACTTCCATTGTAAATTTAACTTTTTTACTTCTATTTCATTGGCAATGGCATTAAATATAAAGACTGTAGAGATTGAGCATATTTTTAAACACAATAAAAATAATGTCTCCTTGTAAGTACGAAAAACTGTGAACTATTATTACCAGAACGTAAAATAAATTCATATATGTGGTGAGAGATGCTATCTCAGTAAATGGGAATTCATTTGTTTACAGTATCACAAAAATTTACAAAATAATAATGTGCAACATTTTTATATGGATGCATTGCATTATAAAAAGAAAATAAATACCTTTGAAACAACTAAATAATAAGGTTATGCCTATAATTTGAATTAATCTAAATTAATTTTATTTTAATAAATTTCTTTTTACAATCTCTCTTATTTGTTATAAGCAAATTAAAGAAAAAAATGATTTCGGGTATTGTTAAGTTTCAAATGATATTTATATTGGGTATAAAAAATAACTTGTTCAGAATGATCTATTAAGGAAAATTCAGTAAAATACGTGCTAGCATGATAGAGAGAAAGTGTCTGTGTGTGTATAAATAGCTGAGCAGGGGGAAGTGCAAATTAAAATACAAAAAAATATACATACATTTGTAGGATAATTTTTATATTAACATTTTACATTGTTTTAATTGATATTTAGAAAACTATTAGCATAAGAGTGTTAAAAATTAAAAATGAACAATTTTCATTCCTTTTTTTTTCTTTTGGGTATTTTTGTTCAGTATATCTTATATATAAATCTTCCCATATTGTGCTACTAGCTGCTATCAGGAATTGAGTAAAATTTGAAATCAAATGTAAACATGAGTGACGACATTGAAGATAAAAATATGTCGAAAATTAATATGAATAACTGTATTCTTTAAATTTGAAAATTCATATAAAGTTGACCAGTTAGAGGATTAAGATGTCACAATTTAGAAATAATTAATTACAATCCCTCTTGCGTTTATAAGTATTAAGGTCTTGCAACATTTTTTATTATTCATTTTAATTTTTACTTTATTGTTAATTACACATTTCAATCTTCACAATACAATTGCTTGTATCTCAGTTTAGAAGATCATTTGGCGATTTTTTGGTGACTTTTCGAAAGAACGCCAAATAACACATTAGTCTAATAAAATTTTTATTGCAAATTTTAAAAATATCTTAATAAAGATATATTAAATTACTAAAAGTAACGTTACATTTTGCTAAAAAAAGCAGAAAAGCGTTTCTTAATAATAAACTTAAATAATCACCTAATAGTAATAATCTTTTCTTTTCTTTTTAACACAATAAAATATCTTAGAACCATATGTTGAGGTTATTTTCACTTTATAATTAAAAATTGTGAAAATCTTATGTAAAATAATATAATTTCTGTAGGAATTAATAACATGCACGGCAATGGCGAAGGAAATAGTCTCAAAACTCAGTACATCAGACATGGAGACTATTTAGTTAAATCAAGTCAACCAATTTCTGTCTAAAATCATAATATGTCTATATACAAGATTTATTTATCAATATAAGACTAATATTAAAATGCAGCTTTGTATGAAGTTCACAAAGTAGGTTTAGCAATATTCATAAAATAGCACTAGGATTAAGTTACTCAAATTTTGGAACTTCCGGGACCGCAAATATTATGTATAAATTATACATAATTTATACATTAAAATTGATTGATTACTAAAGTATAATCTTTTTGTTCTCAATAAATAATATTAATAAAAATAATAAAAAATCTAAGTATTATAAGTTGTTTGATTTTGATAAGTTTTTGGAGACCTTTTATTTTCTAGTTCAATATTTTACTTGCTCGGATATGCTTTGGCAGGTGATTTTGTAAAACATATTTAAGTACTAAAAACATAATAAATGGTTTTTAAACTTGAAACATAGGGACCGCAAGTATTATGTATAAATTATACATAATTTATACATTAAAATTGATTGATTACTAAAGTATAATCTTTTTGTCCTCAATAAATAATATTAATAAAAATAATAAAAAATCTAAGTATTATAAGTTGTTTGATTTTGATAAGTTTTTGGAGACCTTTTATTTTCTAGTTCAATATTTTACTTGCTCGGATATGCTTTGGCAGGTGATTTTGTAAAACATATTTAAGTACAAAAACATAATAAATGGTTTTTAAACTTGAAACATAGGGTGATAGAAAATTTTTCTTGTGATCTGAAGGCTAACTAAGGCAATGCCAATTAAAAACTGAATTCAATAGAATTGAAGGCAGAATACAACAAAGCAGCTTCATGAGATGAAATTTTCACCAATAAATTAATAAGAGAAATTTACATCATTTTATCTCTTATAGATGTGTTATCTATAATATAATATTAATTTTAGAAAATTTGCATTCCTTTTCATTGGTTCCTAGTTTTATCACTCTTCATGACTTTTACTGATTTTTTGCACCGGGGGGGGGGGAGAAATACTTAGAAAATAGAGTCTTTGTATTAAAATCGTACTATTGGCATAAATGTTTGTGGTTGTTCGCACCTTGTATATTCCGGCCTCATTTACCCTTGTGTTGTTTAGTTACAATAAATAAATAAATAAAATTACATCTCGAAACTGATCCTAATTAACAACATTGATTATTGGTCAAGGTACAACACTAGAATACCGTGATGTCAGTATAGAACATGATAGGTTCATTAAACATATCCCTTTACACCTAGAGAACGTGAAAAATAAATGTGGGTTACACTGTATATTTACTTTATACTATATTTATTACTATATTTATTTATTTTCATATACATTCTATGAGTCAAATTAGCTCACACCCGCGAAATAGGTATGCCTTATTTAAAAATGCGAAATGAAGGGGGAA
>CM063506.1:31236964-31241964 GCA_032207245.1 Pardosa pseudoannulata
GGCAATATTTAATTTACATTTCACACGAAAAATACATTTATTAGAACCCTTACTATTCAGGGAGATACATGTTTTATCAAAATGACCTCGCGATAAGTCATTTATAGGAAATAAAAATGAAAAAAAATCTGCCTGAAATGCCATAATAAGGGATATAAATCTTAAAAAATTAAATTTTAAAAAAAAATTTTTAATTTCTGGGCATTTCTTAATTATTTTAAAAAAATTTCTACTGAAATATTCGAAAAAGAACTTGTAAAACTAAAAATATATGCATTTAATATCATATCTTTAACGGAAAATGTGAAAACTTTTAATGCATTTTACTGAAAATAGTGTTTTTTAGACTTGCACGAACTGTAAATAAAAACTGTAGCAAAAGTTAATTGCAAACCGCAGTAGTTCAGTAGAATGTCCAAGAGAGCCGCGGTAGCTCAGTCGGCAAAGACAACGCTCTCGTAACTGGAGGGTTGCGGGTTCGGAGCCCGAGCCGACCTAAGATCCGTTTTGTACTTTAAAGGTGACTGGTAAAATAGGTTCATAATGTCCTCCAAGTTTGAATTCAATACCTCTGGTGGTGATAGGCCAAGTTTATGGGTCTTCTGCTTCGTCCCTGCTTCAAAATTACCAGGACCCACTTAAGTATATGTTGTACTTCCGCCCTAACGCTGCTTGTTAAAATGAAAATACGAGTAGCATATATTTCAATCGTGCTTGATTTGTCCAAATGGTATTGGGAACAATAACAACAAATTTTCATAACACATACATTATACACCCACAATGAAATTGTACTTACTTTTTACGCTGTTGTTTATTTTATTTTGTATTTATAGTATTCGAAATGGAATTTTAAATATTAGTTTACCCCAGAAAATTAAAAATTGGCTTGTATCGTATGTTTTACATATATGATGTATGGAGAACCAAGTAGACAAATTAGTAGTTTGAGTCTTTTAAAGTGATTTAAATTATATTTTATAATCATATATGATTACTTAAAAAATAGCTTGGTAAATTTTACTGCAATTGGCAATATATAATATTCAGCCAATTAGGTTATTAATGATTGTTAATGCTTTTGTGGAACTCATTAAAACTTTTTGAATGAACAGGTATTAAACAGAATGAATTATCTTAAGACTTGTTAAACATGATAAACTATTAAAGAAAGTTTGCATGAAGAAAATAAATTACCTCAGAAAATCAACTATTTACTTCTATCGTATGTTTTGCATATATGATGTATGGAGAACCAAGTAGACAAATTAGTAGTTTGGGTCTTTTTAAATGATTTAAATTATATTTTATAATCATATATGATTACTCTAAAATAGCTTGGTAAATTTTACTAGCAATTAGCCTTATATAATATTCAGCCAATTAAGTTATTAATGACTTTTAATTCTTTTGTGGAACTCTTTAAAAAATTTTGAATGAACAGGCTATTAACTGAATGAATTATTTTAAGATAACAAATTTTCATATCACATACATTATACACCCACAATGAAACTGTACTTACTTTTTACATTGTTGTTTATTTTATTTTGTATTTATAGTATTTGAAATGGAATTTTAAATATTAGTTTAACTTTTTCGAAAACCCAATTCCCTGTTGTAAGGTTTTTGTTACTTTTTAAAAATTTAAATAAGTAAAGCATGATACTTAATAGTTATTGTTTACAAAAAAGACAAAAATTATTAATAAAACTTACTTTGTGTTGTAAAACCGTTCACTGTCTGCCAAAAAAAATTTAATTTTTGATTTTCTCACTTTTTTTATATAAAATGCTCTTACCTTTTAGAAACGAAGTAAATTCAGCAAATTTTGATTACAAAGAAGTAGGAAGCAAATGCTGATGTATTTACTTTAATAATTAAAAAAGATATTATAAAGCGTTAAATAATTAGAAATTTCCATTTAAAGTTGATCAAATGTCCCCTTGAAAAGGCTTTATTTGCACATTACATTAATTTTTAGCATGAAGTTGAAAGTAAAAATGGCTATAAGATTTTTTTACACTAAAATGCCACTTATTTTCTTAAAGTTTTGCACTATAATCCCAAATCTCTAGACCATTCTGTACTTAAACCCATAGAAATGCGTTTAGTTAAATATTTTCTACCTTTCCTTAGACATTTTATCAAGTCTTTGTATAAAAAATAAGTAATTTATCAATCATAGTATCAGATTAGGGTGACACATTTACTTCTGCTATGTACACAAAATGACAATGCCAATTTCTGTCTTTAATAAATAATTTTATTGATTGTTTCTGACCCAATCAATAAAATTTGTTCATGGAATATCTAATAAATGTCTATACTTTAGTTATAAATAAGAATTTTTTAATTATACATTTACAGAACAACAAATTTCTGGGATTATTTTTTTTCAAACTGAGAAAAAAATGTTTAATTTTAATTTATTTGTGAGAAATTTTGAATACTCTTTTTCCGAATGCTCAATGTTAAAAAAATTTAACAGGAATAAATTTTAAGAAAGGGAAATAGCATCATAGAGCACTCACTGTTCACACATAGAAAATTTTTTTAAAGAAATTTCAAAACACGATTGACTGAGAGAATTTTATTTTCCCCATAGGTTAACATTGAGCAAAGGAAATCCAATACGTCAGGTACAGGTACCTTAAGAAGATATCCGATTACAGCCATTTTTTTTCCCATATATATATAAAATATATATATATATATATATATATATATATATATATATATATATATATATATATATATATAAATAAATGTGTGTGTTGTGTGTATGTGTGTGTGTGTGTGTAATGAGACGGACTTCTCGATGGGGGGTTGCAGTCATGGCCATAAAAAGGATACCGTTTCAGCTAAAGACCTTATTAAGATAATATGAAATTTATATACACACACACACACACACAACACACACATTTATAAATTTTATATATATATAACATATAAAATATATATAAATATCTAGAAAATGCTTTGAATTATTCCTTTTATGTTTTGTATATATTTCATTAGAATGTAAGTTTATAATATCTCCTACATATGTCTGTACTTATTAAAATCACAGTTACGACTATTTACATCTGTCTGTACATTCATTAGTATCACATTATGGTAATCTCTACATAAGCACAAACCAGGAAAGGTTATATCTGTTTTATGTGTATTATATATAAATAAAATATTTTATTAAATAACGGACAGAATTATTCATTTAAGTATATATTTGCAATGTTTTTTCAGTACATCATTGAGTATCCGTTTTATGACTATCCGGCTTCCGTATTATCCGGCCTAGCGTTCTTTTTATTGTACTTAAATGAGGAAGGCAAATCATTGCATGGAAAACATGGAAGAGGGCATTAGAATACATTGGAAGCGATCCTCCTACATAAGTTGTGACAGAAAAGAGCAACATTTTGCTCATTGTTAATTTTTTTCAGTGTTGTAACGGACCTCAGTTGCTATGCTATTTGATTATAAGCATTCAATACGTATTGTATTCGTAAATTAATCTAAGGTTTGCATTTTTTAAGTGCACCACAGTGTAGATTTTTAAAAATGGGAGATGAAAGTTGTAGTGAATGTGAAAAAGAAATTACGCTCCATACAGCATCTATACTCTGGTGCAACAGCAAAGAAACTCAGCTTCGGTTTAGTTTTCGAGAGCTGAGGTGTACTGTTTTTGAAACACGAAGGCTAGAGTTAGCTTCGGAGTTAAGAGTTGGAAAAAGAACCATAGAGATTTTAAAAAAATATCGAGCAGAAATTGAAAAGCAGTGTGTTGCACAAGTTGGTGGAAGTGGAATAAAAGTAAGAAAACATATCCTGAATGGTAAGCTTAAAGAATTTGAGGAAGGTTTATTTATTTATTTATTTATTTTTTGTGTAGCTTGAACACTTAAGAGGAAAAGGTAAAATTGAAAAGGTAGAGTAAAAGGAAGACCTTCGGCCTATCTGGCTTTTTTATTTTTATCCGACCTCCGGATACTGGGGATGTGTACTGTATATCTTAGATTGTAATCCTTTAGATTCTTAATAATCTAAACTGTTTATATTATGAAGGGAACATAGTGGAATATTGAAATATTTTTTACGAGGACAAGAGTCTAAGTATAGAATACCGTACTATTTTCTTTAAAACTTTAAAAAATATAGAATAAAATACATTATTTATCAGCGAAATATGTTTTTATACATTTTTACACTAAGAGAAATTGATATTAAATTATATTTGGTTGTTTTACAAAAACGGACGTTAAACATATTTGGAAACCTTAAATCACAATTGAATGGTGACTTTCTCAGTATCTTTCTGCAGCATGCTCTCAAGTTCATTTGTAAAGTTGCAAGCTTATTAAAAACAAATTAAATGCGCAACTGTATACAGTTTTATCTTATAAAATAAATCTACAGCAGTTAAATATTAAAAAGATCATAAGCGTCTACAATCATTAATTTAAATTCGTTTTTAAAAGTTCATTTTTTGTCCAAGAAAATTTACAATACTTTTAAGAAATATGCATTTTTTGTTTGTAGGAAGTGCAGGTTTTATTACTGTAAACTTTTATATTTTATGTTATAAACTTCATTTTTACATGCACTAAGTAATACAATCTAGCATCTGATTAAATATTTTTCTGTTCGTATTTGTTGAAATACAAATGGTTAACTTTTTTAGATGAAAGATGATTCAATATTTATTGAGAGAAAACGTCATATCAAACTAGAAGGTGGCACATTAATGAAACCGTAACTTCTGACTACAAACAAATAATACCCGGAAACTAAGCGGGGAAATATGTTATTATATCATTTTCAAAATTTGTCATTTTAACTGTCATATTATTATTCAGGGTGCATTATAGTACACAGTATCCTCACTTAAAGTCGTGTTTGCTACTTAGTAGTTCAAACAGACACGAAATGTTAATTGTCATAGGTAACATGAAGTTGTTGTAGAACAATTAACTAGAGTAATGCGTTAGAGT
>CM063506.1:31246964-31256964 GCA_032207245.1 Pardosa pseudoannulata
GATTTACGAAACATGTACATCGCAAGGTAACGAAAATGAAGCACAACTATCAATTTTCCGACTCAAAATTCCCTGAAACTTTTCAACAACACTATATACAGTAGGCATATTGAAAGCTAAAAGATAAAAATAATTAATAGAAAAAAATATAATTGGAAAATACAACCAGATTTGCAGCAAAATACAGCAAGTCAGAAATCCGCTTGATCACTTCACAAAGAAATGGCGGTAAAACATATATGAAATCCAAAAATTGTTGCCACAAAACTTTAAAAAAACTCAAAAAATGGTACAAAATACAAGAAAATACTAAATTTGGCAACAGCAAAAACCTAAAAGCTGAAAAAACCTAAATTGGCAACACCAAAATAAGAAACAGCAACCCTAAAAATTCCTTAGGGAGTGCCAGATTTGGCGCGTAATTTTTTGGGGGTATATCAAAGTTGTACCCTTCTTTGTACCACAAAGTAATAATACAAATAATTTAAAACTATTCTCTGCAAATAATACTTTTCATTTTCGTCTTTACTTGCTTGTTTAAAAATGGACATAAAACATTGTTTCAGTCGATATGTCTATGTTGCTTTATTATATTATAGGTGTTTAATGTTCGTTTATTGTCGGAACTTTTGCTTGTATGTAAAAATTACAGTTTTAATTATCACAATGTTTGAAAAGGTTGAATGAAAATTTTTCAAATGCCTTTTACATTGACCATAGTTACTTATTGCATATCTTTTCAAGCATTTTAACTGTAAAGTACTTACTAGCGGTAAATAATTAACTTTTTTTTCGGAATCTTTGGGAGCATTCGTTGAATTGCCTATTTACAAATTTTCCGCCCAATCTACATATTAGTTACAACTACAAAATGTTCTGAATAGGCAAGTTTAATTATGTTCACTGGCACTTCAAAACTTCAGCCTTAAAAATTTGGAACTTCATGCCTCACAATATTTACCATTTAATAAAAGCCATCGTTACTTGACTCTCTCTTTATAGTAGAGAATGCTAGGCATGTTTTACGTAACCACCTATCAAAGGTGAAGCAATATCTTGGACAGTTCTAGCTACGTCAGGATACGAAAATAGCTTTGAATAAAACATGTGTATCAACTTCGTATAAAGTTTCCTGAAGCGTAGGTATAAGGAAGGTAAAATCAGCCCTTTCTAGTACATCTGTTTCCATAGCTTGTAATCAAAGCCAGTAAGTTTTAGCCACTAGAGTGTTTACTGTGGGGTAATTTCGAATAGGGTCTGGTGAGGTAAAATGGGTAGTTTTTATAATTTACTTAAGAGACACATCAAAACTTTTAACAATTATATTTTAGGTTTGTAATATATTTTTAAACATTTATTTTTCTTAAGAAGTTTTATATTTGCATCTGTCAACGTAGATTGTCTTGTTTTCAAGTCAGGAATACATTCTTCTTTACTAAAGTCATAAAAACTTTCAAAAAGTAATAACTTTATTTCTTTTATCGTCAATATTTTATCAATAATCAACTGCAAGTGTTTCTGAACAAGATTTTTTCAAAAACAGGAAAGAAATTTTTAAATATTTTATGTTTAATGATTATTTTTGTATGATGTGGAAAATGGGTATTGGTTAGGCTTAACAATTTATTATAAAGTTCTAAATTTTTAGATGTAATGATTTAAACCAGCCCTTCAATTTTAGTGTAAATAATATTAAATAGTATTTTAAAAATTTATTTCCTGTGGTATAGAGTAAATTAATACAATAATAGTAAAATTGATCTTGTAAGTCTAAAAATACATGTGTTTACATGGCTGTTTTGTACATCTGCGACTGGAAATTTTCTTCCATCTTTCACTGTGGGGAAAAGTCTAAATTTTTTGAAACTTTGACCAAGGATGGACCACCTGGTTCATTATATGGCTGCACATAGTAAGAGTGGATGCATGATGCAATTGAATCTTGGATGGGATATTTTCTCAAATAAGTGGAACACCTGGTAAACCTATTCTTTTCATAGTCGATGACCACTCTCCATATAAGACAGTAAAACAAGCAATGGACAAGAGAATCATCTTTTACTGCCTCTCGTCAATTCAAGCCATGCCCTGGAATCTCTGGATGTCGAAGTATTTGACTTTATGAAGTGTAACGAGAAAAATCCAGAAGATGTGGTACACGGAGAGCTGTGTTCAAAAAGTGTCCAACGCGACATTCCTTAACCTACTGAAACAGCTAATTGACACTGTGAAGGAAAAAGGTTGTTGAACTCAAAATAGTGTTAAATGGAAAATATGGAGAAATAACAGCAAACATTGTTACACGGGTTTCTATAACAGCTACTATGGAAGCTCTTTCTACTCAAACTTCCAGTTCAACCATTTCGAATTTTGTAAGAAAGAAATAAAAGCCTTAGAAAATGTCAGAAGAAAACAAAATTGAGTACAAACTAAGGCCAGAGAAGTAATGACTGTTTCTGATGTACGAGAAAGTAGGTCAATTTAATAACCCTGGCCATTACAGTTTTCCAGTATAAATTGTGATTACATCACATATAGATGTTCTTGTAGCTTAAAAATAAAATGTTAAATAAATTTGTCATAGTTAATATCATTTTTAATCAATACCCATTTTACCCTTCTGGGGTAAAATGGGTAAAAAAGAGAAGTAAAAAAATATAAATTTGCAATTTAAGACAATGTATAAAACTATTTTAACAGTAATGGTAATGAACCCTTTGCATAAATACATTCAAAAAATTTCTTATTTATTTTTTTTTTAATTAAAAAGAGTACTGAATGAGAAATTACGCTTTTTCTACCCATTTTACCCCACCAGACCATGGATTTTAAAAAACTGATATACTTTGTGAATTCAACCGCAGTATTCGTCAAAAATGATATGCAATGTCAAATTGCCTAAATGACAAACATGTAACCAAAATTAGTATATTGAAAATAGAAATAGTTATCAATTTTACAATGAGATATTTGTATATTATAAGGCATTCTGTCTCTCGATAATGGTAAGTTTTACCCACTAGAATTTTTACTGTTGTGCCATTTTGAATACCATGGATTTTGAAAAGTTGATATACTTTGTGAATTTAACCGCAGTATTCGTCAAAAATGATCTGCAATGTCAAATTGCCTAATGCTATAAATTAGTATATTGAAAATAGAAATAGTTATCAATTTTACAGTGAGATATTTGCATATTATAAGGCATTCTGTACCTCGTTAATGGTAAGTTTTAGCCGCTAGAGTTTCTACTGTGATGTCATTTTGAATATTATGGATTTTAAAAAGTTGATATACTTTGTGAATTCAACCGTAATATTCGTCAAAAATGATCTGGAATGTCAAATTGCCTAAATGCTGTAAATTAGTATCTTGAAATAGAAATAGTTATCAAGTTTACAGCAAGATATTTGTATATCACAAGGTATTCTATCCCTTGCCAATGGTAAGCTTCAGCCGCTAGAGTTTTTACTGTGGTGTCATTTTGAATATCATGAATTTTAAAAAGTTGATATACTTTGGGAATTCAACCGTAGTATTCGTCAAAAATGATCTCCAATTCAAATTGTCTAAATGCTATAAATCAGTATCTTGAAAACAGAAATCGTTTACAGCGAGATTTTTGTATATTTTTGTAAGCATTCTATCCACATCTGATGGTAACAGAGACATCTATAGTTTAGCAGTCATTAGCTATTTTCCGAATTTGATCATATACCGATAGTTATTTTTATAATATTCAATTTCTTTGTCTTTTCCTTTTGTATGTTTGCCATTTATTTTCTTCATGCCTGATGCTTCCATACGTCAAAAAGGCTGAAAAGACCTTTTTTTCAGTTATGAATGTAATTGCTTTTTAAGTACTAATGTTTTCCTTTTGGTTTGAGAAAAGAAATTTGGCCCATGATATATGTACATTACTTAGCTGCTGAATTTGTAATGTTGTGTGCCGTGCTCCGAAATGCAAATACTGGAACATTTGATCGACGAATTAATTGTTCTAATGGTTTGTAAATAAATGCTAAATATGTAATAGGCAGAAAAACGTGACCAGTTAGCATACTAACTACACAGAGACTAATCAAAAGAGGAAGAAATGGATTTTGGAATAAGAGTGAGAGTCGGAAGAGAATACAAATGATTGCTTTACATAGTACTATTAAGCATCGTTGTTAAAAGGGTTTAAATGTGAAGTTAAAACTGGATACCGCAATCCATCTAAATTTGGCTACCGTCTTGGCAGAGTTATTTCTAGAGTGTTCTAACTTCCCCTGACGTGACAACCTTCACAACTTTGGTGGAACTCTTTAAAACCTTTTGAATGAACAGGCTATTAACTGAATGAATTATCTTAAGACTTGTTAAACATGATTAACTATTAAAGAAAGTTTGCATGTAGAAAATAAATTACCTCAGAAAATTAACAATTGGCTTGTATCGTATGTTTTGCATATATGATGTATGGAAAACCAAGTTGACAAATTAGTAGTTTAGGTCTTTTAAATTATTTAAATTATATTTTATAACCATATATGATACTTAAAAAATAGCTTCGTAAATTTTACTAGCAATTAGCAATATACAATAGTCTGCCAATTAGGTTATTAATGATGTTTCATGCTTTTGTGCCTGAATGCATTATCTTAAGACTTGTTAAACATGATAAACTATTAAAGAAAGTTTGCATGAAGAAAATAAATTATCTCAGAAAATTAACAATTGGCTTGTATCATATGTTTTGCATATATGATATATGGAGAACCATGTAAACAAATTAGTAGTTTGGGTCTTTTTAAATGATTTAAATTATATTTTATAATCATATATGATTACTTAAAAAACTTAATAAATTTTATTAGCAATTAGCTTTATATTGAATATTTAGCCAATTAGGTTATTAATGATATTTAATGCTTTTGTGAAACTCTTTAAAACCTTTTGAATGAACAGGCTATTAACTGAATGAATTATTTTAAGACTTGTTAAACATGATAAACTATTAAAGAAAGTTTGCATGAAGAAAATAAATTACCTCAGAAAATCAACTATTTACTTCTATCGTATGTTTTGCATATATGATGTATGGAGAACCAAGTAGACAAATTAGTAGTTTGGGTCTTTTTAAATGATTTAAATTATATTTTATAATCATATATGATTACTTAAAAAAAAGCTTGGTAAATTTTACTAGCAATTAGCAATATATAATATTCAGCCAATTAGGTTATTAATGATTTTAAGGCTTTTGTGGAACTCTTTAAAACCTTTTGAATGAACAGGCTATTAACTGAATGAATTATCTTAAGACTTGTTAAACATAATTAACTATTAAAGAAAGTTTACATGAAGAAAATAAACTACCTCAAAAAATTAACAATTTGCTCGTATCGTATGTTTTGCATATACGATGTATGGAGAACCAAGTAGACAAATTAGCAGTTTGAGTCTTTTTATATGATTTAAATTATATTTTATAACCATATATGATTACTTAAAAATAGCTTGGTAAATTTTAATAGCAACTAGCAATATATGATATTCAGCCAATTAGGTATTAATCCTTTTTAATGCTTTTGTGGAACTCTTAAAATCCTTTTGAATCAACAGGCTATTATCTGAATGAACTATCTTAAGACTTGTTAAACATGATAAACTATTAAAGAAAGTTTGCATGAAGAAAATAAATTACTTCAAAAAATTGTTTGCTTATATCGTATGTTTTGCATATATGATGTATGGAGCTCCAAGTACACAAATTAGTAGTTTGGGTCTTTTTAAATAACTTAAATTATATTTTATAATCTTATACACTTACTTAAAAAACTTGGTAAATTTTATTAGAATTTATCCTTATATGTAATATTCAGCCAATTAGGTTATTAAAGATTTTTTTTATGCTGAATTAATTACATTGATAATTGAAATTAATCTTTTACTGTTTACAATAGGTTTATAAAAGACCATTGCAGTGGTGAAAGCTGAAAATATATGTAATTTTTTCTCCATTAATTTATTCCAAAAATCAGTTCAGTGGATCTTAATATTCGAATTCTTATTTTTATTTGTCCGAATATCACAAAATTGGGGTAAAAACCCAAGTTCAAGCTTAATGGAGAATATGCTATAAATAAGGTTTTATAGCATGTAAATATATAAATGAACACACACAATATATAAATTTCGAATTTTAGATTGGAAATTTTGTTTTAATAAACTTTATCCATGCTTCATGAAATATGTCATTATAGATACCAAGTTTCAAAAGGAATTCACGATATTATTACAGATAAACTTAAAACACCATAAATCTACAGATAATATGGAGGAATTTCTTCGAGATGAAATTTGTTTCGTTTTTATTATTTGATGTAACTATGCATATACATAATGATAATAAAACTAGTACTGATAAGTGATTATGTTATTGCATCTTACCCTATAACATTTGGTTACTGAATAGATAGAAAGAACAAAGGTGTTTTTCAGTACCACAGTCCATAGGTTCAAATCTCACTTCTGACATAGATGGTCATAGTTGTTTTGAATCAGCTTTCAGTTGTCCGCTTCATTCTATTTATACCTTGTTTCGCAAAAGATCAGTACAGCTCCAAAATGAAAGTGCAAGGTCTCATTGTAGTTACACATAATATGTGATCCATCATCTTGCAATTCTTTAGTAATGATAACTTATCCTCTTACCAGGTGATCATCCTGATCCTTCTATCTCACGGTGGTTGGAATGGACCCTCTGTCACTTTACTTTCTTGTACTTCTGAATCCTCCAAACTTGTCAGAGATGTCGTCCAAAAGGTATGAAACTTTCCCTCTTGCACTCTCACTGAAAATATCAATTGTGGCCACACAATTAATTTGTTATCACAGTATTATTAACATAACATTTTTAATTCCTTCAAAAATTTATAAATATCAGTTTTACGTAAATGTATACCTATTTATTAACACGTTGACGGACGCTTGCGTCTATAGTCAAAGCGAAGTTAATTTTGTGGCATGATGGCAATAGCATGATGGCTTTTGTCTCTTTCATTGCCTGAACTTCATTATCCTTAATTTATGGACATGAGTGTAATTTTGGAAATAATTTTTTAGGTTGAATTTTGTTTTCCACCTGTTACACGACTTGCAGCTTCAGTATGCACGTGGTTGTGAAGGGAGTAGTGCGATCGTGTTTTCTCTTGAATTTATAGTTTTTATTGATTTCATGTAAACTCCAAACAATACTTTGTTGCACACAAAAAATTGCTTATTTAAGTCATTTAACCTGTCATTTATGTTATTAAATTTTTTGCTGTTATAGCCGCCATCGTCCCATTACTTAGTGTCTAGAGTCTACTGGCGCCATGACGGTTATAGCCGCCACCTAATTAACACTAGATTTACGGATGTTGATCATATACCTATTTTTACTGAAGGGAGCCAATTTGACTCATACAAGAAAATTGGAGATTTTTGCAAAGAAAATAGTTCCAAATTAATTTAAATAAAATGTTTATTATCAAAAAATTCATGGAAAACATTTTTTACATATAAAATCTGTTTTTGAAACACATTTTTCTCAAACATTTCTATTACATTTAGCACAATGGTTTCTACATCTGTTACTTTTGCATGATTGTTGAACTTGACAATTCTTCCGTGCGTCAGTAGCATGATTTTCTGTCATTGGAATGGAAGTGTTCTCGACTTCTTCTCTATATTTACTTTATACTATATTTTATATACTTTATACTATATTTATTACTATATTTATTTATTTTCATATACATTCTATGAGTCAAATTGGCTCACAACCGTGAAAATATGTATACCCTATTTGATAATGCGAAATGAAGGGGTCTGCGGAGAAGAATGAAAGTTTACAAATATTTTATTACTTAACTAACAATCAACGTATGTGTTTGAAAAGTGATATTAAAGTTATATATATATATATATATATATATATATATATATATATATATATATATATATATATTGATCAAATTTTTAATGAGTCAAATTGGTTCGGTCTATCTAAATCTAGTGTTAACGGTGCTGAATTAATCAAAATTAAGTTTATTTAAGTAGAAAAAGTAAAACTACACTTCTAATATTCTAAAAATTACTAAAAACTTATAGTGTTAATTTTAGAACTTCACTTGTTCCTTCTGTCCGTCAATGTGTTAAATGCCATAGTGCTGTAATACGATAATTTTGAAACAAAGCAAAATAAATATTGCATAACCGTTTTAAAGATTACTGTAGACAATTATTATGAGTTGTATATTTATTCTATTGTCATACTTAAAAATTTATAAATATCAATGTTACGTAAATGTATAATTATTTATTAAATATCATAGTACTGTAATATGATCATTTTGAAACAAAGCAAAATAAATATTACATATCCGTTTAAAGATTACTGTAGACAATTATTATGAGTTGCATATTTATTTATTCCACGTTACAATGTTGTAATATAGTAATTTTGAAGCAAAGTAAAATATATATATCATAATCTTATTAAATATTACTGTAGACAATTATTATGTGTTGTATAATTATTTATTCCATTGTCATAGTCAAATAATTATAAATATCAATGTTGCGTAAATGTATAATTATTTATTAAATGTCATAGTACTGTAATACGATCTTTTGGAAATAAAGCAAAATAAGTATTCCTCAATCGTATTATTCCTCAGTCTCAAATCTATAACTGCCTATTTCTAAGAAGGAGTGATTATATTCTGATTTTAAACAAGGCATATATTTGGTTTTAGTTTCATTAATGCTCAAATTCATCTTTTTGGCTTCAGTTTCCAGAGAAATAAATGCTTGTTTTAGTGCATCTAATGTAAGGGCTATAATATCAATATCATCTGCATATGCAAGCAATTGTACAGATTTGTTGAAAATGGTTCCACTAGAATTTAAATTTGCATCTCTGACTATTTTCTCCAGTGCAAGGTTAAAGAGAAGACAGGCCAGGGCATCCCCTTGTCTTAGACCATTCATGATAGTAATAGGTTCTGATAAGCTGTTTTGTATCTTAATTCTTACATTGGTCTGTGTTAAACTCAAAGCTACCAGACAAGCTTTTCAGGAATGTTAAATTCTTTCATAACATTCAGAAGTCTATTCCGATTTATTGAATCATATGCTGTTTTAAAATCAATAAATAAATGGTGAGTGTCAACTCCAAATTCCTGGGTCTTCTCCAATATTTGTCTTATATTAAAGATTTGTTCAGTTGTTAATCTGTCTCTACGAAAACCAGACTGGTAATCTCCAATTATGTTCTCTGTTGTATTAAAGATTAACGTAGATAATTCTTACATGTTGAATATTTATTTATTCCACCGTCACAGTGTTGTAATACAGTCATTTTGAAGCAAAGTAAAATATATATTCCATAATCTTATTAAAGATTACTGTAGACAATTATTATGAGTTGTATATTTATTTATTCCATTGTCATAGTCAAATATTTATAAATATCAATGTTACGTAAATGTATAATTATTTATTAAATGGCATAGTACTGTAATACGATCGTTTGGAAACAAAGCAAAATAAATATTCCACAATCGTATTAAAGATTAATATCGACAATTCTTACATGTTGAATATTTATTTATTCCACCCTCACAGTGTTGTAATACAGTCATTTTGAAGCAAAGTAAAATATATATTCCATAATCCTATTAAAGATTACTTTAGACAATTATTACGTATCACATATTTATTTATTTCACTATCATGGTGTTGTAATACAATGAAATTTTTACGTATTTCTAACCACATTTCTTGTTAAGTCTGAATTTCGTAAGTATCTTTAAGTCTCCTTCACTGCTTTAATCCTCATTGAAAACTTTAAAAACATTTACAGATTTTATGAACTTAAAGGAAAAAAAAATCTTTTATGATATGAAAATCAACATGATCCAGTTTAACTTTTAATCTATGAAAAGAAAATCTATTAAAATGTTCATAA
>CM063506.1:31261964-31266964 GCA_032207245.1 Pardosa pseudoannulata
CTGGATAGAACACGCGTATCAATGCGCAATACAGAAAAAAGACATAAAAATTGTAATTATGCTTTAATTCTTTAAAAATATTTAAATCTCTGGTTCTTGGTATCGATTCCACAGCATTGCAACAGCACTTTTGGCTACTTCAACAGCGTCTGCGACACGCGTGTACACGCTGACATGAATATTCGTGTACAAGCTGGATAGTAAACGCGTATCAAAGCACAATACAGAAAAAAGAAGTGCAAAAATTGTAATTAAGCTTTAATTCTTTAAAAATATGGAATCGTTTCCTGTTTCTTGGAATCGATTCCACAGCATTGCAACAGCACTTCTGGCTAATTCAACAGCGTCCGCAACAAGCGTGTACACGCTGGACATAATCACTGACTATATGGTACCTGAAAAAAAGTCAACTCTAAACGAGTGCGAGATACTATTTTTTAAGAAGTGACGAAAGCGATTTTAACCAGTTTATCACAGGGAAGTTCGCGTATTGTTAGACTGCGAATGATAATGTATACGTTTTGAAAAGTGTATGTAAAAAATCACATAATATGTAAATAAAATATTTAAAAATTTTCGCAAATGTATTTTTTAAATCAGATTCCAAAACAGTTGGCGAAATTCCAGGTATGTACTATTATTTCCATACGTTTGAGTTCTTTAAAAGTGAGACTTTTTTTATGCGGTCCCTATTCACCGCATAAATTTTTTTTAATTGTGTTTCGAAAACTATATTTTATAGCTATTCGTGAAGTTTTGTGAAATTTTTATGGGGTTTTTTATGCGGTCCCTATCCACCGCACAAAAACAGGCTTGAGTGTATTAATTTTCACAATTTAGAGTGTTTTATAACCTAATATTGCAATTTCTTTAAGAAATAAAATTAATAAAATCTAATTTAAGAATATTAGCTCTGAATTAGAAAGGTTGCTTTAAAAGAGAAAATAAGCAGAAACAGGGATGCTGAATTTAAATCTCAAATCCAGGATACAGTTAAAAACTGTTTCCTGCTGTCATACGTGAGGATTCATTTGGATTGTGTTTTCCTGCAGACGGAGGAAACAGTGTGCCTTGATGACTTCTGTGATGTCTTTCGCTGCGATATCCTGCGGAAAAAGATGCTGAAGCAGCGACGCGAAGAGGAGGAAGAGCTGGGAAAAGAAAAAACAGAACAATCGACGCAGGTAACGAGCCTATCGATCAAGCTGAAAAACAAAAAACATGACGAAGATGACGAAGAGACCAGGAGAAACAAATTGCAGTGCGACCCCATTGCTATGAACCGTTTGCACAACAAGTGCAGGGTAAGCCCATCTATGAACTTATCTAAAACCAAAAAACTTTTTTTATCATTTTAAATACATAGATAAGATTTAAGTACATAGTAGCTTTTGCGGTAAAACGCATTCATTAGAAAGACAAGCCCTATTTTCTCCGGTTAAGAGCAAGCGATTAAATTTATCACATAATAATTAGGTAAAAGTAACATTTTTTTTCAGAATTATGACGTCATTCCATCTCATTTAATCATTTCTTATTTTAAATTATTTAAATATTTAATGCTAGTACTCCGAGGTGTTGACTATATATTGAGACACATTCTATTACGAAGGATACCATCCCCTATATAATAATAGCCTAAGTTATCTGTCCGTGTGTTCTCGAATTTATGAAGCGGTTGGACCTCTAATGGATAGAGACATCCATATAGGATTTTTGTTGAGTTAGGCTTAGCAACGTTCGAAATCCACCCCTCCCCCTTTTCTAGCCTTTAATACCATTAATTTAAGATCTATATTCCCCGGTTGGGAAAAAGTAAATATATTTATCAATTTATCACATAAAAATAGGTAAAATTAACCTTTTTTTAGCATTATGACGCCTTTCCTTTAACCATCTCATTTAATCATTTCTTATTTTAAATTATTGGGTTGGCAACTAAGTAATTGCGGATTTTTTTAGAAAATCAAAGACAATTTTTTCATGGAACTAAATAACTTTATTCTGTAATGTATTGCCCATTTTGATCAATGACCTTTTGCCATCTTTCAGGCAGCATCATAATCCCACGTTCATAAAACTTCTGGTTTTTATTAGCAAAAAACTGAATCAGGTACGATTTGACATCATCATCATTATTGAAATTTTTACCATTCAAGGAGTTTTGTAAAGATCGAAACAAAAAGTAATCAGATGGTGCAAGATTAGGACTATATGGTGGATGTGGCAAAACATCCCAACCAAGCTCCAATAATTTTTGCCGAGTGACCAAAGATGTGTGTGGCCTTGCATTGTCATGATGGAATACAACACCTTTTCGATTTGTCAATTCGGGCCGCTTTTTTTCAACTGCATTGTTTAATTTCGTTAGTTGTTTAATGTAGACATCAGAATTGATCGTTCGGTTGGGTGGTAAGAGTTCAAAGTAGACAATTCCTTTGTAATCCCACCAAACTGATAACAAAACCTTCTTTTGATGAATATCAGCTTTTGATGTTGTTTGAGTGTGTTCACCTGGCCTGCTCCACGATCTTTTCCACTTGATATTGTTGTAAACAACCCATTTTTCATCGCCAGTTATCAGTCGTTTTAAAAATGGATCATTTTCATTACGTTTCTTTAGCAAATCGCAGCTGTTAATGCGTTGCGTTAAATGCGTTTCTTTCAGTTCGTGAGGAACCCATATATCGAGTTTTTGAACATAGCCAAGTTGTTTTAAGTGATTTTAAATGCATGTATGTGATACATGAAGCTTCTCTGCAATCTCACGTGTTGTACTGTGACGATCCGAATCGATTATTGCTTTGATTTGGGCGTCATCAACTTCAACTGGACGACCAGAGCGTTTTTCATCTTTGAGTGAAAAATCACCAGAACGAAATTTGGCAAACCAATTTTGACACTGCCGTTCTTTTAAGGCTTCGTCACCATAAACATCACATAACTTTTTATGAGCTTGCGATGCGTTTTTTCCTTTGCGGAAATAAAAAAGCAAAATATGACGAAAATGTTCCTTTTGATTTTCCATTCTTCAACGAAGGCCAAGCGAAAACTACGCAACCGATCAAAAAACTTTTTTTTACTGATTGACAGCTGAATTGCCAACTATCAAATAAAAAAATGTGTTTTACACTTGTACTACGTCTGCAAACCTAAAAATTCAACTGACGCCATCTATGAGTGAAATCCGCAATTACTTAGTTGCCAACCCAATATTGAAATATCTCCTGGAATATTTTCGTACGTTTTATCACTGAACTTAGATATTACGTAAATAATTTTCTTTCATATTTCGCTTAGATGATAGATTAGGAACATATGGGATAACTTTAAATTTAATCATCGGTTATTTTTAGTTGCGATGAAAATTTTATCACCGGTATTAACAACAAATTATTTTCATAAAAGTCTAGGAGTCTATTACACAGACTAATAAATATCTAGCGGTTAAGTTATATATCTTTGAAAATTAAGAAGTTTGTTCGTTTGTGTGTTTGTTTTTTATATTATTTTTTAATTCAATTTGATTCTAAACTACATTCACAGTATCGGGAGACTTTAGAGGAGTAAAGAAAATGTAGAATAACAAATGAAGATAAACAAATTATTGAGCACGTACCAGATCATTCTCAGCCAAGAATAAAACCATTTTTTTACCTGCCTCACAGGATACTTCACAATTCTAGGAAATTAAAAATTTTACTCATCCCGTCATATGACGGGATATATGCTAGTTTAAAGTATAAAAGCTTATTTCTTGTTTCAGTTGATAGAAAAAACTAGTCACTGCAAGAAAAGTATGAGGAAATTAATGTTGCTTACCTTAGAGTGGCAAAATTAATATAAATGAAGCTTATAATTACACTTTATGATAATAATATTTTTTAAAAATTATATATAATTCAAATTACTAAAGTATTTGAGATGCAGACTTTCAAAAGTATTGTGATGAAAATTAAATTAGCTTTATTTGTTTTAAAACAAGATAAAAGTTCATTAATATTTATCATGATAACAGCGAGTTACAGTTACTCCAAAAAATATTTGGCCAAACAATGGACAAATGAGTAGAGCGCTGTTCTTCAGTACCGGAATTTATGGGTTTAAAACCCACTGCCGGCATGGATGTTCGTAGCCATTTGGAATTGGTTCCGATCTCATTAACCCTCGTGTAGCAAAATGGTAGACAGTAGTGCTTCAACCCACACCTAAAAATATTTATATAAAAATGAATTGTGAATAAACCAAAGACTAACCTGGACTTAATTACTTTTTATACTAACACAAAGTTGAACATTGCGTTTATGAATGTGTTATAGAATTCAATGATGTAAACATTAAACATTTTATAACAAAAACCATTAAAAGAAACCCCGTCTTCTATCATAAGTAAGATTATATAATCACTAGCATATAGCCCGTCATATGACGAGATCAGTAAAATTTTTAATTTTCCAGAATTGTAAAGGGGCTAGGTAAAATAGTAGCAAGTAAAAAAGGCAAGTAAAAAAATTGGTTTGTATTTTGGCTGAGAATGATTCTTCAACAAAAAATAATCGATGATTAAATTTAAAATTATCCCATATGTACCTAATCTATTATTTTAGCCAAATATAAAAGAAAATTATTTGCATAATATCTAAGATCAGGGATAAAACGTATGAAAACAATGCAGACGATACTTAAATAATTTAAAATAAAAAATGATTAAATGGGAAAAATAAAATCATAATGCTAGGAAAATTTTAATTTTACCTATTTATTATGTGATACATTGATAAATTTAATCGCTCCTATAATTGGTTTGAAATAATGGCATTAAACAGAAGACAAGGGAAATGGATTTCGAACATTTAAAGAAACCAGTATTTTTGCTGCGATATGCAGAATATTTATACTAATTTATTTTGGAATCCAATCGATAGTTTAGGAAAGATAAATTACTCACTTTGAATTTTGCTAACCCTTACTCATCAAAATCCAGTAAGGATACTCTATCT
>CM063506.1:31271964-31434464 GCA_032207245.1 Pardosa pseudoannulata
TTTTCATAGGTTTGTTTATCAAGTACACATAAATGTATCTGAAATGAATTTTTTTTTTTTGAGTTTTAATGAAATTCACTCCTTTGTTAAGATATCTTGGAAAATGAATTTTTGTTTTTCATTGTGTTCGAGTCACCCATATATATTAGTGGTATAAATCATAGTTATAATTTTTGTTAGATGTATTTTGGTCAGCGTTAATAAAAGTGACTCAATAATGAATTTGCTGAACAATATCTGTCACACTTAATGTCATATTAAAATTATAGATGATAAAATAATGTAATCAATACAAGTATCAAATATTTAAAATAACTATGTAAAATTCAATAGTTTTAAGTTTTAATAAAATCCCTTCATTTTTTAAATCGCTTTAAAATGAATTGTTTTTCAAATTTTGAGTTCAAGTCACTTACAAATAAGCATGGTATAATTAATAAAAGTGACTCAATAATGAATTTACTGAACAATATCTGTCACACTTAATGTCATATTAAAATCATAGATGATAAAATAATGTAATTAATGCAAGTATCAAATATTTAATATAATTATATAAAATTCAATAGTTTTAAATTTTAATAAAATTCATTCATTTTTTAAATCGCTTTAAAAATGAATTGTTTTTCAAATTTTGAGTTCAAGTCACTTACAAATAAGCATGATATTAATCTAATAAAATTAACTGAGCAATTCTGTTACATAATCTAATCATGTATTTAAATTAAATGTAGCAAAATTTGTATATGATTTTCATGTTTTTCTCCTTTATAAGATAGCACATTATTTTCAGCGTTTAACCAAATAAAATTATACACATTAGACATTTAATTTAATAAATAGATTTAAATGAGTAGAAATTATGTTACATTAGATAATAAATATAGATTATGTTATAAATGAAACTAACTATGTTACAGTTAACAATTTTATAAAACAAATTTTTTAAATGATAACATGAAATTAGTTTTCTGAAAGCTTATTTCTCAAAAAATATCAATATAAAAATCTTTTCTACAAAAAATTTCAATTCTCCAATATATACAACATGCATACATATATAAAATATATATATATAAAATATATAATATATATATATATATATAAAAATATATATATTTTTTTATAAATATATATGTTATATATGTATTATTTAAATATATGTATGTATTTTATTATATATTGATAATATATATGTAAATTTACTGTATCAATATATAATGTATATATAATATAAATATATATATATATAAATATAATATATATATATATGTAAAATATGTATGTAATATATATATATGTAATATATATATTTTAATATTAAATATGTTTATATTAAATGTATTATATATAAATATTTATATATATATATGTATAAATAAGTTGAATGTATATTTTGAGTAATATATGTAATATAAATGTATAATGTATAATAAAATTATAAAATATATAAATAAATATAATACATATATATATACATTAATATAATATATATATATAAAATTTTATATATAAATATATATAAACTATATATTATTTTTAAATATAAATATTTATATATATATATATATAATAATAAATAAATATATATATACTTAAACTATCAAAAAAATGAGATTAAAGAGATCTTCGGTTATTACATGAGAGCAATATCTTTAATGCCACATTAAAATCACCAGTAGTAAATATAAAAGTTAATTTTTAAACTGATAATAATTATTGTATTATGATATCTGTAAATTATTATTATAAAGAGTATCAATCAAGCAAAAACACAAACTTCTTAACAAATCCAAAACATTATTTCAATCTCTTCATCAATTGTTATACAGAACTAAATTTAAGCTCGATTCTTACTTGAACTGGATTTATAATGTATAACTGAAGATAAAGTTTTCCCCCAAAAAATTTAATTAAGTTAGAAGTATGTTATAAAGTCTGGGTACACAAAAGGATTAACTGTAAGAGGTATTTACCTAAGCACGATGGAAAAAACTATAAAGTATATATAAACAATTGTTTTTGACAACACTTCAAAAGTAGCTTCCAAATTGATGCGATCATTTTTTTGATTTTTCATCTACTCTTAGAAAGGCAATGAACCGGGACCTACTCTTAAAATTCGAATCAAATCACGAACACCCATGCCCGAATCGGGAATCGAACCTGCGCTTTGGTTCGAAGCGCAACGGCCTGCTATTCGTACATTCGTCTCAAGGAAGCTTTTAATCAGATTGGTCAAACTTTTCATTCCCAAGATTTCTAAACTCTGAATTTTAGATCCTCATAAAATATAACTGGATATTTTTTCCCATCCATCGTTGGATAATATTAATTAATTAAAAGGCCTTAAAGAAATCCGCTTTTTAATACTATTTTTACTTTAAATACCATTGATGGAAATTTCATCCTAGGACACTCGCTCTAACATGAAAGAAATCTAGTAACAGTGAACTGAGGGATTCTAAAAATTGTCTGTAAATTTACTAATCTCGAACCTACATATTACTTTTTTAAATTTTGAAATAGTTTCCGAATCTCGGGAAGTTATCAGACCAAAAATCTTTTAAAGACATTTATGCATATACTAGCCTATATCCCGTCATATGAAGGGATCAGAAATTTTTTTCCAGAATTGTAAAAAATCCAATGAGGCTGGTAAAAAAAGGGTTTGTTTTTTGGTTGAGAATTATCTAGTACACACTTAATAATTTGTTTATCTTCATATTCCTCTAAAGTCTCCCGATACTGTGAATGCAGTTAAGAATTACGTTGAATTCATTTAGAAAGATAATCCAAAGTTTTCTTACTACATAAAAATTATCGATAATTTACCTTTTTTTTTTTCTGACAGTAATCAATGGAAAAAGAAATGATTATATTTCACTACACCCTAGTAAATAGGATTTGTTTTAATACCATAAAATTTTATTGCAACAAAAAGTAATCGATGATTAAATTTAAAATTATCATATGTACTAAATATAATTATTAATTAATATAAGAGAAAATTATTTAATAATATCTAATCAGTGAAAAAACGAAAATATGCATATTATATTTAAATAATTAAATTAGTTAATGATTAAATGAGGTGGTATTTAAAGGGTGACGTCATAATTAAAAAAAATGTATTTTTTTACCTATTATAATGCAATAAAATGATAAATTTAAATTCCTGCTTTTACCGGAGGAAACAGGGCTTTAAATGTTAAAAAAAGATTTCGAATTTAACTCTAACTATCAAGAATCCATATGATCTCTATCCATTCCAGGTATAACCGCTTCATAAATTTCGAGGACAGAAGACAGATAACTTAGGCAATTATTATACAATAATATAAATAGACAACTTTCTATAATAAAGGGATATATTATATTATTTATTTTTATATATATGTTAACAAAACATGTATATAGTGAATAATAAATCTGGAGCATACAGCCCGATTTAAATATACTAAAGTTTAATGTGGAAAAAATTATATATTATATAGACATCTATCTTTATATATATATACCTATATATGAATACGTATATATATGAATCTTAATGGTAACAAGGATGTTATATAGCCATTGAAACATTAAGCAATAGGTATGTGTATAAGTGTTATGTTTTAAAACATTTATGTAGTGCGTCACATGAAATATATATATAGATATAAAAAAAATTTTAAAAATGATAAATATATATTAAACCTAAATAATAGATAATATTGTATAAAATTTTATTCATTTATATATATATATATATATATATATATATATATATAATATATATAAAAATATATATATATATATATATATATACATTATCTATAGATTGATTTAATTTCATTTAGGTAATTAAGTACTTAGATTTTAATTACTAGCTGGTATTTCTACTGCTGGTTTCACCGTCATTCATCCATTTTACATAAGTACTAACAACTGTAAATCACGAACAACTCAAGAGTCATGCAGTTTCGGAAATACTTGTTCCGAGCCTTCGAGCTATTACAATCTGCCCTCTATCAAATTCGCTTAAATCCGCAGCCTTTCCCACAATACACATAAGTAAGTGAAAGAAGGATTCTTCAGAATCTTCAGCAGCAGTTAAATACCGCTTCCACCTGATCACGTGCCTTCCACGTCGTCCAGTCGAGTTCATTGCAAAATGTTTTGGCTCTTGAGTATATATGTACATATACATACCCCTCAAATACTAGATTTGTTCAATTTTATGCAGTTAAATTTAACTAAAATGACAATACTGATTTAAAAATTTTTAAAATATAATTTTAAAATATATTCCTTTGTTGATTGTTATTATAATCCTAATAATCGTTAATTACTTTTCTGAACTGTACAAAATCTTCTTTGAAAATAACTTTCCTTACAAATTAACAAAAATTTGCGGTAGGAATACCACAAAAATATATAAAAAACTAAATCAAATATAATAAAATAATAATATTTTTAAAATAATAATAATAATATTATTAATAAATATTATTATTATCTATTATTTATTATTTACTATTATTATTATTAAATAAATAATAAATTAATAATAATATTATTATTACAATAAGGATAATATTATTATTATTAAATAAATAATAATATTTTTAAAATATAGTTTTAAAATATTTTCCTTTGTTGATTGTTATAATAATCCTAATAATCGTTAATTACTTTTCTGAACTGTACAAAATCTTCTTTAAACATAACATTCCTTACAAATTAACAAAAATTTCCGGTAGAAATACCACAAAAATGTATAAAAAAATACTAAATCAAGTAATCGTTATCACATAAAATATTTCTCTCTTTCATTCTCGTACATGCAGATACATTTACGCTTCAAAATCACAAGCTTATCAAATGATTGATGATTACTTATTACAACAACCAAAACATAAAGCAAAAAAAAGCAGGATATCTCTGCGTACAACCTTGTTAAATTTAAATTCAATTAAAGGGCGGATATAACTGTTCAAAATATATATATATATACAAATTAACAAATATATACAAACAAAAATATATAAAAATATAATATATATATAAATAATAATAAAAACAATAATAATATTTCTAAATATTATTATTATTTATTATTATTATTAATAAATAATGAAATTAATATAATATTATTACATTATTATTATTATTATCCTTTAAATAAATAATAATATTTTTTAAATATAGTTTTTAAATATTTTTCATTGTTGATTGTTATAATAATCCTAATAATCATTAATTACTTTTTTGAACAGTACAAAATCTTCTTTAAACATAACTTTCCTTACAAATTAACAATTTGCGGTAGAAATACCACAAAAATATATAAAAAATACTAAATCAAGTAATCTTTATCACATAAAATATTTCTCTCTTTCATTCTCGTACATGCAGATACATTTACGCTTCAAAATCACAAGCTTATCAAATGATTGATGATTACTTATTACAACAACCAAAACATAAAGCAAAAAAGCAGGATATCTCTGCGTACAACCTTGTTAAATTAAATTCAGTTAACATGCGGATATTAATTATATATATATACGCTATATATATATATATATATATATATATATATATATATATATATATATAATCTAAAAAATGTTATAATAATAATAAATTATAATGAATAACATAATGAATAATACTAAATGAATGCTTCTGCTTAAAACATAATTTTAATCTAATTTTCTCATGTTCATTTATACTAATAATCATTATTACTTATATTATATACGTATATATATACACATATATATAATATATATATATATATATATATATATATACATATGTATATATATGTGTGTGTTTGTATATAAATATACGCATATATATGTACACGTGCGTATAATATTTCATTTAATCAACTGAGAGTACAAACAACCACCCCAAAAATAACTTTTATTATGAAATTTTAAAATATTTTGTAGAATATATTTTTAATAAACTAAAAGGAAACTACATTAAAAAATCGCTACCAAGTAATATCATTTGCCTTTATTCCTTATACATGCAAATACATTTACCACACAATATGTATATAGATATTAATATAATATATATATATGCACATATATGTATACATATATATATATAATGTATATATATATATATATGTATATATATATGTATATATATATGTATATATAATAATATAAATATATATATATATATATATATAAACATATATTAAATATACCCTTGAAGTCCAAAATCTATCGGGAGATTTTTGCATATCAATTAATTTTGTTGAAATAATTCGTCGAACAGAATATTCCTAGTGTTCGATAACTATTATGCTTGTCAGATAACGCAGGTCGTAAAAACAAATGCCAATCTTTTTAGATAAAGTGGTCCTATAGCTATAAATATTCTAGGAATTTCTTCGAAATATAATTAATTTATCAAGTACCTAAACATGCATAATTATCGTTAAAGTTCGTTGTACATTAACTGAGAGTAGCACGGTATTTATTATTTTAGAGAATTCTGGAGATTTTTGCATATCAGTTAATTTTGTTGAAATAATTCGTCGAGCAGAATCTTCATAGTGTTCCATAACTATCATGCTTGTCAGATAACGCAGGTCTTAAAAACAAATGCCAATCTTTTTAGATAAAGTGGTTCTATAGCTATAAATATTCTGTGAACTTCTTCGAAATATAATTATTTTATCAATCTCCTACACATGCAAAAATATCGTAAACTTTCGGTGTACACTAACTGAGAGTTGCACGATATTTATTATTTTAGAGAATTCGGGAGATTTTTGCATATCAATTAATTTTGTTAAAATAATTCGTCGAACAGTATATTCCTAGTGTTCGATAGCTATCATGCTTGTTAGATAACACAGGTCGTAAAAACAAATGCCAATCTTTTTAGATAAAGTGGTTCTATAGCTATAAATATTCTGGGAATTTCTTCGGAATATAATTAATTGATCAAATACCTAAATATGCATAATTATCGTTAAAGTTCGTTGTACATTAACTGAGAATAGCACAGTATTTATTATTTTAGAGAATTCGGGAGATTTTTGCATATCAATTAATTTTGTTGAAATAATTCGTCGAGCAGAATCTTCATAGTGTTCCATAACTATCATGCTTGTCAGATAACGCAGGTCTTAAAAACAAATGCGAATCATTTTAGATAAAGTGTTTCTATAGCTATAAATATTCTGTGAATTTCTTCGAAATATAATTATTTTATCAAGTACCTAAACATAATTACCGTTAACGTTCGGTGTGCACTAACTGAGGGTTGTACGATATTTATTATTTTAGAGAATTCGGGAGATTTTTGCATATCAATTAATTTTGTTGAAATAATTCGTTTAGCAGAATCTTCATAATGCTCGATAGCTATCATACTTGCCAGACAGGTATATTTTTAGATAATCTTTTAAGTAATATTTTTAGATAAAGTGGTTCTATATCTATAAATATTCTGTGAAATTCTTCGAAATATAATTGTTTTGTCAAGTACCTAAACATAATTACCGTTAACATTCGGTGTGCACTAACTGAGAGTTGCACGGTATTTATTATTTTAGAGAATGAAAAATAATAATGAAATAAAAATTATAAACTTGCATCTTAAAATTGCCTTCAAATACTAAGAGTGGAACACTATATATTATTGGAAGATGAAAAATAATTACTAAATAATAATTAATAACTAAATAATAATGAATTTGTTTCATGTTTCTCATAATAAATGAGACAGTTTTCTGCAAGAACGGGTTGAAATGTTTTTGCTCCCAGGAGTTGGGGAACGTCCAAAATCTATCGGGAGATTTTTGCATATCAATTAGTTTTGTTGAAATATTTCGTCGAACAGAATCTTCGTAGTGTTCGATAGTTATCATGATTGTCAGACAACGTAGGTCGTAAAAAAATGCCAATCTATTTAGATAAAGGGGTTCTATAACTATAAATACTCTGTGAATTTCTTCGAAATATAATTATTTTATCAAATACCTAAACAAGCATAATTATCGTTAACGTTCGATGCACACTAACTGAGAGTTGCATGGTATTTATTAATTTAGAGAATGAAAAATAATAATGAAATAAAAATGATAAACTTGCATCTTAAATTTGCCTTCAAATATTAAGAGTTGAAAAATATATATTATTGGATGATGAAAAAGGATTACTAAATAATAATTAATAGCTGAATAATAATGAATTTGCATGTTGATGTTTCTCATAATAAATAAATGAGAGTTTTCTGCAAGGACGGGTTGAAATGATTTTGCTCTACGTCCAAACATCCGAATTTTGCATTTAAACAAATTTTGCTTAATTAATTCGCTAAATAGGATCTTCATAGGTTTAGATATCGATCGTACACTTAGTTTTTGACATAGAAGATCACAAAACAAATGACATTATTTTTAGATAAAATGGTTCTATAAGTATGAGGCAAATTTCATTGAGATAGAAATTATCTAAGTATCAAAAGCTTCAATGATTACTATCTATCGATAAATACTAAATGAAGAAATTTATTATTTATTACCGGGAGAAAATAATAATTAAAATAGAAATTACAAATTTTGTATATTACCAAATATCCCAAATGTTATTTGATAAGTCAAATTGATTGAATTTTGTTAAGATAGGTTGAAATGCATTTGCTCTTAGGAGTTGAAGTACGTCCAAAATTTATTTAAATAATTTCGCATATCAATTAACTTTGATCAAATACTTTACATAACTGCCTCTTCATATTGTTCAATAACAGTTGGAATTATCATTTTCTCACAATGTATATTTAAAATACGATTCCAATGCCACCGAGAACTATAAATATCCTAAAAAAATTCTGTAATAAAAATTTTCTTGAATATATAAAAACATAAATTATTAAATTATTACTATTTTTCAACGTACTCTAACAGAAAGTCATTCCATTTTTTTATTATGGAGTGAAAAATACGTCTAATTACTGATTGTAATTTTTTTCGAATAATTGTCGTGAGTGAAATTCACAGCGTTATACAAAAATGGGTTGAAATGAAGAGTTAGGGAAGGTCTAATCTTCGATAGTGAGAGTTTGCATATGAATTAATTTTACTCAAATAATTCGCTGAATAGGGTTATCATACTGTTAAAAAATTATGATACTTGTCTATTTTCTAACAATAAAGATCACAAAAATAAATACTTTTTAGTAAAGCGATGAAGTGATTTTACGGCTATAAATATCCTGTGAGTTTCTCATAAACAGAATTTATTCTTTAAGTATATAAAAAAGTAAATTAGCATAGTATCTTAGTAAACACTGAGAGGTACAAGATATTTGGTAATATGTTCTAAACAATTATATTTTTAAATAATGTACATTAATAATAAAAATTCGAAAATTTAAAAAAAAATTGTAGATTAATAAGTAAATTTGTGAACTTTGTGCAAAGACAGTTTAAAATGCATTTGTTTCCAGGAGTTGGGAAAAGTCCAAAATCTATCGGGATAATCTGAATATCTAAAAGCATAAATTATCGTTGTCTCTCTGTATACAATAACTGAGAGTTACAGAATATTTGTTATTATTGTCTATATAATAATAATTATAAATAATCTATTTTAATATCTGCCATACTTAATATCGCGATAAGTAAATTTGACAGCTTTGTGCAAAGACAGTTTTCAGGAATTGAGAAAAGTTCAAAATTTATCAGGATAATTTCACATATCAGTTATTTTTCATTAAGTAAAATCGTCGAATAGGCTTTTAACACTGAAGATCGTAAAATCAAATGCTTAATCTGATTAATCGCAAAATAATAACAGAAGTTATAAAGAGGTTTTATAGATGTAAATATTGTGCGAATTCTTCCAAAATGGAAATTAATTACTTCAAGAATATAAAACTGTAAATTATAGCTATCTGTCTGTAAACACTAACCACTAGTTGCACATGTATTAGTGGAGGGTTAAAGATAATACCTAAAAAATAATTATAAATTTTGCATCTTATATGAATTTGAGAGTCTATTGAAAAGACGGGTTGAAATAATTTTCCCCAAAGAAATTGAGAAGCATCCAAAATCTAATGGAAGAACTTCGCATATCGATTAATTATGAATAATTAACTAAACGATATTCTGATTTTCTCCCAGATATCAAATGCTGAATTAATTCATTTAAAGTGTTCATCTAAAACGAATTGCACGGGTCAGTTTTCTTACATCGATGATAACAAAATGAAATACCATTCTTTTTGCATTCTGCAATATCAGGAGATAAAATGGCTCTCTGGCAATAAATATGCTGTGAATTTCATCAAAATAGAAATTATTTCTTGCTCTATCTAAAACCACAAATTATTGTAACTTATCACAACTGACTGAGAGTTTGAAGGTATTTATTATTGCAGGGTGAAATATAATGACTAAATTATAGGTTATAATTATAAATTTTGTCTTGAAATTATTAATAATAATTTGACAGTGGCAGAGTAATTAATATTAGAGGTATCAAATAATAACCAAATAATAGTTATAAGTTTGTAGAGTAAAGTGGAACAAGTGTGGTTAGGAAATGCTGTACATTACAGACTTCGTCACTTTAAATGGAATTAAAAATTCTCTTTTTAGTTTTTAAAGAGTTTACTCGTTGATTCGTCAATAATTATAGTTTATTATTAAAATTTTAACGAACTAAAAATTAAAAACTTGATGCATGTAAAAGCATCTATTATCTTAGATTTTTTTCTCCAGGACTGCAGCTAATTAGCTCCTGAGTGACTCAAAGCATTCTAGATTACCGACTAGTCAATTAAGGATACATTATACCTTCAAAACCAATTTTTTTTTACCAATCTGCTTTAAAATTTATTTTGTAAGCAATATATTTATGTAAGGATGTTTACAAGTGAAAAGAAAAGTCTTAATAATTTTTAAATTAGTAAATATTAAAAATTAGTAATTATTTCAAAAGGAGTAGTGTTGAAAATATTCCGTGCTCATTATTTTCACGCATTATAGGGCCAATTTTATTCATAGAATACGTTTTAGGTCTTAGCTTAAAACTTAGTTGCTGTCTTATACATTCGCTAGAAATATAGCAAAATAATAATGGAATTATAGAATAATAATAATATATAAAATATTTTTTCTATACAAAATATGCATGGTCATTGTTTATTTTAAAATAAGGTAGAATCTTGCTGTTCGAAATATATTAATTTTAACTAACCTTTATTTAATTCCTGACAATGTAAATCTTTTGTATATTTAAAAAGCACGTGAAAGTAGAAAAGTTCATATTATTATAGGGTCAATTTGATTCATAGAATACGTTTTTGGTCTTAGCTTAAAACTTAGTTGCTCTCTTATATATTCGCTAGAAATATAGCAAAATAATAATGGAATTATAGAATAATAATTATATATAAAATATTTTTTCTATACAAAATATGCATGATCATTCTTTTAGTTTAAAATAAGGTAGAATCTTGCTGTTCGAAATATATTAATTTTAACTAACTTTTATTTAATTCCTGAAAATATAAATCTTTGGTAAATTTAGAAAGCATGTGAAAGTAGAAAGGTTCATATTATTATAGGGCCAATTTGATCTTAGCTTAAAACTTAGTTGCTCTCTTATACATTCGCTAGAAATATAGCAAAATAATAATAGAATTA
This sequence comes from Pardosa pseudoannulata, assembly GCA_032207245.1. Taxonomy (NCBI): domain Eukaryota; kingdom Metazoa; phylum Arthropoda; class Arachnida; order Araneae; family Lycosidae; genus Pardosa; species Pardosa pseudoannulata. The sequence goes on from CM063506.1 coordinate 31,283,642, forward strand.
TAGAATAATAATAATATATAAAATATTTTTTCTATACACAATATGCATGATCATTCATTTAGTTTAAAATAAGATAGAATCTGGCTGTTCAAAATATATTAATTGTAACTAATTTTTATTTAATTCCTGACAATGTAAATATTTGGTATATTTAAAAAGAATGTGAAAGTAGAAAGGTCCATATTATTATAGGGCCAATTTGATTCATAGAATACGTTTTAGGTCTTAACTTAAAACTTAGTTGCTCTCTTATGCAATCGCTAGAAATATAGCAAAATAATAATGGAATTATAGAATAATAATTATATATATAATATTTTTTTCTATTCAAAATATGCATGATAATTCTTTTAGTTTAAAATAAGGTAGAATCTTGCTGTTCGAAATATATTAATTTTAACTAACTTTTATTTAATTCCTGACAATTTAAATCTTTGGTATTTATAGAATGCCTGTGAAAGTAGAAATGCGACTGGAATGTTTCAAATATTTATAAATTTGTAAATTTTTTTAAAGTAAAATTTGTTTAAAGTAGTAACTTGTAATACTTTAATTGTTTGTTGTTTTAATAAGTATATAAATCATTAAGTAATGTATATTATGTTAAGATACCCTCTGAATTCTTAGTTATTTCACAATTAAGTGACATGGATATATCGAATTTTCAGGCAAATTTCACTTGGCTGTAAAGTAGTAACTTGTAATAATTTAAATGTTTGTTGTGGTAATAACTATATAAACCATTAAGTAATGGGTATTATATTAAGATACCCTATTTAATTCTTAGTTATATTTCATAATTCAGTGAAAGAGAAATAGTGAAAATTTCGGCAAATTTCGCTCGGCTGAATGTTTGTGTCAGCCTTAAGTCAAACTATTGTATAGATGAGTCTAATACAAAAGACAGAAAAATTAATATTATTTTAACAATTGCCATCATATAGTCGTATAATATATACATTTTCGTAGAGAATAATAATACTTTAACAGCATTATGGGTATTTTATAATTCACAATTCTAGTCTACTATTTGAAGGAGTTTATATTATGAGGAGGCTACAAAAATTTCTTGTTATATTTTTGAACATGTTTTACATTATAAATAATTTTATTAAACACATTAACTCCCTCAAGTCGCTTGAAAATTTCCTTAACTGTGTTAAGCTCGAAACTTGTAACTGTATAGTGTATAATTTTGTAAGTAATCACTATAGTCAAATAAATTATTAAATAAGAAAAACTGAAGATAGCTCAATGATTTCTTTATAAAAAATAGAATATTTTTCTGCAGATCTAATCATTTAAATTAATCAGTCATTTATCAAATGCGTAACACACAAAATTATATTATCTTTATTGATATTCAAACTTTACATATTCTATTAACTTACTTTAATCATCAAAAGGAAGGTAATGATATAAAATTGATTATTTATCCTTATATAGTGAAAACTCATTTATAGTTATATCAATTACAAGAAATATTCAGTTATACGAAGAAATTCTCACTTTCTGTGAAAGCTTTCATAGAGCCTATGTAATAAATTGTTCACTTATACGAAGAACTCGATCTCCGGAGAAACTGCCATAGAGCTAATAGATACTATGTAATAAATTGTATACTTATACGAAGAACTTCTTGGTCTCCAGAGAGACTGACATAGAGCTAATAGATACTATGTAATAAATTGTATACTTATACGAAGAACTTCTTGGTCTCCAGAGAGACTGACATAGAGCTAATGTCATAAATTATTTACTTATAAGATGAAGCTTTCACTCTCCGGAGAAACTGTCGTAGAACCTATGTAATAAGTTATACGCTAATACAAAGAACTTTTTTCTGTCCAGAGAAACTTCAATAAGGCCTATATAATAAATTATTCACTTACAGGAAGAAATTCTCACTTTCCGAGGAAGTTGTCAAAGAGCCTATGTAATAAATATTCACCTATATGAAAATTTCTCGCTTTCCTGAGAAATTCCTATAAATCCTTTGAAATAAATTATTTACCTAATGCAATATTCAGTTATACGAAACAGTCACTTGGTCGAAGGAATGTTCTAATATACCCTGCGTAAATTTTATTTAATTGTACGAAGGGGGCAAAAAGCTTTTGCTAACATACATATACTGTGCATATCAACATGCTCCCATAGTTTTTTTATTTATTTATTATTTTTTTTTTTTTAGAATTTTGTTTGCATTATTCTTCAAAAAGTTGAGAAAGTTTTTAATTTGCGTTTACGATTTCTCTGAGCATTTAGTATTGTATTAATGGAAAACTGTTTTATAAAAAGTATCCGTTGTGTGTATTTATGTATGTATTTAAGGAATATAGAAACTTGTTGAATTTAATAGAAAAAATATATATAGTTTACAGATGTTAGTAAAAATTTCATTATTACCTTCAAATTACGCTTGTTTATTAAAAAGTAAAAATAATTACAGTAATAAGTTCGGGATTTCATAGGCGGAAACGACTACTATTAACATATACGAAGTATTGCCCTAATATATTCACTTTTAAGTATCACCCTTTTGCCTGGAATTTATGGCTTTCCACTGTATTAATTTAATAATTATTATTTTAATTCTTTATTATGATTAGAAAATAATATCAAGTAAAATGCGTAGGTTGATACGTTTTTCAAGGAATATTTTTAAAGGAAAGAGTGACTCTAAGAGTGGAACATATACGAAGTATTGTCCCAGTATATTCACTTTCACGAAGTATCGCCCCTTTACCTGGACTTTATGCGTTTTCACTGTATTAATTAAATAATTATTATTTTAATTCCTTATTATGATTAGAAAATATCAAGTTGAAAACGTAGGTTATCTTTTTTTACGAAATATTTTTAAAGGAAAGAGTGACTCAAAGAGTGGAAATTATAACTGTCTCTAAACCGGGAGAAGGTATATCGTTATTCAAGAACATAACTCAAAACACTTTCGTATTCAGCAAGTGAACTAGAATTAAATACGCCCATCAATACGACAACTGTAATTCAAGCAGCTAACTGGTGCTCCAATAAAAAAAAGTATTTCAGTTGAAAGTCCATTAAATTTATGAAAATTTCACGTCTAGTGACTGGGAGTCAATACTAATCAGTAATAATTACAAAGGGTGCAGCAAAATGATTGAGGAAATACAAAAGGCAATTGAAAAGCAGTTTTTATCCTCCGTCAAATAAAATATGCAAAGATAAAAAATATAAGAGGATAGTTTGACAATATGAAGACAATTTCTTTAAAATGGTATTGAACTTTTGAAAATTTTCTGTCGGTAACTATAGGTAATAATGTGTAATAAAACTATTTTAATTTAATGATTTCTTAATATATGTTTTTTCATAAAATAATATAAAATATATTTCTCAATTACATTAATAAGAATTAATCTAATCATCAATTATGTTAAAAAGAATTAAAGTAATTCTCATTTACATTAATAATTAATGTAATTGAAGTTCCCATAATAATGTCAATTAACTTCTATTTGATATAAAAAAATAGTTTATAATTTACCGTTTTCAAAAGTTATTTGTCGGGTAAGTGGATTACTACTTTTTTCATTTGTGTATCTAATCATCAGTTACATTTATAAAAATTAAAGTATTTCTCAGTTACATTAATGATTAATGTAATTGAAGTTCCCATAATAATGTCAATTAACCTCTATTTGATATAAAAAAATAGTTTATAATTTACATTTTTCAAAAGTTATTTGTCGGGTAAGTGGATTACTACTTTTTTCATTTGTGTATCTAATCATCAATTACATTAATAAAAATTAAAGTCATTCTCAGTTACATTAATGATTACTGTAATTGAAGTTCCCATAATAATGTCAATTAACTTCTATTTGATATAAAAAATATAGTTTATAATTTACATATTTCAAAAGTTATTTGTCGGGTAAGTGGATTACTACTCTTTTTCATTTGTGTATATATGTTATGTTTTTTAAATATAAGGCTCAATATAAAAAGGAATATTTTTTTTTAAATTTAGAACCATATTGAAGATTTAGAAAAGTTCTGTAAATAAAGCAGAACTTTATATTTTACATTGAATTGGAAATATTTCAGCTTGAATGACACTATGTCCATTTAAATTACGAAGATATTTTTTTCCGTTTCTAACATCTCAAAATATGTTTACAGTACAAAAGTCCTTTTTTTGTTAATATATAATTATTTTATTTCAAAAGCTTTATTGAGGATGTGTCCTCGTTTTACTTAAATTTTAATTTTGGGGGTATTTATTACCTGTTTTGACAATAAAGCTGAGAACTAAAGTACCTAGATCATAGAAAACGCACTCATTTATAACGAGCACAAAGGGACCGTAACATTTACTCGTTAAATCCGAGTGCTCGTAATAAACGGGTCCTTAAAGCAGGTGTGCAACAAGAAAGGGAAATGCTTGGGAGGTCAAGCGATTGAGTTTACTTAAAATCTAACTAATACTTACTTTAATTACATTAATTAATTTAATTAAATACTTTTCTTAATTTAATAACAATTGATCGTGCTTCAATGGCCGCCATGTTTGCGGACTTTGCTTCATCGCATAATTTTACAAAAGTTATGCCATGCCTAACTTTAAAACGATCAATCCATCCATTCGAACACACGAACTCAGAATATCCAAATTGTTCAGCAAATTTTTCTGCTTGCACTTTTAGAATAGGTCCACTCACAGGAAAATCAGCACTACGTTGCACCTTCATCCATTTCAAAAACGCTTCGTCCAAATGCTCTTTCGAACACTTCTTCAGTCATTTACAGTCTGATTTATTTTGGTCGTATACATCCATTAACTTGCCTTTGTTTTTTAGCAGTGTGGAAACAGTAGATGAAGACAATCCAAACCTATTGCAGATTTCGACATTTTTGACACCGTCATCCAACTCCCATAATATTTTTACTTTTTCGTCAACCGATGAATCCTTGTATTTCAACACAGTGAGAGGATAAAAATTGTCGTGTGTACTCAACGAACTCAGGTCAAAGAATGACCATCTGACCCTCCTACTTGACCCCTACACTTAGCAGGAGCAGCTGTTCTCCCCCTCCTACCCCCAGCCACCTGTTGCTCCGGATTTGTGAACCCTACCTATTGTGACATTGGAATGATGGAGGAATTTTTCCTACAAAAGTATTAAACCGCGGAGATGAAAAAAAAGATAAGGCAGAAAGACTAGAAAGATGAGAAAAAAGATTGCAAGACAGAAAAATATGGCTTGCTAAAACCAGGTCTTGCTCGTTAAAAGCGACTCCTGTTCTATAGACTTAACATTGATCCAACCAAATATTCTCGCTTCCCTCGGTACATCCGAGCTCGTTATAAACGAGTTCGACTGTATCTCTAACTATTCTTTACTTATTTTGGCAATAGCGCTAGTACCATACCATACATTAATCGACGAAAATGAAATGATTAGTAAACCCCTTTTAATCATTTTCAATGAGTAAGACATCAAATATATTTTAAAAGCTTTATTCACAATATTTCCTCATTTTTAAGTTTTACTTTTTGCAACTATACCTTAAGCCTTTTCGCGATAGCAAACCATTCCTAGATCATCGAAAACAAATGACCAGTGAACCACTTCTGTTTTCTTAAGTGTGAATCCTACCAGTATATTTTGCCGAACGATGGCCGATTGGTTAGAGTGCTGGCCTTCGGTACCAGAGTTCGTGGGTTCGAATCCCACTGTGGCATGGATGTTAGTAGCCGTTCGGAATCGGCTTTAAGCTGTAGGTCCCGGTCTCATTAGCCCTCGTGTTGCAAAAAGTAGACCGTAGCACTCCGAACCAAACCAAACCAATATATTTTAATAGTTTTATTCAGAATATCTTCTCGTTTCTCTCAAATTTTAATTAACTATACTATGCGTATTTTCGCAACAGCGCTCTAAGCAAACCGTTCCTCGATCAGTGTTGAGTACTGAATCCATTTTAATCTTTTTCCTTAAATAAAAACTTTACCAGTATATTTGAAGAGCTTTATCCAGAATATCTTCTTATTTTTCTCAATTTTAAGTTTCTGCAACTATACCTTACGCATCGTGGAAATAGAGCTGATCGTAAACCATTCCTCGATAATCGAAAGCGTAATGAGTACAGAATCCATTTTAATCTTTTTCCTTAACTAGAAATCTAATTAGTATATTTTAAGAGCTTTATTCAGAATATCTTCTCACTTCTCTCAAATTTTAATTAACTATACTATATGTATTATGGCAATAGCGCTCTAAGCAAACCGTTCCTCGATCAGTGTTGAGTACTGAATCCCTTTTAATCTTTTTCCTTAAATAAAAACCAGTATATTTGAAGAGCTTTATTTGGAATATCTTCTTATTTTTCTCGATTTTTAATTTCTGCAACTATACCTTACACATTGTGGAAATAGCGCTAATAGCAAACCATTCCTCAATAATCGAAAGGGTAATGAGTACAGAATCCATTTTAATCTTTTTCCTTAAATAGAAATCGAATCAGTATATTTTAAAAGCTTTATTCAGAATATCTTCTCACTCCTCTCAAATTTGAATTAACTATACAATACGCATTTTGGCAACAGCAATGTAAGCACACCGTTCCTTGATCAGTGTTGAGTACTGAATCCCTTTTCATCCTTTTCCTTGAATAAAAACTTTACCAACATATTTGAACAGCTTTATCCAGAATATCTTCTTATTTGTTTTTCAAATTTTTATTTCTTCAACTATTCTTTACGCATTGTGAAAATAGCGCTAATAGCAAACCGTTCCTCGATAATCGAAATGGTAATGAGTACAGAATCCATTTTAAACTTTTTCCTTAAATGAAATCTAATGAGTATATTTTAAAAACTTTATTCAGAATATCTTCTTTTCCTCAACTTTTAACACACATTATATGCCGGACACGTACTAGTACGTTTTCTGGCGATTGATACTTGAGAGCGGGTCACGTACTAGTACCGGTTAGTGTCACAACATGATTTGTTTGTGGATACAAAAATAACGGTATGTACAGGAAAACGAAGCCGAATGTTCTTCTCTACTACATAGATTCTGGGAAAATTTAAACAAATAAAAACTAGTTTATACATTAGTCTATGCGGAACCACAGAACAGAAAAAAATTAAAACTGTATACTACTATATCTATTTGATTTTTCATATTTACGATACTATTATAAATTTATCTACTAAAAAAATATTTTTTACAAAAATCTTATGGTTGTTATTTATATATTTATATTTATATATTTATATTTATATATTTGTTTATATATTTCAATATAAAATATGAAAAGTTGGTTAAAAAATTAAATAATTTTCGATCTATTGAGATTTAACTGAATAACTAAATTTACTCGCAGAAAGCCCGCTCCCGGTACAATTCCTTGCCGAACGATGGCCGATTGGTTAGGGTGCTAGCCTTCGGTACCGGAGTTCGTGGGTTCGAATCTCATAGTGGCATGGATGTTCATAGCCGTTCGGAATCGGCTTTAAGCTGTAGGTCCCGGTCTCATTAGCCGTCGTGTTGCAAAAAGTAGACCGTAGCACTCCAAACCAAACCAAACCACACCCGGTACAATTCTGCTGCGAAATGTACCAGCACACAATGTGTTAATTCCTGTAACTATACTTTAAGCACTATATCAATAGCAATGATAGCAAACCGTACCTAGACCATCGTAAACGCAATGAGTAGCGAACCCCTTTTAATCCTTTTTCCCGAGTAGGAGGGAATAGCCATGAGCGCCCCATCAAGTGTCGCACGCCTTTCAAGATGAGCACAAAATGGTGTTTAAATTATTCGCGTCATCAAGGAACCCTCTTCATTTTTAGTCCTCTTTTGTGTTCGAACAAAATACACAAAGAGCAATTTTCATCGGGGCCGCTTGAGGTTTAAGTCTCACGTTTAAAGAGCTCCAAGGAACAGAGAAGAAAAATCAAATGAAATCTTCAAAACTATTTATTTGTCATGCAATGTAACGAAATCGTTACAAATGCTTTTAAGAATTGAATCTATCTCTTGCTTTGGGGGCTGCTGAGTGGACATGAATAACTGCGTTCGGGAGAAAATATCAATGATATTTATCCCTATGAGATGTTACAAAGATGCGGATATTGGTAATGAAAAGGAAATTTTCTCCATGGAAAAATCTTTTTTGGGCCAATGTTAGATGATGTAAATGTTCTCTTTCTCGAGGCCTCCAATATAAATAAATACGTCAAGAACAGCTTTGTTTTATGTTCCCTTAAATACAATGTGTAAGGATAAACCATGATATTTATCTAGGACATTTATTTAAAGGCTGGTTTTCTATAACTTACTTAAAGTATAGAATATAGTATTAAAAGGCACTTGTATAAAGTAGCATTTTTTCTTTGTAATTTGGATATCTTAAGGCAACGTATTTGAAAACCTAGAATTCTAATGTAATATCTACAAATGGACAATTATTAGAGCAAATAAACCAGTATAATTATTGTAGAGCGTGATCGTATTAGTTTAACAACTCTAGGAGCAAAGTTATTTTAATTTAAACATTTTAACTATTTATTTATTTTGGCCACATAAATCCGGAAGGCTGGATGTAGATTTCCAGAAAAAACTGGCTTGTTTTTAGCAATCTCTTCAACGATCTTCACTTACTCTTTCAAATTCTTGATGGCCACTGACTTTCTTATCTTCCCTCATTTTCTTCAAATCTAACTTTGACAGAAAAGGTCTCTAATGAAAACCACGCTAAGCTATGTTCTCCAACCTATTAACTGTCAGCAAAAACTCGCGAAAGGTGCGTCATACAATGTTTTGGCTAAACAGAAGCGAATCAACCAAGGAAATGGTGATAACGACACATACGTATCCCTGTAGCATTGGAAAGGAAAACTTAACGGGGTCAGAAAAATGAATGGAGGAACGGGGAATGGATTACCTATTTAATGGGTAATTGTTACTTGAATTAAGAAAAATTCTGCATCACACAAATCGAAAAAAAAAGTAAATAAAAATTTTTTCTACGTTTTAGTCATCGAAGAGTTAATATAAATAAAGAGGGAGGTTTAAAGATTCATTTAAAATGAGGACTTCATAATAAAGAAGCCAACAGTACTGTTGCGAAATTCTCGCGTACAGTTCGTTGATTGAATAGACTTTGGCTAAGACAAATGAAGATATCCAAACAGCAATCACTAACAACAAAATACAATTGCGAAATTATGTAGACGCAATAAGGCAATACACATGGCTCACTACCAGATCTGAGAGAAATCACTAAAATGTCTGAAACCCAGATCTAGGTATACTGATTTTCAGAACACTAGGAAATTTCCACAAGCTGTATTCCTGTGAGTAAAATCCAGAGAAAAGGGTCCAAACAGAATTCTGATATTTCGCCAAATTTGATTGAATAGAATTCAAGACCACAATTTTGAACACGCCAAATGAATCACAATTACAATGGATGGCAATAAAACTTCAGCCTTTGGCGAATTTCAGAGCAATACAGATACATCCTACTTTACAGATTTACGTAAATATTTTTTTAACTCACGGTTAATAGACAGGTATTTCAACTGTACAAAATAAAATCGGATCATGTCAACGCCTTTTGATTTTACTTTTTTTGCAAATAAATTTCTTAGTCTTACTTAGGAATTATCTCGCCAATTTAGTACCATTCTATTACTACAGATTTTCATAATTTATTTAAGTTCATCAATAAAGCTGTTGTCTTCTTAACTCGTGGGGGGCGCAACGTGTCTGAAATATTTGTATCTGAGTTATTTCGACCGACTGTCCGCTATATTTTATATCTAATAAATCATAAAATCAGCTTAACTGTGAGAGAGAATTGAAATATTTTTTTAACCTTCTGCTATATAAAAATATAGGAACAGAATAACTGATATTTGAGAAAAATTGAATATTTTAAGCCTTTAACTTCAGAGGAAAAATAAAGATACATTGGAAAAGGTTTCTGCAATTAATAGTTTTATACCAAAATTACAATTCTGGAAAGAAAACTTATTAAAAATGTCCCTCGATCATTTTCCACGAATGAAAAAAGTCATAGGTGAAAATTCGTTCTACCCAAATTTATTTATTGATCACCTTCAGAAGGTTTTAGAACAATTCGAAAATAGATTCCAGCAATTTTCGATTATTGAGCCAGTGGCTTAAATTTTCATAAACCATTTCCACTCTCCAAATAATGTTTCTGAAGTTGCAAATTCCAAGGGGAAAATTATTCAAGAAGAGATTTTCAATATTTAGACTGCTATCGTATTAAAATCGTGCGGACTTAATGAAACTATTTGGAATGTAGTCGAAGGTAAAAAGACATCCCTTTTTGACAAAAAAGGGAGCTTACAAATTAAAATCCAGTTTCGATTACACATATATTTATGTGAATCGTTCTTTTCAACAATGAACACAATTAAATCAACAGTCAGATCTCAACTTAATGATAACAATCTCGAAGATTCTATAAGATTGGGAATATCACCTTATATATCTGACTTTGAAAGATTAGTGGAAAGTATGCAATGTAAAAAATATCCTTAAATTTAACTATTTTTAATTTTTAATACAGGATATTGTTTATGCTGCTTATTATTGGAATAAGAAATAGAATATTAATAATCGTTATACTTTTTTTTAACTACGACCGCCAGCAATTTCCTGTTTATCACATGTTCCTAGAAGAGAAATAAGGCTAAGAACCTATGAAATAAAGTTATATCACAGATAGAGATGTACTATTTAAGTAATAGTGTTTATATGTCTTGTAGAAGTAAGAACAAAAATATTAATAAAAAATTGTTGATTTTCTTTTCTATGAGTATACTAGAATGTCTAAAAGGCACTCTATTCCCGTTTTATCACAGATATGCAAGGTGTCCCAAAACGACCGCTTAAACTCTGCACAGCTAGATTCCTCGTTGGCAGTACATAAAAACTGCCCAAAGAAGCTTTCCTGTACGATCCATAGTTTACGAGAAAAATACGAAAAACAAAGTATGACGTCACTTCCAGTGAAAGAAAAAACACTTTATTGAACATATCAACAACAGTATATGCACGGGCATAATCCCTAACAGCTCCTAACACATTTCCAATATCGGCCATACATCAGGTACATGTCGCAGTAGTTACAAACGGAATACATGGCCACCGTACGCAGACTACCGGTAACTGCAAGATGCAGCCTTTTAAATACCAGTTCAACAGCGGCTTAACGTCATTCTATTGCGTCATTCTATCGCGCATGCATAAAGCGATTTGCGCGGTGAACGTTTTAAACATTATCGTCAGGAAAGCTATGCAAATACTGTTGTTGATATGTCCAATAAAGAATTTTTTCTTGCACCGAACTGACGTCATATTTTGTTTTTCGTATTCTTCTCGTAAACTATGGATCGTACAGGAACTCTTCTTTCGGCAGTTTTTATGTACTTTCAACGAGGAATCTAGCTGTGCAGAGTTTATGCGGTCGTTTTGGGATACCATGTATTGTAAAAGATGTGCCCTGCTGATTAGAAATACTACTGACAAACTTATATTTTCAGCTGAAAGAATAAACTAAAAACAATTAACTAAAACTAATGAAGATTCTGAAATACTGAAACCACTGTTAATGTTAGTATGCTTACTAAAAGTAAGCATACGAACATTACTTTAAGCAGTAACATTTCGGCATTTGCAAATAACGATTCAAAACATTCCAACATTTCAATAACGTTAAGGTAACCGTCTACGTTTAAAACGTCATTTTTTTGCCAAAAATCATAATTTCTTTTTATTTTTCTGTTGTAAAATTTTAAATTTTAGGCTTCTAAATCTGTTTTTGTTTTGTCTCTAAGGCATTTTAAAGAAAAGCTACAGATGTTTAAACATCAGTGACAGCTGTCAAAACAAAACGGAAGTAGCGATCTCGGAATCGGAAGTTATGAATTTAAAGCCTTTTAAAGAACTTATTTCGGACAAAACTTTTTAAATGTTCATGAAGATTAGTTTAAACATTTTTCTAGTATTTTTAATAATTAGCACCTTGGCAATTAGAAAGTTTTGAAGCAAGAAAGTGTGGGAAATTTTAAACATGTATTTTAATTTTTAAATAGTTAAAGTTGCTTTCATAAACTTCAAATGCGTTTTTCTCAGAACGGTATTTTTAATAAAATGTTGAAACTTGAAATGTGATTTCTTAAAAAGATCTTAAAATATTTTGTTGAAAATTATTATGAATGATTTTAATAGTATTTACTAGTAAATGACCTCAAACCTTTAAATTTGGATAATTTTTAATGATTTTACACTCATAGTTAGATATAAAGGTAATGAAAATTCGTTAAAAATTCAATGTGTATGGTTTTGAAGGACCAAAAGTTTTTACCAAATGTAAATTAAGCAGAGATTTTATGTGATTCACTAGTCCAGTGTATAAGAAATGTGTTGCATCAAAAGATATTGAAAAAATTTAATTTATTAAAAAATTAAACCCTTTGAAAAAAAACCCGATTTTTTTACTAAATTTTCTTCATTTATTAGAAATTTTATAAAAACTTCTCCAGGAATAAAATTTTTAAGTGCAATTCTCTATGATAGTATAAAAAATAAATCTAAAAATGTAAAAACATGAACTAGTTTCTACGTTTGAAGAAAAAAGTTCTCCGACTTATACGGATACCTTAAAATGGTGTATGAAATCTCCAACAACTGTATTTTTATGCCTGGTCAGCTTAAACTGTACATAAGTCACAGCTAATTTCATTGAAATTATTTAATATAACGGATTTCAATCTCTAAATAACTCGTAAGTTTATCATTTAAATCATCAAAGTCTAAAAAAGCGATGCCTGTATTTTTTTTCAGGATGACCATTTCTTTTATTTTTAATTCTTAAAAATATTCAAAGTTTAAGGCAAACTTATTTCAGAGGGTAAACCTACTTAATTGATAAACTGATAAAAGGAAAAAAAATCATTACAGATATAAAAAAGTACACAAATGTAAGTCACGTGTTAGATCATTTTATTCAACTCCATTAGAGCTATAGAAAAAGATTTTTAAAATATATCGACTATTTTAAGTCAATCCCGAATCTGCGGAGAATTTTTTACGAATGATAAAAAAAACTTTTCAATCTAACGAAAAAAATTGGATATCTGCGAATACTCGAAATCAATCTTAATTTCAATAATGGAAAATACATTAATCAGCATTATACAGTGATCTGCATTTTTCGTGAAAGTCACTTAAACGTGAGTGAAAGGGTACTGGCATACTAATAGGAATCTTAAAGTAAAATGATAAGATGTCAAATTCAAGATGTCATTAAGCATCGTTAAATGCAGCTGAAAGCAGAACGGTTAGCTCTGCAGTTTTAATCGTCAAAATTCATCTCAATACTTAATTTAAAATCAGGACTGGTTTTTCTTTTCATGCACTCAGTAAAATAAATAATCAATCTCTTAATAAATGGCTCTAATAACTAAGAGACTTTTCTCGTTAAGCAGTATAAATGGTTATATTTGACAAATTTACATTATCATGCATGCATATGAACATTTCAGCTGTTTGAAAATTGGCTGTAAATTTGGATATTTATGTCGTAAAATTTCTAAACATAGCTGAGTCAAAAACAAAAAAGGCTTTGAATATCCATCATTCTATATTGAGCATAATTTTTACCACAAAACCAAATATTAATAATAAAAATTATTAATAACTTAATGCTAATAACAACAATTAATAACAACTTAATAATGTTGATAATAAAAACTTAATGTTAATAATAAAATTAATAATAACTTAATAATGTTAATAATAAAAACTTAATGTTAATAATAAAATTAATAATAACTTAATAATGTTAATAATAAAATTAATAATAGCTTAATAATACTAAAAATAATTTAGTAATGTTATATAATAATAGTATTAATAATTTTATGCATATTTTTAAAAGTATTTTGCATTTAATGTTTTAAAGTAGTATAAAGGGTTATATTTGACAAATTTACATCATCGTAGATGATTTTGAACGTTTTGTTTGGTGATATGGAGATTTTAGCTGTGTTAAAATTGGCTGGAAATTTAGATATTTATGTCGCAAAGTTTCTAAACATAGCTGAGTCAATAACAAAAAAGGCTTTGAATATCTATCATTCTATATTGAGCATAATTTTTACCACAAAACCAAATGTTAATAATAAAAATTAATAATAACTAAATAATGCTAATAATAAAATTAATAATAACTTAATGATAATGATAAAAATTAATAACTTAATATAGTTAATAATAATAATTAATAATGACTTAATATGTTAATAATAAAATTAATAATAACTTAATAATGCTAAAAATAATATAGTAATGTTATATATTAATAGTGTTAATAATTTTTTGCATCTTTTAAAACTATTTTGCATTTAATGTTTTTAACTTTCCAAGTGCATGTCTAGATAAAACATTCCTTTGCAAATCTTTTCATGCACTTAGTGAAATAAATTATCAATCTCTTAATAAATGACAGTAATAACAAAGATAATTTTCTTGTTAAGCTGTATAAATGGTTATATTTGACAAATTTACATCATCATACAAACTTTTAAATGTATTTTGAACATTTTATTTGGTGATATAGAGATTTCAGCTGTTTGAAAATTGATTGGAAATTTGGATATTTATGTCATAAAATTTCTAAACATAGATGAGTCAAAAACAAAAAAAAAGCTTTGATTATTTAACATTCTATATTGAGCATAATTTTTACCACAAAATCAAATGTTAATAATGAAAATTAATAATAACTTAATAATGCTAATTATAAAATTAATAACAACTTGATAACGTTAATAATAATTCATAATGACTTAACAATGTTGACAATAAAATTAATAATAAGTTAATAATGTTAATAATGAAAATTAATAAAAATTACGTTGTTATTTAGGTTGAATGAATCCAAAATTGTCGCTTTTGCGTTACCCGAATAAAACGATAGCTGATCACTAGCGTGCTGTAGTATGAAAAGTTTTTTAAACTTCATAGATATCCTGAGCAATCCATAACAACTTCGATTTAAGGTATGAATCGATATATAATCGACAGAAATGACTCGGACATTATAGGGTTAAGACACGGAAGTTTTTGTTAAAGGTAGGACTAGGATTTCTTTTATTTTAGCAACAGCTTTACAGAATAACTGTAGGAAGATTATTATTAATACACTTGGTTATAACTGACGGCGTGAGATTTAATATTAACACTTCATATCTACTTGGTTTCATTAGAATGTCTATTTTGGCCTGATTGATGTAAGCTATAGCCAGTGTGTCAAAATATGCAGCATGAAAAATGTATTTTAATTTTATACAAAAATATTCATTTATCATATATTATTTACAACTTTTACAAAAACCCTAATAACTATGTGACATAGATGACAAAATAAACCATATAATATTGAAACATAATATAAACATATAATATTGAAACGAAAAAAATAAACATATAATATTGAAACGAAAAGGAAAGAGTCCTAGCTTTCCGAAAATGTCATTTTTGTATGAACACGGTTTTTACAAAAAGTAATAGGTGGAATTAGATTTCGTTTAACCCCTTCCGGTAAAATGACGAGTCTAGCTCGTCATTGGTTTTTCATTCCATACCGCACAATGACGAGCTACACTCGTCATGCGACTAAAGTTAATGTTAAATATGATAATTAATTTAGTTTATAATTTCTAGTATACTAAATTTAGCAAGACTTTTGTTACTTGTGGAAATACCAGGTCACTATTACATATTGTTTATTTAGAATTTCTTGGTACAAGTCACTGCCAAATTGATGAGTCAGTATCAAAGAAAACCTACTAAGAAATGCCGTGTGTGTTACAAGAATCAAATTAAAAGTGAGACTCCCTAGCAGTGTAAACAATTCAGTATTCCTTTGCACTTTGTTTTGAGAAGTACTACTATCTTGAAGACTATTATCTGTATACCTTATTAATGTTTTGCTTTGATATTTTCTTAATTATACCTTTTCTGATATTATTTAACACTATGTAAAAAGTGGATTTTAATTAGGAATATGTAAGAATTGTAAAATGAAACAAGTTTTTTAAATAAAAAATAAATTGTTACTTCACGCACAGGTTTTCATTATTAAATCGTACCGGAAGGGGTTAATAAACTAAACCTTATAATGATGTTTACCTCTCTTATTGAAGTAAACAGAATGGTGAGGCACTATGTTTGGACCGAACGATGGCCGAATGTTTAGGGAGCTAATCGTCGGTACCGGAGTTCGTGGACTCGAATCCAAATACAGCATGGATGTTCGTAGCCATTCGGAATCGGTTTTAAGTAGTAGGTCATGGTCTCATAATCCCCCGTGTTACAAAAAAGTAGACCGTAGCGCTTCAAAACTAACCAAACCACATATTTGGACTTCTCCTATATAGCCATACCTTTCACACATTGACACCCACAGAACAATAGTTGGCAGCGGGATTACTTAAAAATTGGGTTCCCCTTGGTAAATTTGGCGAAAATATTGGCGATAATTACTAAAACACAAAGGTAATCCATCCAAACATTGTATTTCTTCCTTTTTCTGGCGACTTTAATTAATGCACAGTGCGCCATCGTAATAGAATTATATACTCTTACTGAATTAAAGTAAACGACTTGAAAACTGGACATTTATATTTATGGGCAATGAATCTCTTAACAGTTTACAAAAGCAAAAGCTCCAAATTATTAAAAATCAGCCATAGTGAACCATTAACGGTTTGTTTTATCTAATTTTTTTAAGCTTTGCGCACTTTTAATATATAAGAAAAGAGTTACACAAGAAGAGTTGGATGCAAATACAATGTAAATTATAATATAGACACAGATTGTTTGGACACGGTGAGATCAGGAGAAAATGTTAGGCGACCATACTTAAACCATTATCGCCAAGTTGGCGGGAGAACCCAGTTCTTTAGTCAAGCCGTCAGATGCATTGGCATATTATGGACCCCTAAATTCGCAAATTACAGTTCCTTCAGCAGTAAAAACAATTTTTAAAATTATGAATACGAGACTTGAGTTTGCTTTATGTGACAAATAATAACATATCGAAAAAATATCTTCTTTACATAAAAATTTAATTAAATGACATCTAAGAATTTAAATATCTCATTTTATTTCCAGACAATTAAAATTATGCCATTGACCACGAGATACCGACCACTGTTACAGAGTTCAAACACATATTTAGACTTCTTTTAGAGTTTAAAAGCAAGATTGTAACACAGTTTATAAACCTCTTTTAAAGTTTTTCTTTCCGTTCTTAGCCAATCTAAATATCTTAAAATGGAAATAAAAAACTATGACTGAAATTGAAGACTACCCAAAGCAATACAATAATATTTTTACAGAAGCTAAATTACAATAAGAAAATTCAATTGAGATGCTACAATGTAAACGTAATTTAAAGCAATTGTTACAATTTCATAGCATTCCAAGATATTAAATATGTAAAAATAAGTATAATAAAATATCATGTAATTATTTAATTTCATCAGTAGAGATTCTCCAGTATAAACGTAATTTAAAGAAATCATTACAACTTCAGTCCAAGATATTAAATATGTAAAAATAAGTATAATAAAATATTATGTAATTACAGTTTCATATACCGAGATGAAAGCACTGAAAAGTTATTAATTTCTAACTGAAATTAGAGTTTTTATTCAACTAATATACTTCTCCTCAATGATAATTATTAAAAACCGCGTCTTACTTTATTTCTTAAGGGCTCGCTTCGCTTATTTTAAAATCACATTATAATGAAATAATCTAAACTAAATACTCTCAATGGTTAGGAAACAAAAAAAATATTTAAAAAAAAACATCTTTACAATTTAACGAGACATTAAATTTTAGTCTCTTAGTATAATTTTTCAAAAACTGTAGAAACTTAGCTAAATGTAATAAGAGTTTAAATATCTCATTTTTCCCCTAGGCGAAATTTAAAATTAATGAAAATAAATTAAAAGACTTTTTTCCATAGTTTATATTGTAATTCGCGTGTTTCCATGATAAAACTCTACTTTTCGTTCGGAGAGAAGAATAAGAAAAAAAGAAATATCTTTGGCAAAAGCCATTAATTAAATATTTGTATGATAAATGCTGATATATCCATAGAACCCACTTTGCATGTTAATGAGAAAAATTAAGGAGCTATTAAAAAAAAGAGAGTACAGCTTTTTTCATTCCTTTCCAGTTCACAATCTAAAAAAAAAACCGTAATTGCTTAACCGTACTTTTTTCTTATGTAATTCTGGGACAGTACTTTTTGTTAGTAGATTGGGTTCATTAATTTTGGAAGAAAATTAACCCTAATGGGTGGGCAAAGCTGAAAAATATTACGAAAATATAAAATGTGAGATACGTTTTTTTCCATCCATATTACTCAGTGATTAGCAAGTGAACAATTTCGCTAATTAACGTTCAGAATGCAGCTGCCCCGTACCCACGGAAAGAATTTTTTTTTATACTATGTAGCCGGTGTATTCCAATTTTTTTCTGCCCGACCATTTTTTTTCTCCCATCCCTTCCTCGCTATGTAATTGCATAATTTTTTTCGGCTTTAAATGTAACAATTAATCATTTTCCCATGATGATTAATCCTCATTGCACTTCTCTACTGCGTCGTTATAAAAATTACAAAAAGGAGCTTAGAATAAAAAAAAAGGGTAGGATATTTTTATAACGTCCGTAGGGCTTATAAAAACAGTTACACGTCAGGGTAAATTTATGCCCCAGCATCTAGCACATTAGAAACGTTCTTTTACTTTTTTTTCTTAATTTTTTTGTTCTTTTTGCACCGGGATTATTTTTTATGACCCATGGGAAGCTGATTAAGAATGTAATGAATAATTAAAATTAATGGATGGGCTCAGGTTTTAATCTTGACAAATGAAAAAGTTGCATTTAAGCACCTTATTTTTAGAAATGAGTAGAGTTTTTAATTAAAATAAAGAAGTATTTGATTATGAGCATGCGCACTCTTGATTTCCACATTTGTATCATTCTACTTCTGCAAGAACGCCTAGGTAAGATTTCAAACTATACCCTCGAAGTTAATGACTATTAATGATTGTAGACTGATTTATGCTGAGTGCTGAAAAGATTTTACTGAACAATAAAGAATCCTTACATGACGCCATTATATTTTGTTTAAAGTTAAAGAGATTAAAATAAAATAAAAGTTCATCGATGAAGATATTAAGTTAAAGAAAACTAAAAATATATACTATGTAAACAAATATACTTAGCAATTTAAGCGGTTTCACCTCTGTTAACACATTGCATGCGGTACACGTACTAGCACATATTCTAACGATTGATACTCGAGCGCGGGACACGTACTAGTACGTTTTCTGAAGATTGATACTTGAGCGCGGGTCATGTACTAATACGGGTTAGTGTAACAACATGGTTTGTTTGTGGGTACAAAAATAACGCTATATACAGGGAAATGAAACCGAATGTACTTGTCTACTACATAGATTCAGTACTAATACGGGTTAGTGTAACAACATGGTTTGTTTGTAGGTACAAAAATAACGCTATATACAGGAAAACGAAGCCAAATGTTCTTGTCTTTGTTCTTGTCTACGATACTATTATAAACTTATCAACTAAAAAATATATTTTTGTTGACAAAATTCTTACAGTCATTATTTAAATATTTTTATTTATATATTTGTTTATATATTTGAATATAAAATACGAAAATTTGGTTAAAAAATTAAATAATTTTCGGTCTATTGAGATTTAACTAAATAACTAAATTTACGCGCAAAACACCCGCTCCCGGTACAATTTAGCTGCGAAATGTACCCGCAATGTGTTACAAGTGAGATTGTATAACTATTTTTATTAGATTTTATTTCTCCAGAATACATATAGAACTAATACAGATTTTTACTAAATATAAAATGAATTTCTAAACTTTCGAAAAAAGACATTGAATCTATAGAAAGTGAAGAACAAATTAGAGAAATACTGTGATATTAGATACATCTTTTTAAATTCCAAATTTAGAATATGTACTTGTGTACCAAATTTAGAATATGTACCAAATACATATTGAAGTTACATATTTCTACTAAATGTAAAACGCATCTGTCAGCTTTCAAAAAATGGTATTGAAAGCACAGAAAATGAGGAAGAAATTAGAGAAATAGTATAAAATTAGATGCTTGTTTTTAAATTCCAAACTTAGAATATGTACTTGTGTCTTAGTTACGTATATATTTTAAGTTTACAATATATTCATGGGAAGGTGATTAAAAATGTGATGAATAATTAAAAGGACTTTATGGAATCTGTTTTCGATCTTAATTTTCTCATTGACACCTTGAGGATAAGCACGTAAATTATATACGAGTCGACCGTTGTGAAAACCGCTGCCGTTTAACGCTCTCTAGTAATTAAATCTAGCATCTAAAAATTAAAATAAAAAGTTCAGATCTCCTATTACGCATACGCATCGCTAGTCTCTCAATATCAACCGGAGATCATCGCGTGGAGGCGACGCTGGACTGATAAGAGTGAAATCGCTGCGTCGCGTATACGAGACGTTGATCACGAAGGGGTTAAAATGAGATTGGACTGTATATATGTATGATAGTTCTCTTAGGTGATTGCAAAAATTACAGCGTGACTGTTTCGTGTTCAATCATCTAGAAATTCAAGACTTTTTCACACGTCAACCTATAAGTGTTGAATCATCAAAGCATACATTTTAGACTTTTTTTTATCCTGTAGGACTTTGAAAGGTTTTCCGCAAATCTGTTATGATCCAGATTAATATGTCAATCAAGATAATCAGACCATCTTCTTCTTGTAAAAGAATCGAAAACTGGATCTGTTGTATTTTTATGCTCACTGATTCACGTGTAATAAAGCCTCTAGACCTCCTTTGATTTTTGTCGCCAACTCACGTCTTTAAATAAAACAATAATCATAGTTAATACTTATATTTATTGAAATATAAATCCATTTTTATAATATTGTAAATACAGACCTCTGTACTAAGATTAGAACTTTTAATTTTCCAGTATGTCCGGGCAATTCAACTAATACGGGCTAATTATCCGTGTAATCGGTAAAAGGTATTTTCAGGGGTTGTATATATGCAATATGAAGACTCATTCAAAATCACAACATTCTGGTGAGATATATGAAATCCATACAACAAGCAAGCACTTTTACAAACTCGTGCACACCAACAATGTGATTCTGCACACACACACTTTTCAAGTAAATATTTCTCAGGTAAAAAGACTACCAATAATCCCTAAGCACAATTGATCGCTTGATAAAAATACCCATATTAAAGGAGAACGCTCTAACTATTGGCTAAAGTAGTGCAGACAGAGGCTGAATTAAGTTTATAGGGTGTCTAGGGGGAAAAATCAGAATTACTGCGCAAACCCCTAACGTACTTGATGAACAAAAGTTATTAAATTAATATTAAAATATGTAAATAACGGATTTTAATATTACATATATTTGTTGAAATATAAATTCATTTTAGAATGTTTCAGTAATAGAAGTAGAATATAAACTTTGTACTTTACACTGTATTTTAAGGATTATGCCAGTTATAAATAATTTTGATCCTTTTGGAAAAAAAAACTTCATATTCACATTTCATATTGGTTATCCTTCATAAATCGTTTAGAATAAAAATCGAACGTATTCATTTTTATAATCATAGAAATAAATTTAGAAATGCAAATTTGGAACATAGATTGAAAAGCTTTCTTCATTTCGTGCAAGAACAAATTTCTATTATCCTTCGTCATTTTGTGCCTTTAACCACTTACGCGATTATGTGTTTCCGAGTTTTATTTCCTCTTAAGTATTACTTCTTATTTAAAAATAAATAAACATACTATGATGATTGTTTATGGATGTGTGATAATGCATTTCTTTTTAGAATAGAAACTCGTCTTTTCTCTTTCATTATTCTAATACAACGAGGCAAAAACAATATAAAACAGAAATACATTTACACTTTTTTTCGACCTCAAACGATCAAAGTTCACTCTTGACTCCCGAAACATGCTGGATAATCTTAATTCTCTTTGGAAAAAGTTCACGTGATCACTCGCTCTTGAGTGCAACGAATTGAATTATGTTTCTTCAAGCATTCGGTGTAAGTCCTTGTAAAGACAGACAATTTTATCCTTAATACATTTAAAGTTCCACAACGTTCGACTTCGCTTTCTTTAATATAACCAGCCAGCTCTGTACTAAGATTAGAACTTTTAATTGTCCAGTATGTCAGGGAAATTCAACTAATAAGGGTTAATTATCCATGTAATCAGTGAAAGGTATTTTCACTGGTTGTATATATTTGTTGAAATGTAAATCCATTTTAGAATGCTTCAGCAATAGGAATAGAATATAAACTGTATATTCTATAATACTTTACACTGTATTTTAAGGATTATGCAAGTTATAAATAATATTGATCCTTTTGGAAAAAAAATTTATAATCACATTTCATATTGGTTATCCTTTATAAATCGTTTAGAATAAAAATCGAACGCATTCATTTTTATAATCATACAAATAAATTTAGAAATGCAAATTTCGAACACAGATGCAAAATGATTTCTTCAT
The DNA here is from genome assembly GCA_032207245.1 of Pardosa pseudoannulata. Taxonomy (NCBI): domain Eukaryota; kingdom Metazoa; phylum Arthropoda; class Arachnida; order Araneae; family Lycosidae; genus Pardosa; species Pardosa pseudoannulata. The sequence goes on from CM063506.1 coordinate 31,306,354, forward strand.
TTCGTGTAAGAGCACATTTCTGCCAACCTTTCTCATTTTGTGCCTTTATTCACTTACGCGATTATGTGTTTCCGATTTTTATTTCCTCTTAAGTATTACTTCTTATTTAAAAATAAATAAACATACTATGATGATTGTTTATGGATGTGTGATAATGCATTTATTTTTAGAATAGAAACTCGTCTTTTCTCTTTCATTATTCTAATGCAACGAGGCACAATAAAAATAAAACAGAAATATAATTACAATTTTTCGACCTCAAACGATTAAAGTTCACTCTGGACTCCCGAAACATGCTGGATAATCTTAAGTCTCTTTGGAAGAAGTTCACGTGATCACTCGCTCTTGAGTGCGACGAATTGAATTATGTTTCTTGCAGCATTCGGTGTAAGACCTTGTAAAGACAGACAATTTTTATCCTCAATTCATTTAAAGTTCCATAACGTTCGACTTCGCTTTCTTTAATAGAGCCACCTCTGTACTAAGATTAGAACTTTTAATTGTCCAGTATGTCAGGGCAATTCAACTAATAAGGGTTAATTATCCGTGAAATCAGTGAAAGGTATTTTCACTGGTTGTATATATTTGTTGAAATGTAAATCCATTTTAGAATGCTTCAGCAATAGGAATAGAATATAAACTTTGTAATTTACATTGTACTTTAAGGATTATGCAAGTTATAAATTATATTGATCCTTTTGAAAAAAAAATTCATAATCACATTTCATATTGGTTATCCTTTATAAATCATTTAGAATAAAAATCGAACGCATTTTCTTTTATAATCATAGAAATAAATCAAGCACAGATGCAAAAAGCTTTCTTCATTTCGTGCAAGAGCACATTTCTGCTAAAACTTCCTCATTTTGTGCCTTTATTCACTTACGCGATGATGTGTTTCCGATTTTTATTTCCTCTTAAGTATTATCGTGTTGCAAAAAGTAGACCGTAGCGCTCCTAAACCAAACTAATCTTAAGTATTACCTCTTATTTAAAAATAAATAAACATGCTATGATGACTGTTTATGGATGTGTGACAATGCATTTATTTTTAGAATAGAAACTCGTCTTTTCTTTTTCATTATTCTAATGCAACGAGGCACAATAAAAATAAAACAGAAATATAATTACACTTTTTTTCGACCTCAAACGATTAAAGTTCACTCTGGATTCCCGAAACATGCTGGATAATCTTAAGTCTCTTTGGAAAAAGTTCACGTGATCACTCGCTCTTGAGTGCGACGAATTTAATTATGTTTCGTCTAGCATTCAATGTAAGGCCTTGTAAAGACATACCTTTGTACTAAGATTAGAACTTTCAATTGTCCAGTATGTCCGGGCAATTCAACTAATAAGGGCTAATTATCTGTGTAATCGGTGAAAGGTATTTTCATGGGTTGTATATATGTAATATGCCGAGACTCATTCAAAATTACAGCATTCTGGTGAGATACATGAAATCCATACAACAAGCAAGCACTTTACAAACTCGTGCACACCGACAATGTGATCCTGCACACACGAACTTTTCAAGTAAGGATTTCTCAGGTAAAAAGACTACCAATAATACCTAACCACAATTGATCACGGGATAAAAATACCCATGTGTAAAAGAGAACACACTAACTATTGGCTAAAGTAGTACAGACAGAGGCTGAATTAAGTCTATAGCGTGTCTGGGGGGAAAAATCAGAATTACCGAGCAAACGCCCAACGTACTTTATGAACAAAAGTTATTAAATTAATTTTAAAATATGTAAATAAGGGATTTTAATATTACATATATTTGTTGAAATATAAATCCATTTTAGAATGCTTCAGCAATAGGAATATAATATAAACTTTGTACTTTACACTATATTTTAAGGATTATGCAAGTTATAATATTGATCCTTTTGGAAAAAAAATTCATAATCACATTTCATATTGGTTATCCTTTATAAATCGTTTAGAATAAAAATCGAACGCATTCATTTTTATAATCATAGAAATAAATTTAGAAATGCAAATTTCAAGCACAGATGCAAAAAGCTTTCTTCATTTCGTGCAAGAAATGAAGAAAGAATTTTGTACCTTTATTCACTTACGCGATTATATGTTTCCGATTTTTATTTCCTCTTAAGTATTACTTCTTATTTAAAAATAAATAAACATGCTATGATGATTGTTTATGGATGTGTGATAATGCATTTCTTTTTTAGAATGGAAACTCGTCTTTTCTCTTTCATTATTCTAATGCAACGTGGCACAATAAAAATAAAACAGAAATACAATTACACTTTCTTTCGACCTCTAACGAGAAATCAACGGAGTTCTTGTCGAGAAAAATCAATAACCGTTATATAATTTATTCCCCTTCGATCGCTCAGTGTTTGAAGTAACGAGGAAAAATAACACTGCAGGACATTTCCCATTAATCTAGTAACAATGAATTTGCTTAGCATAAATATGCTGCAACTACTCATCAAAACAACAGCTTAAACACATTTATACGCAATTGTTCAGTTGAGCGTTCACTCATAACTTTCAAAGAGACGTTTTATATATAGTGGGAGTTTTTTTCCAATAACTGCTTGAGCAACAACCACATTCGTTATGCGTAATGTTTTCCAATGGAAAAAAAAATTAATTGATCCGGGAGAAAAAAAAAACTATGGAGACATTCTCATCTTTAGACCAGAAGAGAAAATAACCCTGTTATAAACAACTGTGCAATAAAATATTTTCATTTCTTTCCATGCGCATATGAATGCTTCAAATCATCGCAGTCTGCGAAATTAATAGTAATAATAACAACTTACTGGAGACATTAAGGAGTGTAAAACAGCGCAAAGAATAAAGGGACGTTACATCTTTTCGGAATTACTCTGTAATTGCAGTTTGGAGAATAAATAATCTCCATCTTGCTTTCATGTGTAATGATAACAAGGAAATCTTTCTTTTTTTCTCAGGAAAAAGTATAATTTTTCCTGTGACGATCTGAGGCTAATTTTTCTGTCACGATCCGATCAATGGGTATACTAAGCTCTATAATTATCCCTCCAAATGAGGTACACTGTAAAACTGCTCTTCTTTTTTAACCAGCATAAAAAAATGTTCCCTGATTTTCCTTCACCCCCAGAATCGATGGAAAAAAGAACCGAGTTCTTATGAATAGTCCCAATTTTGTTACGTGTGATTTATGAATTGGAGAAGAAATTGTCATTAAACACGATTAAAATATCATTTGATGCTATTGTGTCATTCATCAAGCAGCCAGATAGGTTCACAAGAGGGGAAATTGCAGGGGGTTTATCCATCTCCAGCAAATGGCACGACAGGGAGAGATGGGTTTATCTGATATCATAATTCAAGACAAGAAAAGGATTTTATCTTAGAATATGTAATTTTCTGAATCATCGAGCAGTGTGTGCTGAGGGCAGTCTTGTTTCATATAAATGTCTTGTATCACCTTGCTGTTATTAATGTAGTTTGAAGTTTAGATTTAAAACACCGATGAGGTTTTCAGTCAGGAGAGGTTTGGGATATAAGTGAGACGAGACATTAAATACAAGTTTCTTTTGACATATTAAAAAAATCTCAACACTTTTTTTTTTCACCAAAGTACTCTCATTCATTAGCTATAATACAGTGACTTTAGTAACTTATTAAATGGTAGATATATCATCTGTTGCAATGTTAACTATTATATTTTGCATTTTAATGTAATATAAAAAATGTTTAGAAACATCATTATGATACCATTACATGGAATTAATGTTTAAACTGTAACTTTACAAAAAGATTTGACCAATTCATTTCCAACTATTTCGAAACTACAGTCGAACTTCGATAACTCGACTTCCTATAAGTCGAATAATCCACTAACTCGAACTTTTAATCAAGTCCCGAATAATTTCTATAGTTTTCTTTAAAAAATTGTCTAGAAGTGAACATCTTCTAAGTCGAAGTTTTTGTGATATATTTCCCCGGTAAAAAACACAATTCTGTTGAAAACTTCGAATGCCAGTCCACTCGTGACCTTCGAGAAAGCACAGGATGCTATTCACATCTTACAACAATACCTGGAGACCACCGAAGGTATATACAACACCCTATTTAACTGTGTTCAAAAATTAGATGACTTTGTAAATGCCAAAAACCTTAAAAATAATTGCCTTTTTCAAATGAGATTTACATGGTATGCATACTAATTAATATGTAATGAGGGCAAATTTCTTGAGTTTTAATAAAACTTTTGTACCCATTCTTCTCTTGTTGCTTACATAGGCTATTAAAAAATTGAAATGCGCGCGACTATAGTATTATAGCACATATCAAACCATTTCACCCATGTCCACCCATGTTGCCAATTGAGCAAGTGAACAAAAGTGCCAATTGAGAGGAATGGTAGGTAACTTCGATAACTCGAACTTCGGATAGGTCGAATAGTTTTGGGGGTCCCCTGGAACTTCGATAACTCGAAGTTCGACTGTAGCATATAGCCCGTCATATGACGGGCTATATTTTTTAATTTTCCAGAATCGTAAAGTACCCTATAAGGCAGATAAAATTGTTTGTTTTTTGGCTGAGAATTATATAGTACACGCTCAATAATTTGTTTATATTCATTTCCTCTTTAAGTCTCCCGATACTGTGAATTCAGTTTAGAATCACGTTGAATTGATTTAGAAAGATAATTCAAAGTTTTCTTAGCTAAGTCCAAATTATCATTAATTTCTTCCCAATTTTTATAACCACAGTAATTAATAGAAGTAAAGGAATTCAACTATCATTTCCACTACACCCTGGAGGTAGATGCAATTTGTTGTTAATACCGGTGATAAAATTTTCTTTGCAACAAAAAATAATCGATGATTAAATTTAAAATTATCACATATGTACTTAATCTATTATTTAAGCCAAACATAACAGAAAATTATTTACGTGATATCTAAATTCAGTCATAAAACGTATGAAAATATTGCAGGCGATATTTAAATAATTTAAAATAAGAAATGATTAAATGAGATGGTTAGAGAAATGACGTCATAATGCTAAACAAAGTTTATTATTACATATTTTTTATGTAACAAATTGTTAAGTTTAATCGACTGCTCCTAACCCAGGAAAATAGGGCTTAAAATAATGGCATTAAAGGCTAGAAAAGGGGGAGGAGTGGATTTCGAACTTGCTAACCCTTACTCAACAAAAATCCAATATGGATGCCTCTATCCATTCCCGGTCCAACCGCTTCATAAATTCGAGGACAGACGGACAGATAACTTAGGCTATTATTATATAGGGGATATGTGTCACAATATACAGTCAACACGACGGAGTACTAACATGCTGGAGGATAGCCGATGAGATAAAAACTGCTTCTCTGTACCGAAGTCCGCGTGTTATTGCATTTGTATTCGCACTATTTCGGAATCAACTTTAGGCAGTAGGTATCAATCAGAAAAAACGTTGCTTGTAGCACTCCAAATTAAAGCAAACAAAGTACTAGTATATTAGGTAACTATCTTCTCATACATTTTTCCAAATTTAGGTACTATGTCATTTTATTTATAGAACTACGGTCTACTCTTTTGCTACATTAGAGATGATTTAACTGCCATATTCTTCCAAAACGTATCCACTATGTACTTTGTAGCGTAAAGAAATACTATACTTCGTATTCGAAGTATATTACTATACTTCGCATTTTAAAATCTACCAATTTTGTACTTAAAATAATTATTATTGAAAGGAAAATTGAATAGTTTTACTATTATTATTATTTCTCTTATGTTTATTAAAAAAGATCATATAATGTGTAAACAGGAAACAGGAATAAGCCTGGAACCTTTTTGATTAAGATATCTTTAAAACTGTTAAAAAATTTTAAAACCAATTTGTATAAATATATTACTAGTGATTTTATTATTTTTTATTGGATTCAATAGAAACTGAATGAATTATTATTTTCATGCTCACTACCACCTCAAATATATTTAATTTTATATATTTCTTTCTATATAATTCTATATTTTTACTATTTTAGTCTCTCGTCAGACAATGTACTATAGGAATGTTGGCGAATCTATCTTCTAAAGATTTCCAAGACATTGAAGGTGAGTGGCTTTCTATTGAAAAGTAAATATAAGTTCTTAAAAATTTTTTTATCAAGTACAATAATATAAATTTAATCTGAACGTTTGTTTCATTTGAGCTCCATTCATTGTGAAGTTATTATACTCTTTTATTTAGCTCCTGCTGTATACCTACTTAGGTCTAAATCTTTTTATTAAATTATCGCTAACTTCCCAAACCCCAATCAAGCTAAAATTGCGCATACTAAAGTACACTGGTATGCAAAACTTGTAAAACGATGTAAAAATTTAGCAGATAGCAATGAAATTGCAGAAAAGAAGGTGAAGAAACTAATTCATTGTATAATGAACACGTAAGTCAGTACAAACGTCATGCTTCATGCAAATATCAGGAACGAAACGTCAGAGGCGTCGTGAGCGTACGCTAAACTCGTGATGTCGACATCAAGGAACATCAAGAAAAGACACTATTACGGTGGTACTGGAGTTCTTGTCTGGGGATGTCATGAACGGGTGAACTGAGCTCCACGTTTTCGATGGAGTTTCTGTAACCGGGAATCGCTATTGTGAGGAGGTCCACGTTGCTTGTACTGTTCACGAGCTTGTACTGTTGGCACTGTTCTGAGGTGCCATTGTCCCAGACTTCATTTTTATGGATGACAATCCACGGGTACATCGGACTCTTGAGAAGCTACTAGAAAGGGAAGATATCAGTCGAGTTGTTCAGCGTACTCCCCTGATTTAAATTCCATCGAACATGTGTGGGATACTTTGGGGAGACGCTTACATCCTCCGGAGAACACCCAACAACTCAAACAGATGCTGATTGCGGAATGGGCACTCCTACCGGAAGAAATGTTGGACCAGCTGGTTCTGAATATGCGAAGACAGTGCGAAGCAACCATTGCAGTTAGGGGAGGGCATATGAGCATCTGCTCGATGTTCTTCCTCTCGGATAGACAATCATGAGTCACGATACTATGCGTTCAATAAAGCTTGTTTTTGTTTGATTCCATACCAAATGCATTGTATTCCTTTTTTAGCACCGATGCTTTAGTGATCCTTTACGTACATGATACTCTCCCTCATTTTTGAATTTCATGTCTGTCAGATGATTTCTCGTAGACTTATGGCAAAAAATCCACCTCTTGCTTAAGTTTTGCACACCAATATATTATCAACGACAATGAATAAATCAGTAATAAAAAGTGCATCATTAGTTTAGGTAAATTCCTTCACTTTAATAAACATTTTTATACTGTTGTTATCTTTTATCTTTTTTTTTCCTTTTACATGAATTTTGGTAGCCTGGGTTCAATTTCAGGGAGGAGTTTTTCTGGTCATAGATGTGCATAGTTTTGGTACTAAAAAATGATGCAAAATATTTTAAAGCTGAATCTCTCGGTGAAAATAATGTAGTCGTTGTTATTTTATTAACACAGTAGAACCTCGATTAACCGAAACTCTCCTTTAACCGAAGTTGGTTTCTTCTTTACTTTCTACTATCATCCAAAATTTTCTCTTTACAAACATGTATTTCTAAAGTTTTCTTTTTTTCCCACATTCCTTTTGTATGCAAGCCGTGCTTTCCAAACTAGGAGTACAGATAAATATTTTGGAATTCCCTTTTTTAGAATTCCTTCTCGCAAGTACAATTTTCAATATGAGTGCACTCTTCTCCACTTTCAAACATCCCTGATCTAAACAAAAACACATGTCATTTCGAAATTTGGAAGGTAATACTGCAGAGTCTCAAAACGATCGAATCTTACTGTACCAATGACGATACTACATATTAAACTAGATAATTGTTTATGAATTCTCGATTATCCGAAGTAGGTTTGGTCCTAATTATTTCGGATAATTGAGGTTCTACTGTAGTTCTAGAATACTATTTAATTATTTTAAATTTTAAATAAGCAGAGAGACTTTCATTTCGAAATAAAAATGTATTAATCTGTAATAAAAGGACATTTTGTTTTACCCTGATTGTAAAACTTGAGGATTTGATAAATTGGTTAGGTAATGCCTCTATGACAAGTAATTTCTACAGGAGGAACTGTTATAAAATTTTATATCGATATAATTGTCTTGTAATCGCTGTTATTTTAGTGTCTTCTACTCTCTTATGCTACTTATCTGTTTTGAGTTGTTCTAACATACTTTTGAGAGTATGACAAATTCTTGATGAATAAAATGAGAAACTGCTTTTTTCTGGTCTATCTTATTAGCTTAGAGATTATACCTCAGCCATTTTAAAATGAAATATTCGTCCAAAATTGTTTTCGATATTAGGGGCACACACAATGTTTCTCCTGGGATAATGCATGATTTAGAATTACTTTGACGAATTAAATTCACCGGTTGCCAAAAGTGAATCCCACTACACCCACTTAGTAAAAGGAATTCTCTTCTTGGAAATTTTCTAAAAAAATGATAAACACATATTAGTGTTACACATGAGTAAGTCCAGGAAAAACTCTGAAACTTGCATTATCGAATTAACCAGTGATTAAACCTGTGCCCTACCTAGACAATCTCTTGTATTTGAAAGTATAGAGTTAACGACTTATGGCCAGTCTCGCCAAAGTTTAACCAAGATTAACCCATGGTTCAAACAATGGTGGGAAGCAATTCTCCGTTTAAACAGGGATTAATCGCGATTAGCCGTTAGACAGCTTTGTTGAGACCGGCTCTATGTTTACGGTGCTCCCTTACAATATTTATAGTCCTTACAAGCTTTATAGTTTTTGAAAGGATATATAAAAATATCTAGATTAGAAAATTTCGCGTTTCCTGTAACCTAAATTTTATATTTCATATAAATTTATTTAATGATACTTTATATTTGCCATGTACAATATATATTGTTTTGATTCGTATTAAAATAAGTTTAATGACGAATTTATAGTTTCATTTTATACAGTTTAAAATTAATGTGCGTAAAATAAAAAGTATTTTTTATTGCTTTACAATAATAATTTATACATTCTCTATGAATTATAATTATTATTTATTTTATAAAATATTTATTATATTTTAGTATTTTTTACTGTATTCAGTTTAGAAGAACATATGTATTTTTGTTGCTTTTAAAAATACTGTAATAATATTATGCATTCTATTTGACGCTCTAAAAAAAGAAAGAAAAATAGTCTCAGTAATTTAACATTTTGAGCTTGTTAAAATGAATCAATGGTGTCAAATGATGGATTTCTTTTTGCCTTGTTAATATAGATGACCTGGATCAAGCTATCTGCTCTTTTTTGACTTGTGACAGATACTGGGATGACTTCGACTCTCACGTGAGTATTTCATTTGACTTATTTCATTTATGCCAGTACTCCTTAAAGTGTGTGACTCAGTACTTTAAGTAGTTCCAATTTCCACACAGAACCGTTGTGAGATATAACAAAAGTTTCATAATTTTGTTTGCCTTTTTATCTCGGTATTCTTCTTCTTCAATGGCCAAAAGCCCAAGATGGGCTCTTGCCTTCCTCAGAATCGAATTCCAGGCTCTTCTGTCCCTGGCCATGAACATCCAGTTAGTAATTTTTAAAAGTCTTAAGCCCAATTCCAAGCAGTCGAGCCACCTAAGTTATTTGTCAAATTCTTCTATATGAAATTGCAGCCCTACTGTAATACAGTGTTCGAACATTCCAAGTTCCAAATCGAAGGGTCCTCAGGCTATTTCCAAGTCGTTTTCCAGCAGAAGCAGTCAGACTAATTCTCTCTTTCGATCTCTTAACGGTTAAATTTTTTACGGGGTGGAGTTGTTGGCCTCACGCTCAACCCCCAATCTGAAAAACCAGTCCCCTGATATAATCCTCAGGGGCATGGTGTCCGGCTATACCCCCGGATGCTAGGTACCCATGTTAGTCGCCTCTTACGACATGCATGAGCTACATTGGGACTATTCTTTCACACCCGGTCACCACACGGGTGTATCTCAATTTTATTGGTCCCAATATTAAGCTCAACCTAAATTAGTTTACTACTCCGAACCTTATATGAGAATCCTAAATCAATATGAAAAAAATTTAAATTTTTTCAACAAACTTTTTCTTAGAGTAGCACCACTTATACATATAGGCCTCGTATGTGTCTTGAAATTTTTTTGACTTTCCGATAGAACATGTTCTGAAGGCAATTCCGATGAAGATTAAAAAAAAAGTTGTCGTTTCAGATTTGATGATGAAGCTAATACAGAAACAAAATATTTTGTTTGTGTTTAATTTTTATCTATGTTCTACAAATATTTTTAAATGACATATATAAAAACCTAAAATGTGAATGTAATTATAAAATTTAATCATCTAAGCACAGCTTTTGTTTTGTATAATTTGTAGCTTAGCCATTGAAGTCCCTTATGAGTCTCATCGAATTTTACTTATTGGAAACATGCTAAACATAATGTTTTTTCCTAAAAAATGTACCAATTTTTCTTTTATTTTCATATAAAAAGTTACTTAGAGGGTTAGGCTAGTGCTCCAAAGTTTGCACCTTAATATCCTGAGGATGATGAACTTTTGTTTTCCTCACAGGCATTTCATGGCATATTAGGCAATTTTGAATTCATATTTTTAGGTCGCAGCTCAACATTAAAACAAATACTGTCATAAATTTAAATTATCGTCAGAAAATTCATGTGAAAAGCTGAATGAATGGGAGTAGCTCTGGCCAAATTAATTCCTGGATTTGATGAGTTATTAGTGATGAACAGTCTCATTCATCTTTTGATTACTATATAATTAGATTGAAGAAACATTTATGTGACTCAGTCTGTTTTATTCATTTCTGCTTTACCTACATAATTATTAATTTATCAAACCATATTTTTTTTAATAAACCTTTGTGAAATTTGTGTATAGGACAACTTAATGTACTTGTGGGAGTTTTGCATATTGCACCTTGAAAAAACCCTGAATTTAGCATTCTGAGAATTACTTGTTATTTTGTTTCATTTTATTTAATCTACCAGTTAAATTACTATTCGTAATTTTTCTGTTTAATTATAAACCCACACGAATGAAAGTATAGAGATTTTAGGACGTTATCAGCATCCATCATCAAAATTTCAATATTATAATGTGTTAGAATATTTCATGAAAATGTTACGGATTTAGTGTCTTATTTAGTGCATATGTACTTAAAATGGCTTCATAATAAGCATTAAAAACTTTCCCTGAAATCCTTCACTAAAATTATATTGACCACATAACATGTACCTTAGATTTTGTGCACCTAGAAATGTAACATAATTCAGTAACTGGAAAAAAAAGAGTACATGAAATTATTACGTATGTAATGTTTTTTTACAATATAAATGTTTTATCTATCAACACCAACACTTTGGAGCTTTTATTTTTATTATCTGATGTATGAAAGTATCAGATTTATACCAAATATTTTGCATTTAGCATTTAGTAAAGATATATTGCCTCATTAATACAATACTTATTGTCAAACCTTGATAAGTATTAAAGACTTTTATTAAACTGTGAATGATTTCAATTCACAGTGTATCCATGCATCCATTGTAGAAGCGAGGGTTGTTTTTAAATGTCCACAATGCCTCCATGCAACAATTGTAGAAGAGAGGGTTGTTTTTAAATGTCCACAATGCCTTCATGCATCCATTACAGAAAGGAGGGTTGTTTTTAAATGCCCACAGTGCATTCATGCATCTATTGTAGAAAGAAGGGTTGTTTTTAAAGATTTCTAGGATTAACGAGATTAAGTGTCACATGTGATAAAATCCATACAACTCAATTAAACCATCAAACCTGGTTAGAGCAGTTGCCTAACAAACTTTTCTTTTAAAAAAGCAGTATATTCAATCACTCCTCCATAGTTCTACACTTTAAGTAATATATTATATTTTTTTTCAGATTCATAATGTTCCAGTATTAGTGCTTGCTATATTCGGCCTCCTTGCAACCAGCTTTTTCTGCTTTTGCTACTACGGCACTTGGGTATTATTGGAGTAAGTATTTATAGCATGTGAAAATTCCATTCGTTTAAACAAAAATTAATTTTCCCCTGATTTCAATTATTTAAAAAGATTTGAGAGATCTTGAAACTGTTTTACATAGCACACTAGAAACATCTAATAAAAATCTCGTATAAATCGCAAAAACAGACATTAGATCACTTTCATCAGCTATACAAGATTAAAAGATCACTGTATTAAAAAAAAAAACAAAAAAAAAACAGTTTCTTTTGCTCTATAAAGAAGTGTTACCTAGCAGTAATAATTATTTAATCACATTAAATATATTTGTTCTTCTTGTCATTTATTCTTGAGTAAAATGTTGATTTTGATATAATGATAACAATTATTTCTAAACTGTGCACCGTTGTGACGCCTCTAAGGCGTTATGAAAATATTTTAATATAGACCTATTGTGTCTAAGAGACGAAACAAAAGGATAAAAAAATCCTTTGATTACGGAAAAGAAAAATCAATGAAGACATTTTAATGATTGTTTTGCTGTGAAAGAAGTCCATAATTTGCTATGCAAGATCCTTTTTCTATGCAAGATGTCCATAATCTCCGATGACGTTTATTTATAACATAAAATGTATTTTTGAATATCACTCTCCCATCTTATCAATTGATTCGAATCATACATTCATGTAAGCAAAATCTATAAATTTCCTCGGATTAGATGAATCATGTAAAGTCAAGGTACAGATGCAATATTTACTCCGCGGCTTTTGTTGCCAAATTTGGCGACTTTTCGAGCGTTTCGTCTAGCGATGACTGTTAGCTTAGTGTACCCTAACATTGGTGCTTTGTAGTGGCAACCATGGTTCGTTGCTGTACGTGATTTCTGACGTCACCACCCAGCTCTTTCGAATAATTTCTTTCTAATCATTTCTTTGGCTTAGCTATTTCTTTTTCCTTACGGGATTCCTGGAGTTCGGACGCATCGTCTCGCATGATCAGGTTGTAGCATTTAATCTTTTTTCTTTTTATTTAGCTATAATCAACGTGGTTAATTAACAGGATATTTTACCGGGATTATGTAGTTTATGAGGAAAGCAACGCGTATGTAGGGATGAAGGTGTAATAGGATCAACTTTTGCTTTGTATTTGTTAAACATGAGGGAATTATTTCATAATTTTTTAAGAGAGGTCGGTCTTATAAAAACTAAATTTAATTTTCCTTATTAAAATATGTGTGTATGAAATATGTATTTATTGTTGTATGTAACAATTATTAGAGGGGATTAAAGGGGGAGCCCCCCTCAAAAATTTTTAATTTGTTTCAAAGAACTTTTAAATATTCATTTTCTATACAAACGCATTATAAAACTCATTTTGGGGAGGATCATGTAGTTCTTAAATAGTAAAAATCTGTAAAATATATGCTGTGTGACTTTTTGTAGAATTCTGTAGTAACTTTGGTTTCTTAAAAGCCATGTGGTGCCGTCCATTTTTGGGGGGGGGGGTGATTTTTCAGAAAACACCATTTACTGCCTCCGTTTTACTTTGGCGACTTTTAGAAAAAAAGGTTTTTGCCAAGATTGACAAGAAAAAAACATAGCGGCCGGAAGCGGTGTAGATATCGCATCTGTTCCAAAGCCAAATCTTTATTTTAATTTACTTCTTTTGAAAAAGAAAACATTATTGAGTTATGTTGCAGAAAATACATTGAATTTATCAACATGAAACCTACTGATTTTTTAATATCAGTAAAAGATAAATATTCTGCACTCAAAGTTAAAGCTCTAACATATATTCCAATTGAATTTGAATTTATTTATATCCTCTTATTTATGAGAATCTGGATTTAAGTCGGTAGCTATAATAATGTGTAAATATCATACAAAAATTAACATGAAACAGGAAATGGGGTTAACTAAATCCAGGATGATTCTAAGATTTCAGAATAGGTGAACGACAATCTTATCTATTCTTCTACTAATTTAAATGATAATTTTGTTAAAAAAAATTATTTGTGAATTTTAAATACGTGTTTAATATATTACATTTTTAAATTAAGCTCCTCTCATTTATTGTATTAGCTATACCAATATTTTAACTTGGGGCGTCTAAAACCAAAAAGTTTCGTAACTACAGGACTATAAAATTTCATATTGCCTTAACTGAATACCATAATTGATTTCTTTATTTAAATTTTTTTTATTACTTTAAAAGAAAGTATTATGACAAACATATTTAAATCAATATATTAGTTTAGATTAAAATAAATTTGTCAGCAGAAAAATTTATTGTAAAAATAGTTATATAATTATTTAATTTTATCAAAAACATTATATTTTCTCATTTTCATGGTTTATGAAAGAACAGGATGTAGTACATAATTTTCAAATAATTATCTAAACATAAAATTTCTGTTTTAAATTAATATACTTTACTATTCTTTTTCCAGGAAGAACCCAATGAATTCGAATCAGCTGTGCTGCAACTGCCAAAAATCAAAAACCATGGAAATTCGTCACAGACACAGAGCTCATCACTATAGGTACCGGCACAAGTCCCCTGAATTTTTATCCCGGCAAACTTCCCCTGAATTAATATCTCGACAGACGTCCCCCGAACTCCTTTCCAGGAAAACGTCCCCTGAATTGCTGTCCCGACAGACTTCCCCCGAGCTCATTACTCGACAAACATCTCCCGAACTCATAACTCGACAAACCTCCCCGGAGTTTCTAACTCGACACACATCGCCCGAGCTCATGACTCGACAAACATCACCCGAGCTCATAACTCGACAAACTTCCCCCGAGTTTATAACTCGACATACATCTCCCGAGTTTCTAACTCGGCACACATCCCCTGAGTACATAAGTCGACACACGTCCCCTGAGCTAACAGATCGACAAACATCCCCCGAGTACGTAACTCGACACACGTCCTTTGATCTACCAGATCGACAAGCATCCCCCGAATACATAACTCGACATACGTCTCCTGAACAAACAGACCGACAAACCTCCCCGGAGCTCATAACTCGACAAATTTCCCCTGAAACAATGAACAGGCAAAAGTCTCCAGATTTCATAACCACCAGAAGAGCCCCGAGCAGATGCGGTCGGTAAAAATAAGGGTTACAGGAAGAATAAATTTGTTACACTGAGTTCCATTTATTCATTTTTTACAATTATTTTCATACTCTGCATTGAAATTCTACTACATAAGAAAGGCACCAATTTCTTGAATCTCAGCTAATGCAATTTGCTTCTTTAAAAGCTAACTTTCAAGCATTCTGTTCCTCTGGCTTACAAATGGTAGCTACTTTTTCAAACATTTTCATTCATAGATATGTCAAATTAACATGTACATAAAAATTTAAAAATTTCACGTATGTAATAATGATAAATAATTTAAATATTTAATAACTATAAAAAGCAAAGACTATATTTTAATAACATTGAAAAGATAAAGAAATCAAAATTTTTTTCTGTATAAAACATGGAATAGTGAGTCTGATGAAAAAAAATTATAAATGAGAAGTATTATCCAAATATTTTAAATTTTAGAAAAATAAATATATAAGAAACAGTAATATTGGTTGAAAATTTTGCATTGCTGGAAAATAAATGAATTATAAGCTTGTAAATACATCAATGTATAAATTTTAAGGAAAAAATTATAACATTCGGAGAAAAGAATTGAAAATTTCTATGCATTTTACACATAACTATTATGAATTTTATAGAGAAAAAAACCAAAGGTTTAGAAATTTCTATTTTGATTATTATTTTAAAAGCACCAACAAAGTTAATGCTTTGTAATGTTTAATAACCAAATTCAAATTTATTTTTAAAAACTCAGATAAATTAAACATTTCCACGGAAGCTTTAAAAGTAGAATTATATTGTTTTGTTTTAACAGCTAACTGAATTATATCCGTTAGTGAAATCGCTGGATCAGACGCATATAAATTGTTAAACATAGTTTTACCAATGGTTTTAAAACAAAATTTAGGATTTTTTTAAGTTTTTAGTATTAAGGAATTTCTATTCCAGTACGTCTTTAAAATCAGAGTTTTTATGTGTTTGTACATATGAAAATTACTAACATTGCATGTCTTCTAACCATATTTGGATATTCAACAAAGAAAAAGATGATAAAATAATTAAGTTGATATTTACTCACTATTCCAACTGTAAAGAAAACTTAGTAAAAAGGAAAAAGTAATAGTTTGTAATATAATATTACGGTTAAATTACGAACACCTACGTAATTCAAAACTCTCTTCCTAAAGATCTTATCTGTCCATCGTATATCATTCGCAAAATATAAACTGTAGCATAAAAGTAAAACAAACTATCAATTCTAATATATTAAAAAATTTTAAAAACTCTAATTAAAAATGTTGCTCATAAAATACGTGTTTCCAAAAATGGCAATGTAGGATCTATTTTATCCTAAAACTCAAACTAAATATAATAACTTTCTTTGTGTTTGCGTGAAATCTCAAGAAGATATAACGGCATTTTTTTTTCTAAGCTTCAAATTCTAAACTTACTACTATCTTGGAGAGTTAGAATTCTAATCTAATGAATTCTTGGACAACTCTTTGAGAAATTGCTTCGAGAGTTATATTCTATCCAAATGTAAAAAGTCGACATTCATTGGTAAAGCAATGCTTCATTTGTCTTTATTCCATATTCGCCTTTAGCTGACACGTTTGCATTGCACTAGCTACAATTTCTTTCACGTACTTACGTGCGTAATACAATTTCCGCCAATTACCAAATACTATTTAAGCCATTCGTATAATGTTCATAAGAACATGTAATACATTTTGAGGATATGTCCAAACACATTTTCTCTGAACATTTTTATCATCACAGATCTTCATAATCATCAATTTGATATTGATTTTATTTGCATAACATACTTCAAAAGGTGCTTGGAGGTATTAATGCATGAAATTTATGATTAAAAATCATATTTTCATACGTCATCGAATTCAAAACATTTAGAACTTTATAATTAAGCTAAGTAGCTTCATACAGCTCTTTAGAAATTTTCTCTTATTCCTGAATTTGAAATTTATAGAAATTACCAACCCTTTTAACTTTGAAATATATTAGGTTCAAGCGCAATCTATTATAGGAATAATTATAGTAATGAAGCATTTAATTCCTATTATCAGAGCCTAATTCAACTTAATTCAATAATTACTAATTATAGCATATTGCTAATTATCAAAACAAAACTTAAATAGTTGATTAAGCTTTCTCATTAATATTATACTTATTCCTACATTACTGATTTCATCAAGGAAGCGAAGGAATATAGAAAGTTACATAAAACTTATTGCATTTCATAGTACCTTTCATAATATGACTAAATACATTTGATAATATCATATACATATATTTCTTGTGCTTTTATTTGTAATGCTGTAACCCATAAGTGCTAGAAAATTTGTATCTATATTTAAAAGTAATTTTTGAAGATGGTTAATTACAATGCTTTGTATTAAATTAAAATGAATATATCTTTATTCAAATGATTTTTAATGTGTCTTGTGTGCATTTTAGTTATATTTTAAAAGTAAGGTTTCTATTAATTTAATTAGCATTTGTTGGTAATATTTTATTATATTTTAACTTACTTAGATGTTTTATTTTAATTTCTTTGTTTTACATACATTACATTGAATTTTCAACATATCATACATCATGAAAATTTATTTATACAACTAACTTATCGCTGATTAAATTCAACTAGTACAGTAACGTAAGTATACACTAACATAATTCGATATAATATACTTTAAATTTTCGTATCGTTATATGATTTATACGTATTTTCATTTTAATAAATTAAATTAGATAGAAAATGTAAAAATATTGACAATATTTCTGTTATGATTCGATATAAGGACAGGTTAGCCTTTATGGCATTTTTGTGAAAAGATATAAGGGTGTTGAACTGAAAAGCAACAGGAAAGGTCAATAGATTTATGTTTCTAAGAATTATGTTGATTTCCTAAATTATAATTACTTCAAAATTATGTTTAGTTGTAAAGAAATGATGTAATGTACATCAATAGTTCGGTTAAATAACTTCAGTTTTATAATTAGATACAATTGCTTATTCCAACAATACGAAAGCAATAATTCAGCAATAAAGGTTGCAAAAATCAAACCATAAGAAAAAGAATAAATTTACTTCGTTCCTAAATTATCTAGCCAGGATTCGATTTTGAGTTCCAAATACCAGCTGATCGTTGGATTTCTCTCCCATTACTTTGTATTATGGTAACCGCCAAAGTTGAATTTGTGGTTATTTTTAATACTTGCTCCCAAAATGGTTACAGTTCTTCTAACTTATATAATTCTTATTGTTGAACAAATAATTTAAACTTCTCTCGCACTAATTCATCAAATCTTTGAACCAATATATTAAAAATTATAAATGTATAAATATTAAAATTATTCCGCAAATATAAAATTAGATTATATTGAAATTATCATATTAAAATTTTTTTCTCAATATAATATTAAAATTATCACGCAAAGCAAAAACAAACTGCTTCTTACTTAAATTTAATAACTGATTTCTATAACATAAAGGAATTAGGTAATTTAAAGATTTTAAGTTATTTTTCTGTAGGCACTATATTCACTTTTAATATTTCCCTTAAGCGAACGCATTAAATATACTTATGAGTTTAACCCTCTTAAGTGATGTTAAGTATTAATTTAGACAGTTTCTGTTATAAACGCATTTAACTTTATGAAACTTTAGAAAAGAAATATAAATTTTCCATTTGTTTTAACGCAATATTATATTAAACTGCATTTTTTTCATTTCTAAATGAAATTGTTAAGTAGTATTTAAAGTAGGTAATTTAAAGATTTTAAGTTATTTTATTTTTCTGTATACACTATATTCACTTTTCATATTTCCCTTACGTGAAGGCATTAAATATACTTATGTGTTTAACTCTCTTAGGTGATGTTAAGTATTAATTCAGACAGTTTCTGTTATAATCGCATTTATCTTGATGAAACTGTAGGAAAAAATATAAATTTTTCACTTGTTTTAACGCAATATCATATTAAACTGCATTTTTTTTTCATTTAAGTGAAATTGTTAAGCAAACGTAAACATTTCTGCTGAGCATAAATTTAACTTCATAGACAAAATTAACTTTTTACATATTAAATCGCACTATAATTCACATATATTAATGCATAAATCTTTGATAAATACATATTCTTATTTAGTTTAAACCCAAATGTCATATCTTTTAACACTAGATTTATGGGCGTTGATCATATACCTATTTTTACTGAAGTGAGCCAATTTGACTCATACAAGAAAATTGAAGATTTTGCAAAGAAAATAGTTCAAAATTAATTTAAATAAAATGTTAATTATTAAAAAAATCATGGAAAATATTTTTTACATATAAAATTTGTTTTTGAAACACATTTTCCGCGAACATTTCTATTACATTTAGTACAATGGTTTCTACATCTGTTTCTTTTGCATGATTGTTGAACTTGACAATTCTTCCGTGCGTCAATAGCATCAATTTATGTCATTGGAATGGAAGTGTTCTCGACTTCTTCTCTATATTTACTTTATACTATACTTTATATACTTTATATTTATATTAATTCTATACTATATGCATTACTATATTTATTTATTTTCATATACATTCTATGAGTCAAATTGGCTCACAACCGTGAAAACAGGTACACCCCATTTAATAATGGGAAATGCAGGGGTCTGCGGGGAAGAGGAATGAAAGTTCACATATATTTTATTACACAACTAAAAACCAACGTATGTTTTTGAAAAGTGATATTAAAGTTTTATATATATATAGTGATCAAATTTTTAATGAGTCAAATTGGCTCGGTTCGTAAATCTAGTGTTAATTAAAAATCTACTCTACGCTCAAAATGTTTCTTTGCAAGCTAGTGAAAACAGTATTTCTAGATAAATAAAAATAAATTGCTTAATGCTTATATATGTGAAAGAACATATCGAAAAGACTTTACATATTAATTCTGAGAATGTGGGAGCGTCTACAAAGTATTCGGGACGGGCGATATAGAGTTCAAGAACGCTAAATAGAAAATTTTACTTTGCATTAGCTATTTTATTAAGAGATAACTAAATCTAACTAGATGCTTCCCATATTGCTTATTACTTAGCATCATACATTTGAACATAGCCCTGTTCCCTGATCTTCATCCTTGTAGAATTAAACCATTTACATTTTTCTGCTTTATTATATACTTTTTTCGCTGCTAGTCATGAAATTTTAAGTTCTCGTTATAAATCTGGTTTGACTACAGAACAAGATGCTCCTGCCAATCTGGAAATAAATTGGAAAATATTGCAAAGTTTATTCACGGATGGTAATTTTTTCTCTTATGGTAATATCTTGTTATTTATATTTTGGACAACTGATAATTGTTTTACTGTTGTTAATATTATTGCTCTATTATAATACCTCTTATAAAATGAATATTTATTAACTTTTACTCTTCGATTTTAGTAATTTCTATTATCTATAATATGCATTTCCAAAAGCAAGAAGCCTTTTATTTTACATGCGGCTAGTCCAAGCTATGCCAATAATTTCGCCAAAATTGCTAGGGAGCATCATATTCTGAAAAAAAAAACACTAAAAATCTATAACTATGTAAGGTTAAACTTAACTCTCAGAATAGCAAAGAAGGAAAGCTAAGGAGTTAAGTTTTGAAGAATTAAATTAAGGGAATTGTGCTGAGTATTTGCAACTCTGCAATGTTGTAAATTTTTCTAAATCTAAATGTTACGAAGTTGAAATTTTGTATTTATTCACGAAATGGTGGTAATGTTTAAAATACACTTTAAATTTTTACTGTTACTCCTGATCTTCGAAAATATATCGGTCAAATTTGTATCTCACTACATGGAAATTTTTGTACGTGTGCACAAAATTGTGGTACTTTCAGTAACACTCTTGAATATAAATCTTGCCACTAAAATGTAAAAACTGTATCTTATGAAATCAAGATTTTTGTATAATATGGCACAAAGTTATCATTCTCTAAAATTATGCACTTTAAAATTGTTGTTGTGGAACTTTAAAAAAAAATTGAAAATTTCAAAAGGGTTGAAGTCAAATTTGTATCCTACATAATCAAAACTTTTGTAATACGGCACGAAGTTATCATTTTCTAAAATTATGCACTTTAAAATTGTTGCTGTGGAACTTTAAAAAGAAACTCGAAAACTTCAAAAGGGTTGAAGTCAAATTTGTATCTTACATAATCAAAACTTTTGTAATACGGCACGAAGTTATCATTTTCTAAAATTATGCACTTTAAAATTGTTGCTGTGAAACTTTAAAATACAACTCAAAAACTTCAAAGTGTTGAAGTCCAATTTGTATCTTACATAACCAAAATTTTTGTAATACGGCACGAAGTTATCATTCTCTAAAATTATGCACTTTAAAATTGTTGCTGTGGAGCTTTAAAATGCAACTCAAAAACTTGTTGAAGTCAAATTTGTATCTTACATAATCAAAACATTTTTATGTAACTACAAAATTATGGTACTTTTAAAAATATACTTAACTATTTTGTCATTAAACCTGAAAATTAAACGTCTGAAATTCAGACTTTTAAATGGAACCCAAAATCAAAAAAAGATAAATTGTAAAAATGTATAAATCATTCAAGAATATTTTCATAAGAGATCTAGAAAAGTCAAATAATTTTATACATTAATGCTTTCTAAAGCAGACGTTTACTACTACTAAACGAGAAAAATATCTTTGAAAAGCATTTATTAATATAAAAAAACTAATTGTGACTTATATTTTTTGATTTTCGAAAGTCACTAAAACGTAACGATCTAAAGTTTTAAAATTTATTTATTTTTGTACAAAAATTTAAAAATAAAATTTTTAAATGCGAAAGATTTTAACTAAAATATGTATTCACGGAATTCTATAAAAAAAACACCCACCTGTTATATTAAAAAAACATCCAATCTTATATATAAGGAGAAAATTTAGTGGAATTCTGAAATTTAAACTCTTCGATTTAAGAAATTACTGTTTGTAATGAAACAAACAATTTTTTTTTATCTTTACCAGTGGCGGATTTTCGTACAGCCATACTCATATAAATCAAGGGCTCATTAAACTTTAAGTTGAAAAAAAAGCATATCATTTATATTATTTTTTATTCTCACTATTATTATTCTTATTATTTTCTTAAGAATAATTACTTAAAGGTAATTCTCAAACTAAAATAATGTCTATAACATACGTTTAGTGGTGACACTATCGGACATATTTTGAATTATATAAACGTTCTTTCTACTGACAAAATAAAAATAAAATGACATTAATGTCAGTAGCCATTTTTTCTTAAAAATTAAGTCATTTATTTATTATTTAACACAAAAATTTGCAACATAAAAAATTTTGTATTCACATAAGGATAAAAACTAGTTGTAACTTTAAATATTTTCAAAAAACAACTGCATTTTTAAATACCAGAAATAAAATAATAAAATAAAATTGTTTTTAAATAAATTTATTACATTATAGAGAAACACAAGAGTAAAACTATGGTATTGAGTTATAAAAACTAACACAGTAACAATACGATTAAAATAAATTTCAAAACTAGCGTACTCTATGTAATTAAATATTATTTGATTGAATTATTTTTTAATAAATTTGTTGCATTATAAAAAACACAATAGAAAAACAATGGTATTAAGTTATAAAAACTAACTCAGTAACAATGTGATTCAAATAAATTTCAAAACTATCATAATCTACGTAATTAAATATTAACTAATTGAATTATTTTAAAATAAATTTATTACTTTATAGAGAAACTCAAGAGGAAAACAATGGTATTAAGTTATAAGAACTAACACAGTAACAATACGATTCAAATAAATTTCAAAACTAGCGTAATCTATGCAATTAAATATTAATTAATTGAATTATTTTTAAATAAATTTATTGTACTATAAACAAACACAATAGAAAAGTAACGGTATTAAGTTATAAGAACTAACACAGTAACAATACGAGTCAAATAAATTTTATACCTAGCGTAATTTATGGAATTAATTATTAATTATTTGAATTATTGACTTGAATTATTTATAAATAAATTTATTGCATTATAAAGAAACACAATAGAAAAACAATGGTATTAAGTTATAAAAACTAACACATTAACAATACTATTCAAATAAATTTCAAAACTAGCGTGATCTATGTAATTAAATATTAATTAATTGAATTATTAAATTAAATTATTTCTAAATAATTTTTTTGCGTTATAAAAATCACAATAGAAGAACAATGGTATTAAGTTATAAGAACTAACATAGTAACAATGATTCAAATAAATTTCAAAACTAGCGTAATCTAAGTGATTAAATTTAAATTAATTGAATTCTTGGATTGAATTATTTTTAAATAAATTTATTAGAATATAAAGAAACACAATAGGAAAACGATAGTATTGAGTTATAAAAACTAACACAGTAACAATACGATTCAATTAAATTTCAAAACTAGCGTAATCTATGTAATTAAATATTAATTAATTGATTTACTGAATTGAATTATTTTTAAATAAATTAATTGCATTATAAAAATCACAATAGAAGAACAATGGTATTAAATTATAAGAACTAACACAGTAATAATATGATTCAAATAAATTTTAAAACTAGCGTAATCTAAGTAATTACATTTAAATTAATTGAATTGTTGAATTAAATTATTTTTAAATAAATTTATTATAATGTAAAGAAACACAATAGGAAAACAATGGTATTGAGTTATAAAAACTAACACAGTAACAATATGACTCAAATAAATTTCAAAACTAGCTTAATCTATGTAATTAAATATTAATTAATTCAATTCACTTACTAAATTGAATTATTTTTAAATAAATTTATTACATTATAGAAAAACACAGTAAATGAACAATGGTATTAAGTTATAAAAACTAACAGAGTAACAATACGATTCAAATAAATTTTAAAACTAGCGTAATTTATGTGAATAAACATTAATTAATTGAATTATTGAATTGAATTATTTTTTAAAAAATATATTGAATTATAAAGAAACACAATAGAAAAACAATGCTATTAAGTTATAAGAACTAACACAGTAAGAATGCGATTCAAATAAATTTCAAAACTAGCGTAATTTATGTAATTAATGATTAATTAATTAAATTATTGAATTGAATTATTTTTAAATAAATTTATTGCATTTTAACGAAACACAATAGAAAAACAATGGTATTAAGTTATAAGAACTAACACAGTAACATTACTATTCAAATTAATTTCAAACTAGTGCAATCTATATAATTAAATAGTTAATACAAAAGTTAGATTATATGAAGAGCTCACAAGAAACTCACCTCCGCATGCGGCCAAAAGGCCGCAAATTTCCCACCTATGCTGTAGTAGCTCTGAAAAAATGATAGCCGAAAGTGTCTCAAATTTTGAGTCTTGTAAATCCGCCACTGGACTTTAAACACTTTAAATAAATCATGCATTTGCACACACTTCACAACCTTGTTATATACACCAAACATGAAAGTTGTCGTTAAAATTTACTACCTATTCATAACTTTCCAAGAAACGATGGTGTATAATAACTTCTTTAAAAACTGTGAACTGCACATGAAATAATATAAGGACGTAAACAGAAACTATTTCCTAGCATAACAACATGGATAGCGAAGACTATTCACATAACAAATGATACCAGCGATACATGAAATAGTTAAAATTATTTAAAGTATAAATAGCAAATGCTACTTACAAAACAAATGATAAAAGATAAAAAATACTTTCACAAGTAATATCGGTTCACTTTCAGAAAAAAAATATGATCAATGAAATTAAAATTTTAAACTGAGACAAACACTTTTATTGATTTCTCAAATTTATTTAAAGGTAGTTATATAAGGATTGCCCCCCAAGTGTGGATATAAGAGACTGTCCTACGTACAATGATTATCATTTCTTTTTCTAAAGCATAAAGCTCAACTACATAACTAACTATTCGCAGTCATACTACTATATCAAATACAAGTAACACATATTAATTATATAAGCCTCTGCTTATATAGTGTAGATGTGCTACTGACAAAATATTGTGTATTTCATTTAAAATATTAGAGTAAAAAATGACAAATAAATGACAAATATTACATTTTCTTATTATTATAAATACATATTAATTTCAAATTTTCAAACAGCCTTGATTTTCTATTCAATTTTTGTATAAAAATTCATCATTAAAGTATAATCGAGTTACATTTGTTTAATAAGTTTATTTTTTTGCCATAAACAATAATTTTTGTGATTTATTTTTGTTAAGTCTCAGGTGGAAAAAAAAGTTTAGTAAAAAGTAGAACTTGATTATACTACGAAATGACACGAAAAATGGAAAACAGAGTTTTTCCAAAGTCTGGATATGTCACTGGAAACTAAAGATTTATCTCAATGGTTAACTGAATCAGCATTTTTAATCATATGTGTATCTATTGTAAACGCATTAAGTAAGATCGTATCATGAGATTGTACGCTTTTTGTCAATCATTCAATTGAAACACAAGGCAGAGTAACATATACATGCAGGCACACCTAATTAATATGCCTAGGAAGTAATAAACCTTTCATAGCTAAGCACCAATAGCTTTTAAAAAGTAAAAATATATATAATTTTCTTTTTTAAAATATAGTAAGCAATATTAATTTTTTTCTTTATTTGATTTATTAAAGAATTTACTTTTTCCCTTTGTAAAAATTAGAATGATAGAAACGACTTTTAAAATTTTTAAATTGTATGAAAATTTAGGAAAATTAATGAAAAAATAGGTAACCCAACTTTATAAAAAGCTATACATTGACATACTCTCAAAAGTAATTATTTTTAGAAAACATAACAAATAGTACTTAAAAACAATATAAATGAATATTTAAGATAGAATTAATAAACACTAAAAATAGAATTAATAAATATTATAAATAGAATTAATAAATACTTAACATAGGATTCTTAATATTTAAAATAGGATTAATCAATCTTAAAAATAGAATTAATAAATAATCAAACTAGATGGATAAATACTTAAAATTCAATAATATAAAACAACATTAAATAAATGTTCAAGCATATCTTAAAATAGGTACTAAGATTCTTGAAGTTTCACTAGCGATTCATTAAACAAAAAATTTACTGTTAGGATAAACATTAATCATATTTAAACGTATTACTATAGCAAAATCATCATTAATACTTAACTATACTACAATACTTGTGACATTTTTTAATAAAATTCTGAATCTAAAATTTTATTTTAATTTGAAATAAGGGATTGACTTAAGAATTGGGTTCCCCCGCCAACTTGGCGATAATGGTTTGAGTATGGTCGCCAAATATTTTCTCCTGATCTCGCCGTGTACAAACAATCTATATCTATATTATAATTTATATGTTATTTACATCCAACTCTCCTTGTGCCACTTTTTTTTTCTTTTTTAAAGTGCTCAATACTTAAAAAATTTAGATATAACAAACCATTAATGGTTCACTATGGCTGATTTTTAATAATTTGGAGCTGTTGCGTTTGTAAACTTTTAAGGGATTAATTGCCCATAAATATAAACGTTCGGTTTTCAAATCGCTTTCTTTAATTAAGTAAGAGTATATAATTCTATTACGATGGTGCACTGTGCATTATTCAAATTCGTCAGAAAAAGCAAGAAATGCAATGTTTAGATGGATTACCTTTGTGTTTTAGTGAACATCGCCAATAATTTCGCCAAATTTGCCAAAGGGAACCCAATTCTTCAGTAGTCCCGAAATAAGTTAAGATTTGTTTAAAAATTGCTGAAAAGTTGTCTTGAAAAATTAATTACTCTGCAAATATTAAATAATTTCGTCCACCACAACAATTAGTTACGAAAATCCGAAATAACTGTGATTTCTAAATTCAATTTAAATTCATAAGTAATAATAATTATTAAATGTTTAACTTGGAAATTATCATTAATTTTTAAATGCTGAAGATATTTAAAATTATTTATAGTACATTAAAAACTAAACTGTAAAATTTCAGTTCTGAAATCCTGTCACAAGTAATTTTATATTATCTTGGTGTAAAATATTTTTGAGCAGATTGAGAGACAAGTTCTGTATATAATCTCTCAATAGATTGGTGTGTGCACGGCATGTATCAAAGCAGGTCAGTTTGCTTTTAGAGTAAGTGCGGTGTCTATGATAATCTTTTCCTGGTACAATCATTTCTCTGTTCATGATCGGGGGAAAAAAATGCTGATTTTGATAACCAAACAAAAGGTTGCAGTTGTGAGAAGTGGTTCATTTACCTCCAATATGTCTGCCGTCCACTGTGAAACCCTCTTCATATACTTTGTGATTTCTGTATTGTGATTAAAATGTTTGACAATGGTTTTGAGTGTGTTTCATTGAATTTAACACAATTAAAGTTATATAGTTTTACATCTTTCCCAAGCAATTCTAATACCGTATCTAAGCAGTACAAGGTAAAATATATGATCACTAGCTGCTTCGCACCCAGCTTTCGGTCTGGGTAATAAATGTTCCCAGGTATAGATTTAGACCCATTATTTTACAAATTCTCATTAAAATAATAAACTTCATACACTGCAAAATTGTTGACGAATATGATAGTTTATTAATAATAGATAATCACAGTTATAGCTATGTATAGGCTCTGTGGTGATTGTAAACTGCTGTGTTACGATGCTAAATTCCCCAGCTTTCTCTATTGAATGACACAAGAGAGTGTTAAATTTTGGCAACGATGTATTCAGATATGTAAATATGCATAACGTACAAACATTCTCAAAAATTTTATTAAAAAAAATAGTTATGTAGTCTGGTACTAATAGATTATCTCGAATATTGCGTCATTCTAGAGGTGATATTGACGTCAGTTGACACATTCCCAACATTCTCTACTAATCATAAAGGGCGTCAAATGATTATCGCTGAATGAAATTGTAAATATTACATGCACACACACACATTCACACACATATATATATATATATGTTATAAATATATATATATATATAATATATATAAAAATATAAGTTATAAATAATAAAAAAAAAATATATTATAATAATATATATATATATATAAATTAAATATATATATAGATAAAGATATATATATGTATATATATGAGAAAATATTTAAAAATATATATATATTTATATATATATATATATATAATATATATATATATATATATATATATATATATATGTCCGGTCTAAAAAAGAGAGTTAAATACATGAGTTAAGAAAGTGATTTTAAAAAGGAAACTCTTTAGATAATATAAATGAAAAAGACCCATTGATAAGCTTTTAGATATCCGTCAGGCGGAAGAATAAAACAGATAATTTGAGTCAAAATGGACATATATATATAAGATTTAACAATGATCAAGTTGTCTAAAGAACAATTATTTATAAACTTATTATTTCAAAGAAGACTGTTTATTTAACTCTGGATCACGACATGTCACACACACACACACACACACACACATATATATATTTTTTTTATATATATATATATATATTTATATTTATATAAATATGAGAAAAATGTTGAGATACAGTATATCTTATAGGAGGATTTCTTTTTTTATTACTTTGGAAGATTATCAAAAGTATGACTCGTATTTTTTCTTTCTACATTTTTAAACATTGCCTTATATGTAAGTTATTATTCTGTCTGATTTACCTTTCTATGTATTTATGCCTACATTTTCGGTGTCAACAGCAAAACAGTCTTGGATGTAGTTCTGCACTGCATATGATCCTTTTTATTATTAACTTGAATAATATTAAAACGTAGTCATTTTAAAAAGATATGTATAAAAAACACTAAATAAGTAACCAGTAATCGTACATTCAGTGACAACGCAATAGCTTATAAGTTCAATGTGGATTAAACTAATGAAGCTATTTTAAATCAAAAGTAGCAAAGTTCTATCAATTTTACTTACATTTTACACTTGCCATCTCTTAAGTGTAATTGTCTCCCTTACATAAGTACATCGTTTGCTTAATACTATTTCGGACATTATTGTTTTATACATAAAAATAAAGTTTTAAATAACGTAACAATGACAATATAACAAATAATTATAAATTATATAGAAAAATCCTTTAAAATAACTGAAAAATAAAACATTGATTTGTAATAAACTTCCTCTTTATTATTCTCAATCAAGCTTAAAATTGCTTTACTTACGAACCCCATTGGCGATATTTTTTAGTGGCGCATTTTCGTCATCTGGCCAAATAATTGAGTTTGATACAAGAACACGGTACCCCGCCAACTTGGCGATAAAGTTGTAAGCATGGTAGCCTAAAATTTTCTCCTGTTCTCTGCGTGTCCACACAATCTTTATCTGAATTTTGATTTATAATTTATTATTATCCAACTCTCCTCGAGCAAACCTTTTCTTATATATTAAATACTCGTAATGCTTAGAAAATTAGATATAGTGAACCATTAATGGTTAACTGTGGCTGATTTTTAACAGTTTGAAGCAGTTGAAAAATTAATTGCCCATAAGTATAAATGCCCGGTTTCTAAGTGGTTTGGGTTAATTAAGCACGAGTATATAATTCTATTTGAATGGCGCCCTCTGCCAGAATTAAATTCGCCAAAAAAAGACAGAATGCAATGTTCGGTGGGAATGTTTTAGTAAACATCGCCAATAATTTTGCCAAATTTGTATCCTATTCTTAAGTATTAGCAACAATTTTATCGTTAATGTTGTATAAATAAAATAAAAAGCAATAATGAAATAAAGAAAATAGCGGAAACTTTGTACATCCAGAGATTATAGATAAATTTACAGGAAAAGTTTTCATTCTGTTCAATTTACATCTCTAATAATTTCTAGAAATAAGCATAAAAGTGCAACAAATTTAAAAATTAATAATGGAAAAGTATAAGATTAGTCACTATTCACATGCACACATTATATACATACATACATACACATACATATATATATGTATGTATGTATGTATATATATATATATATATATATATATATATATATATATATATATATATATATATATATATATATATATATATATATATATATATATATATATATATATATATATATATATATATATATTAAATACTCAGACTTTTAAATAGTTGCAATTGTTGGACTTTCTTATGATAAACACAAATTCTGATATACTTACAAAACTCTGAAGATCTTTGCTTTCTTTATCTTTTAAAAATATTACTAGTAGCAATTATTTGTTCTCAAGTTTTTTTAAATATAATTTTCATCAGCCTTCAAGTCTGAAGATAAATGAAAGTACTAACATTTAATTATTCCAAGAAGCTGAAATTTTACTATCCACAAGTTGAGCAGCATTTTATTTCATGCACTTCATGGAGACTATCGTTTGCTTGTGACTCAAATTTGTTAACTTATTTTTATCGGCATTTGAGGTGCTACTCCACAGTAGTTGAGATAGTTCACATCCGACATTTGCTTCAGAATGACATCAAAAGCAATCTCATAAATTCTAGAAATAAATGTAAAGATGCACCAAATTGAAAAATCAGTAATGGAGCTGCACATAAGTAAATCGCGTATTTGTTGTATTTAATTATGAATGATTGAGTTATATAAAAATAAAATTTTAAATAATAAAACCCATGGCGAGGCGTTAGTTTTTCTTTAAAAACTGGCAATTATAACATATAAAAATATTGCTGGAACATGGCGACTTTAAATGTATTTAAAATAAATATACCGTCCAGAAAAAATATAAAAATTATATTTATCAAATAAGGCGATTTCACGCAGTAGAGCAAATTCTCCAATTATGACTATTCTGGGTTTATTTTCAAACGGAAGGGCAGTTTATTGTTTGTCTATTGGCTGTTGTACAAGTGAAAAGGAATGAAAAGGGCAGTAAAGTAGTTCGTGACGTTGCGACAAATTGCCTTATAATAAAAATCTAGTTTAAAATATCAAAACATATAACAATAAGTTAATTTTTGTTTAAGAAATGGCAACTACAAAAATACAAACAAATTTGATAGAACATGGTGAGTTTATATTTATTGAAAATAAAAATCTCGCCAAGCTAATAAAATAGAAAATATAATGATTTTTCTAAAAAGTTGAGTTCAGCGTTCAGTAGATGCAAAAATATTCTCACATACATATATATTTTCATGAATATATTTCTTTATTCTTGAATTTTAATATCGTAGATGCATTTTTATGTTACTCCGAATATCAAACAGCAGACGATAATAATGCCAACATTGAATTACACTGTCATTTTTTGGCGCCAACTCCACAATGGAAATCCGCTTGTAGCATAAAGTAACATTTTGGTCAGTTTTTCGTTAATATCTTTCGAACTATATGAAATATCGGAAAGCAAATGGGCGAAATGGATTCCCTGTGTCGTTTCGCGTCTTTTGGTACCTTCGGCACCCTTCTACGTTCAGCGGTTCGCGGAGTGATAGACTCACTATCCAACAAACGATGGTCGCGCAGCCTTCTATAACCTTGGGGACACCGCCGATGTGAGAACGGAATTTGTTTACTCAGCAAAGTAGAAATGCCCTTAATCAGCAAAGTAGGTTCGCGAGTTAATCTCGCCAACAGGAAGGAGACAAAAGAGTTTAACGCAGAGGGGCCTCTAAAAAGATGACGAAATTGCGGATTTGGTGGGTTTTTTAATAGAGGATTTAGTAATTTTAGTTTAGGATTAAAGCATTAAATTTTTACATAACATATATTCAAATAAAATATCCATGTATCTAAAATATCCATATCTGCATGAGGAATTCTAAGTTATACGAGTAGGTAGGCAAACATTGATAAAATGGATGTTACAATGGCTGAAAGTTTATCAAATTCTCGACCTGTCATACTGAAGGTGGTCATTATAGTAAGAATTATAGAGTAATTATTAATTTTCAGACTTATTCATATAAGGATTCGCATGTATTCACGAATTGAGAAATGAAGGATAAAATAAAAATTAATGAATGGAGTCGACGAAATTCTGTACTTATATCTGTTACTATTATCCTACCTTCAATAGTATAATGCTAACTTCATTTAAGATAATCAACTAGGTTCAAGTATCAAACTTTGAAAAATAGAAAATATTTATGTGTTAAGGATTGTTTCTACAGCGTTTACACTTAGATAAAATATGAAAATGACAAAATTTTAAATATTAAGATCCCATATAAATGGATTATTCCGATATGCACTCAAGAGCCAAAACATTATCACCACCCCTAAATTTTGCAATGAACTCTCCTGGATAACGTGGAAGGCACGTGATCAGGTGGAAGGTGTATTTAACTGCTTCTGGAGAGTCTGAAGAATCATTCTTTCACTTACTTCTGTGTGTAATGGGAAAAGCTGAGGATCTAAACGATTTTGATAGAGGGCAGGTTGTAATGGCTCGAAGGCTCTGAACAAGTATTGGACACACTGGTACATCAAATACATTTTGTAATGTACCATTTTTTTCTCCAGGTAAAGGATACTTCATGGATAATTAAACATTTATGCATCATGCCAAAATTGTTCCAGATTGGTTAACTTCACAATATTTAAATTCCGTAGTCAAGATATTAAAGCCCAGATATTAATCAATAAAAAATGTTTTGGACATGTTGGAAAAGCACATCGACAGCAATCTGCCCATCTATTGAGTTTGCAGGATCTTATGATCCTGCAAACTCAATAGATGTAGATAAGTCTGTGCATGTCTTCTGTTGTACACATACATTAATGCTCTGCAGAAAATTGTAGAATAGATACTCTTACAAATACAGGCTGTTATCCATTTAACATTAGGTCATAAAATATTAATCATAGGTTTCTATTATAGGTATCTAGTTATTGCTCACTGTGTGTATTTTATTGCACAAATAATATACTTGTATCCCAATAACAGAACTGTTTGACTAAAGTGTCTATAACCAAGACACGTTGTGACAGCTTTTAACTTTTTCAGCCTCACTGGAATCTTTACAGATAACACATCTAAACGCCTTACATTCTCGAATACATGGTGCTTTGTAGATGTTCAAAATAGTCCTAAATACAAAATTTCAAAATTTTATGCCTAATAATTTTTGAGCTCGAAGAGATACATATCGACGTATAAACTTTATATCAAAATAATCAAAATACATTCCGAGATAAACAAAATGGATTTGTTATTTTAATTTTCAAAGTAACTTGCACGTACATACATATAGACATAGCTTTTAAACTGTTTATAATGGATTCAGAGATGGTTAAAATGTGTATTTTTGTTGTATTTTTGAAGGAAAGTCTTTTCAATTACAAAAATTCCTTAACTTCATACAAGGAAGTTGTTTGGTTTGCTGCTAAAACACCTACACCTTCTGTCAACATCAGTCAAGATGTTTGTAATTGCTCAAAGAACGATAGGGGGTGAAGAAAAATCCGCCAGAGGATCGAGCCACGGTACACAGTTTCATTAAATTTCGCCAAAAGAGGTTAAAATGGTCAAACACCATTACAAACTAATGTGTGAAGCATAGGAATGTGACGAGATAGTTAAAGAAAAGAGTTAAGGCAAAATAACAAAACCAGATATAAAAACTTCTACAGGCCAGAATTAAAAATAAATATTATACAAGCAAATGAAATACTTCAAGAAACATTAATAGTAATACAAAACACACTTTTGAACGTAACACTGTCTGAGAGTAATGGTGTGAATTACCCAATTGATCACACTAGCGTTTGGGAGTATTAAAGTGGCCAGTTTTATGAAGCCATTTAGGGAAACCTCCATGATCAGAAACGAAGCAAATGACCACTCTACAGCTAAATCTAAGTTAAAGATTAACAATTAGAATAAAACCAAAAGTAAATTTACCTTTATTGCTGCTTTCCAGATAGACTATCTACCACTGTAATTTTTTCTCTCCTTTAAGCTTTCACAATAGAATAACAGTTAGAAATTAATTCCTTACTTGTAGTAAATAAAGAACACTTGTCAAGGTGGTCAGATTATTTACTTCCTTGAATACCCACACGATATTTAACCAATACAAAATCTAAAGACTTATCATATTGAGCCTTCAGGAGTTCATGGATTTCAATAATTATATTTAGGAGTAGAATTATTTATTCTCAGAAAAAAGGTTTACTGTCTCAAAAAATTTTATCATCTTCTGATTTGGCACAGTAGATCGAAGTGCTTTCTCTCCTTTAAGCTTTCATAATAGAATAAGAGTTATGAATTAATTCCTTACTAGCAGTAAATAAAAAACACTTTTCAAGGTGGTCAGCATAATTACTTCCTTAAATACCCACATGATATTTAACCAACACAAAATCTAAAGACTTTCATTTTGAGCCTTCGGGAGTTCATGAATTTCCCTAATTATATTTAGAAGTAAAATTATTTATTCTCAGTAAAATAGGTTTACTGTCTCAAAAAAAATTATTATCTTCTGATTTGGCACAGTAGACCGAAGCACTTTCTCTCCTTTAAGCTTTCATAATAGAATAAGAGTTATGAATTAATTCCTTACTAGCAGTAAATAAAGAACACTTGTCAAGGTGGTCAGCCTATTTACTTCCTTGAATACCCACATGATATTTAACCAACACAAAATCTAAATACTTATCATTTTGAGCCTTCAGGAGTTCATGAATTTCCCTAATTATATTTAGGAGTAAAATTATTTATTCTCAGTAAAATAGGTTTACTGTCTTAAAAAAAATTATTATCCTCTGATTTGGCACAATAGACCGAAGCACTTTCTCTACTTTAAGCTTTCATAATAGAATAAGAGTTAGAAATTAATTCCTTACTAGCAGTAAATAAAGAACACTTGTCAAGGTGGTCGGCATAATTGCTTCCTTGAATACCCACATGATATTTAACCAACACAAAATCTAAAGATTTATCAATTTGAGCCTTC
Organism: Pardosa pseudoannulata; assembly: GCA_032207245.1. NCBI lineage: Eukaryota > Metazoa > Arthropoda > Arachnida > Araneae > Lycosidae > Pardosa > Pardosa pseudoannulata. Next base: position 31,341,494 of record CM063506.1, read on the forward strand.
AGGAAGCAATTCATGAATTTCCCTAATTAGATTTAGGAGTAAAATTATTTATTCTCAGTAAAATAGGTTTACTATCTCAAAAAAATTTATTATCTTCTGATTTAGCACAGTAGATCGAAGTGCTTTCTCTCCTTTAAGCTTTCATAATAGAATAAGAGTTAGAAATTAATTCCTTACTAGCAGTAAATAGAAAACACTTGTCAAGGTGGTCAGCCTATTTACTTCCTTGAATACCCACATGATATCTAACCAACACAAAATCTAAAGACTTATCATTGTGAGCCTTCAAAAGTTCATGAATTTCCCTAATTATATTTAGTAGCAAAATTATTTATTCTCAGTAAAATAGGTTTACTGACTCAAAAACATTTATTATCTTCTGATTTGGTACAGTAGACCGAAGTACTTTGTCTTCTTTAAGCTATAGGAAGTTTGTCTGTTCTTCAAACAGAATTATTATTAAGACTTCTTTTGTGTGTATTAGAACACGATTTAAAGTATTTAAATATACATAATATTTCTGTACTGAAGAGGTTTGTAAAAAATAATGTTTGGGGTTTATTAATTCGAATAAACGTTTGAAAGTTTCACAATAAATGCTTGAAATTTTCATACGAAAATTTCACGCGATTTAAAGTTCAATCGTGTAAAAACTAATTCAGAAATTTATTTAGGTAAATTTATAAATATTTAATGAAATAATATTTCTTTTTATTATTCTATATATAATTATTCACATTTGTTTTATCTATGACTAGTAAACCACCACAAAAATAAACATCAATTGAAAATAACTAAACTTACTTACCCACAAGATAACTTTAAAATTGTTTATATCAGTAACTAATTGTTCATGGAAATACGTCTTCAAATTTATAGTTAAAAGTCTAAAGCTATACTAAGAGAAATAATTAAAAACAATCGAAGATAAAGTTTTATAAGAATACTGAATAACTTCATAATCTTAATGTATTCCCTAAAATTCATACTTCACACCCATGATTAAGCATTGAACCTTCCAAAAGAAATGTAGATTCTTTTTATCATATATTATCTCAATAGATGGCAGCAGTTTATAGTATAAAATGATTGATTTTTTTCTAATGCTTTAAGTGAAAATACCATGTTTATACCTAAGTGCAAGTTAATATTTTAACGATAGATGGCAGCAGCAGATAGAGGAAGGTTTTTAAGGATTTTAGTTTGTATTTATTAATTTTTATATCATCACGCTATTAATTTAGAAATTTTATGTATTACCACCCTTGATTCTAACAGATTAATTTTCTTAATATAATAATATGATATTAAATAGTTTAAGGACTTCATATTAACAACCTGTTTAAAATTATTTTATCTGAACTTTTTTTAAAAATATATAAATCCAAAATCAAGACCATTACAAAATTAATTAAACGTTTAAACGAGCCTAAAAGGCACGATTTGAACCATCAAACTGCAGTGTTTATGAATTAAAAGTGATTCTAGAGAATTAATTTTTATCTTTTAAATAAAGTTCAAGAATTATTTCAAGTATCTAAAGCATTATTATTCATAGATTTTATAATGTCTTTAATATGTGATTTATCCGAATACTGAAATTTGTGCTTGATTAAACAACTAAAGAGAAATCTTTGTTACAAATAATTTGAAATTATACTTTAATTTAGTCATCATTTCTTATTTGTTGTAATATTTCTAGCTAATTATTAAAATTATCTCTTTGACGTCAACGAGCATAAAATTCACTGTAAAACATTGGTCCTCTAATTTTTCAGTTATCTATTCCCTAAATTTTCCTTGGCATCCTATGTGACGTTCTCAAAAGTTGTTTATTATTATTATTATTGTTATTATTATTATTATTATTATTATTATTATCGTTATTATCATTATCATTATTATTATTATTATTATCATTACATTATCATTGTTATTATCATTATTATTATCACTGTTATTATTACTATCATTATTATCATCATCATCATTATTATTATTATTATTATTATTATTATTATTATTATTATTATTATTATTAATAAATTGTCAATAATTTATGGATAGGTTCAACAAAAATAAATTACATTTCAAATTACTAAATTTAGAGAATAAATTTCAATAAATACAAGGATTATTGAAATGATGAACCTATTGATTGCTTCATATTTTCCCAAATTAAATTGCATTCATCTCTTCGGTTGTAACATTGATTTTCTAGCAATACTACGATTTTATTACAGCAACAGTCGTAAATTAAGTTTCGCACTAATGATATATAGTAAATAGAAGTTGAATTACATCTTTAAACGGGTAGCAAGGGATATTCAATTTTTTATTGACAGTGAATTTAAAGCTGCAAGTTTCTATTTTGTACACGCAGGGGCGGACTAAAACCTAGGAAGCCTAGGCACGTGCCTAGAGCCCGTAATTTTTGGGGCCCGAAAGTTAGGTTTTTAATTTTAATTTTTATTTAACAGAAAAACGTGATATGCATAATTATTGCTGAAACGTATCCAAATTATGCCGAGTCGTTGATTGATAAAGTCGCCAAGTGTCGACGAGCGTGCTTATGCATCCACTCCCGCGAGTGTTGATGTATGTAAGTACGATCGAGCCTAGAGTTTATCAAAACTATCAACAATAAATTCAAAACAATTTTTTCATGATAGGATTTTAGTGACTCTTCAAATGAGGAATTAAAATGCTAGGAACAATATTTAAACCTAGCAGAACCGGAAAATAAAGTATTAAAATTTAAGAATTTTATAAGTAAAGAAAATATTATTTCGCCTGTATCCATGTGGTCATTTATTCAGGAAAATAATATTATTACAACATTCCCTAATATAACCCCTTCCGGTATGATTTAATAATGAAAAACTGTGCATGAAATAACCATTTAATTTTTATTTAAAAAACTTGTTTAATTTTACAATTCTTACATATTCTTAATTAAAATCCACTTTTTACATAGTGTTAAATAATATCAGAAACAGTAAAATTAAGAAAATATCAAAGCAAAACATTAATAAAGTATACAGATAATAGTCTTCAAGCTAGTGGTACTTTTCAAAACAAAGTGCAAAGGAATTCTTAATTGTTTACACCGCCAAGTAGTCTCACTTTTAATTTGATTCTTGTAACACACACGGCATTTCTTAGTAGGTTTTCTTTTATTATGACTCATTACTTTGGCAATGACTTGTACCAAGAAATTCTAAGTAAACAATATGCAATAGTGACTTGTGATTTTCACAAGTGATAAAAGTGTTACCAAATTCAGTACACTAGAAATTTTAAACTAAATTAATTATCATATTTAACAGTAACTTTAATCGCATGACAAGTGTAGCTCGTCATTGTGCGGTATGGAATGAAAAACTAATGACGAGCTAGACTCGTCATTTTACCGAAAGGGGTTAAACATAATTCTGAGAATTTATTTAACCCTTCCAATAAGCAATGAAAGCGGTTAAAGATCATTCTCAGTAATGGCCAGAATAAAAAAAAATTAAGATCCACATTAGGCCAACAAAAACTAAATAGTTTATCTTTACTTTATATAAAAAACAATTATTAAATAACTCTTTTAATTATGACAAACTAATTGACGAGTTTGCAGAATTAAAAGTGGGAATAAAGGCAATATAACTAATCAATCTGGGTATATTTTTTAAATATTATTCTTTGTTTTAATAAATTATTTTTTATTTAATTTTTTGTACATGTATATTATTTTTTTTTCCTTTTTTTTCTTGGAATCTGATAATTATATAGAACTACATACTATATTCTATAAAACCAAACTACCAAACGCAAAGTATGTCTCATAACTGAAAATAGGCCCGAAACTACAATATTGCCTAGGGCCCGCTTTAACCTTAGTCCGCCATTGTGTACACAGAACAGATAAAAATATAGCTTCTAATGCAGATATTAATACACTAGAAGCTAAACTGCTGTATGAAATTAAAGCTGAATATCCTTGTTTTATTCCCTAAACCTCAATTATTCAATTAAGTTCAATTTGATTTATATTTTGATAAATATTTTTGATAATCCCATGATAAATACTATTCTTTAAATTTCTAATTTCCCATTAGTTTTTTTTAATTTTCTTTAATCTAAAGCAATGGGATAACGAACATAATTGGTGCCCAAGGCACAATGTCTTTTTGCCCCCCCCCAGTCCGAAATACATAGAATGAGGACCACTGGCGCCCCATTTCGAGAGGTATCCGTGCATGATAACCCCCTTGACCCTCCCCACTTAGTCCACTTATTTTAAAATTATTAGTTAACTTTAAAATGTTATGTTTGCAGATTAAAAAATACATTTATCTAATATTTCATTTAAAAATTTAGTTACTAATGCAAATATTTCAATAACTATCTTGTGGGTAAGTAATCATTGATTTTTTTATTTTGTGTACATATTTATGCTTTTATTTTTTCATATATATTACTTGAAGGCCAAAATGAATACTGTTTTCAAAATTAGATTTCTATTAAAGAATAACTAAATGTTTTATTCTGTAACGAGCGTAACGTTTCATGTTATGATGAATAACATATATATATATATATATATATATATATATATATATATATATATATATATATATATATATATTCCCTCTATGGTGTGAGTAATGTTTTCATGGAGTACATTAGGACACATAATCGCCAGAGAATAATCCCTGGTGTCTGTGTGCTACGTGAACAGCGTTTCAGACCAGAATCACCCCTTCATAGCAACAGTATTTCAGGCGTGGGTTGGTGTTTGCCAACAGGATAACGCACCATGTCATGAGGGTCGAATCATCAGAGAGTGGTTCGAAGAACATTCCAGTATCTTTCAAGTCATATCTTGGCCTCCAATTTCCCCTGGCATTAATCCAATAAAGAATTTGTGGTCCCACCTGGGAAACTAAATTGGTTCTGTCATGCTACCCCTTGGCAATGTGCGGGAACTGCAGCACCAGTTGGTGAGGGCGTGGTACCAATTACCTCTTTTTACATATCAGCAATTTGTGGAGTCAATGCCACGCCGAGTGCTGCCGGTTCTGAGGACTAAAAGTGGTCCTACAAATTATCAAGATGGTGGTCAGATGTAATGTCTGTTATGAATTTGCTGATATTTTGTATTATTTTGCTATCAAATCAATAAATGTATTTTATTTGTATTTGCTTTAGTTTTTATTTAAATTTTAATCCATCAAGTAGTTTTATATTTGTAAATAATGCATAAAACAAAAATAAAAAAAATTATAATTTCTTTTTTAATTTAAAGTTATAGTTTTTATATGAATGAGATTACGTGTATAGTTCTTCGTTATAAATTAGGAAAGGGGCACAAAAAAATGCATTACGCTGTGGGCAGAACTTAGTGTGAAGAGATTTATTCACTCAAATATTTTGACCAAGCAGAAACTTCATGAGATTTAGCTTTATCTTATCATCGGTGTTCCCAGACAGACTTGGAACATGTTCGACCACTACAAAAATCGCATTAAGACTGTGAGTATGTAAAACTGTTCCATAGACTGACCACGAGATTCATAATTCTTGTGGGATAGTTCTTGAGTCCACAGTTTTTTATTCGTTGTAGTGTATCAGGGCAGCAAAGCTGTACACGCACTCACACACGTTTATAATTTCAAAAACTGTTTGATTATTTAGGAGAATTGACATATGGGTTAGGAAAATGTACGCATGAGTCTCGTATTTGGCATTTATTGTTTCAGTCTGTGGTTGTGAGAGTGGTGGTTTGGTTTGGTTAGGTCTTTGGTTGGCTAAGGTCTACTATTTTGATACAGGAGGGCTAATGAAAGGGAACCTATATCTTAAAGCCAATTCTAAATAATTAAGAACGTCCCTCCTTTCAGCGAAATCAAATTCTGCGATCTCTAGTTCCGAAAAGCATCGTCCTAGCAATTCAATCGCTGCTTTTAACCCCTTCCAGGTTCATTTTATCTCGGGATTATGGGTCAAAAAATGTCAATTTTTTATGCTTATTTTCATACATACATAGCTTTTTAAACATAATAGCATCATTCGCATACAAAATTTCCTAAAAATTAATGTAAAAAATTCAATTTAAATAAATGAGTAATTTACCTGTATAGTTGGCTTTCTATGCGTTAGAAATCATTAGACTTTGGAGTCAATTCACACTAATTATAAATATAAAGCTTAGAATACCTAGCTTTTATCTTGAATTAAATTTTATTTATATTCTTTGCATTTACGTAAATGATTATGAAATTATTAATCAAAATTTGATCATGTATGATACAATTGGAAACACGGTACTGCACAGAGTTCAACATCGCAATCTGGACAGTAGAACCTTGTTTCTCTCCTTACCTTCTTCCCTCTGCTGTCTCTCTTTGAGCAGTAAATAATCTAGTAGCCAGAAAAGTAAACAAAAGAATTCGAAACCATAAAAAGCACATGTGAGATAATTTGGGAAAGACTGACTGCACAGTGTAAAATTTCACAGTGCCCGAACTACACTCGGGATGAGCCAGGATGGTACATTTCGCCTGCCCGAGTTCAGCTCGGGAAAAACCATGAAGGGGTTAAGAATCATAGAAAGAATTCAATCTCAGAGAAACACTTTCTTTATTTCTTTCGGAGGTCAAGAAATTGAATATTAACACTTGGCATGCGGGTATACTTCACCGCCAATTTACGCGTGCAGCGGGCGTTTTTTCGTGAATCGCCCGAAAGTTTAGTTATTCAGAAAAATCGCAGTAAATAGAAAACTACTTTGTTTTTATGAACGAAACTTTTTTTTTATTTTACACTTTAATATATACTGTATGATTATTTAACAAAAAAAATATATATATTTTTACGAAATCCCAAAAATGAACAATTTTTTAAATTAAAGTCCGATAATCTGTCAGCACTTATTTCTTCATCACTATCTTTGTCCCAACGGCTCATTTTATCAATTTTGTATTCAACAATAAAAAACCAAGCTTCAAATTGACGAAATACGAGTTGCACATTCTGGAGCTAGGAATTTGATTGAAGACGAAATAATGCAACAAAAGACCGAGTAACTCGACAATCATAACTTGTGGAAAGAAAAAATCTAAAGCGTTGCATAGCAACGCAAACAACACGCATATAATGTCACACATACATATAATTATACGTATTTAGTAGATTTGTGGTGGTTAGCGGGTATCTACCACAAATCTACTAAATACTATTTTTAAGTGACCCGCGCTCCAGTGACAGACTGCAAAAAACGTAAAAATACGTTGCCTGCAAGCGAAGTGTTAAAAAAACTAATTGAAATTTGGGAAAATTTAAGAAACTTTAGAGACAATATTTTTTTATATATTAGACACATATATGACTTAAATGTCTCAGTTATTACTTTAAGAAATAATTTTAAGACATTTAAAAGTAAATAATTTCTACAAAATTAGGATTTCTACTATATAAATACATTAAATTTTCCACTAATCTCAAACAACGCTCATTTTTTCTCCTTCAAAATCGAAACATTAAAGCTAAGAATAATTTCAAAATAAGTCAAAGAAAGAGAATTTATGTAAAATTCTAACATAGAAATCAACGCTATTCTCGTAGAGAAACATAACCTAGTATCTTCCCTTATCATTTTGTTGAATCATGAGTTTTATTTTTAATTCACACCATGATTCAACAGACTTGATAGCGGTTGTGTACCAAGCACGTCGACTGGCTGTTTTTATTTACTCACAACCAGTATTTTCAAGAGTTTTTATCTATCATAACTTTTCCCCATTTCGTCTAAAAGAAACGACCTAGAATAACGTCGTATTCTTTTCATTTCCTCTTCTGGAAGAGAGTCAAACTCGCAGATAGAAACATCTGGACATCAATAAATTTTCTTGCGTAAATAAACTTCTCGATTTCCGTTGGATTAAAAAGAAAACAATGAAATCTTTGGAGCACTCATTACTTTATCAACAGAAGTCTGTGCGCGTGGGGTACAGGAAGTTAATTTTATTTATGTTTTTTTTTCTCCGCAGTTTGTTGTAAAGATAACAGTTTTAAATTAGAAAAAAAAATCCGTACGTTAGATTCGGTTATCCATAATGAATGATAAATGGGAAATCTTAAAAAAAAAGTCCAATTAAACCATAGTCGACTCTCGATATCTTAGAGTCATCAGAACCAAGAAAAATATTCGAGATAATCGAGTTCGAATATAAGTCGAGATCGATAAGTTCGAAATAATAAAAAAAACCGAACGTTTTGTCATTCTGGGGTATTGGCCATTCAAATTCGATCCCTTTGAATATAAGTCAAGTTTGATAATAAGTCGATATCGATAAGTTCGAAATAATAATAAAAAAAACCGAAAGTTTTGTCATTCTGGTTTATTTGACCATTCAAATTCGGTCCGTTTGAATATAAGTCGATATCGATAAGTTCGAAATAATAATAAAAAAACGTTTTGTCATTCTGGGGTATTTGACCATTCAAATTCGATCCGTTTGAATATAAGTCGAGTTCGATAATAAGTCGATTTAAGTTCGAAATAATAATAAAAAAAACCGAACGTTTTGTCATTCTGGGTATTTGACCATTCAAATTCGATCAGTTTGAATATAAGTCGAGTTCGAATATAAGTCGATATCGATAAGTTCGAAATAACAATAAAAAAACAGAACGTTTTGTCTTTCTGGGGTATTTGACAATTCAAATTCAGTCCGTTTGAATATAAGTCGAATTCGATAATAAGTCAATATCGATAAGTTCGAAATAATAATAAAAAAACGTTTTGTCATTCTGGGGTATTTGACCATTCAAACAAAAGTTAAATTAAAACATAACAATAAAGCAAAATAATTTTTGTTTATATAGATAAACTATTAAATTGATCTTTAAAAATGACGATTATAGGAATTGAGCAATAATAACCATTAATACCTAATATAAATAAAAATTGTTTTATTATATTTAAATTCAGAATAAAGTATTAAATATTTTATACTATCCTATAAAATTAATTTATCTTATTTAAGAAATCATTAATTTTTATACAAAGCATTAAATTTATCCTTTGATATGTTTAACTAATTTTAATTTCAACGATGAATCTCAATAGTGCCTAACTAATATACGATCGAACTTATGCATAAAAATTAAAGAGTTATTTTCCTCATTTGTGATATTGTGATGTTATTCTTGAAATAATATCTTCAGAGTTCGTGTACCCAACAAGTTTTGTATATGGATCTACAAAGTCAGAAAAGCATATTAATCCTTTGCAAACGATGTCACTACATCACAGTTGATCAATGTCATTACATAACATTGATTAAACCTTCATCACCTTTTACAAAGAGTTGGGAACGAGATGCAAAAAGAACAGCCTTGAGTTTTACAAAACAATTAGATATAGTTTCCAAACGCATTTCATTTCACCAAGCCCTAAAAATTATTCTTATAAATTTCGAAACACAAACGGAAGTGTCATGTGCTTAGAAATCTTTTCAATAATTATTCATTATACCTGAAAAATTATTATTGATTACAATGGCGTCTTGGTGTATCAAGCGAAGTAAAATAAAGTTCGTAATATCAAGGGGAACATATCCATTCAATTACATTTACATAAATTTGGAACGTCTAAAAAAAACTCAATATAGCGGAAAGTCGAGAAATTTAGCACTTACTAAAAATAAATAAATAAATAAATTAGGAATAAGTACAGTTTTTAAATGTTTAGCGTTTAATTAATGTATTACTGCTTAAAATTCAACTGAAAATCTATATTTTCAATACTTTTAGTCACCGAATGGTACTATGTAAGATTTCTCATAACTATATTTTCTTAAAAAGTTACTGCTCACTTACTGTTCAAAGTAAACAATAAGAAATATTACATGTGTTCAGTGCAGACTCCTTGCATTATGGTCGTCGTTGTATAGTTTCATCTCCAGCTTGTGGCACTAAAAAGGTTGTTATAAATTTAACCCAGCGTGTGTTGATGTTCTGTTGAATGTTTGTCTATACACGGAAAATAAAAGTTTAAAGATGCCTTCATCTAATTTTTGTTTTCTATAACATCTCCAACATGTGTTAACACAGAATTATGAATTACCCTCCGCTCCAGTATTTGGTCCTCTTTATTAAATCTACTCTTTAAGAGTTTCACCATTTTCATATTTACCTATTATCTCGATTTTCTGTGTTCTCAGCCTCTTTTACTTCATGCTTCGACGTTATAACCGAGCCGTGTTCGTTAAAGGTGACCAGGGCAAGTAAAATATGTTGGTGGTCACAATGTCCTCCAAGTTCTCAATCAATACCTTTGTTGGTGGCAGGGCAACTCTATGGGTCTTCTGCTTCGTCCCTGCTTCAAAATTACGAGGACTCACACTAGGGCAAGAAATCTTACTTTACGAGTGGATCGGGACAGCCAATTTCTGTGCAACAGTTCAAGGGGGGGATTACTTGGTTCATTGGCGCCATCTATTTACTAATATATTAACTAAACCTATTTAATTAATCGTGAGATCGTGTCAAGAATACACTGATGCACACCTTCCGTTAAACAATGAAAGGTGTACATGAACTATTATACATTCCTCTAGCTTAGTACATTATTTTCCCTAGTACACCAAGCAATTTTCCAGGATGCACAAGATTCACAAGACAAATACAACAATTACGTTGTAACCGAAAGGCATACTTAAAAGTTTATTAGAAATTAGAGAAGCACGAAAAAAAGCAATCATGTCGCGTGGGCTCAAGTGCTATCATGAATTATTGATTCATACAAAGTATCGTCTTCCACGTATATAGTTATTAAACCCGTATCCTGGTTAAGACTTATAAAATAAAGACTACTCATAATCTCCACCGTGGAGAGTGTGATAGAAGATAAAATAATCTTCATTTATTTCTGTTTCCGTCTCAGCACGCCACACTGTGTAAACATTCTTACATAAACATCTAAAATAAATTCAAATTCATCTGTCAGACGAACAATACAAGAGGGAGAAAAAGAGAAAGAAATCCTCAAGAGATTCTGGGGTAAAATCTATTCCCAAACACACGAAATGCAATATTTTTATTAAAAGAACAATTCTTCCTTTTTAAAATTCTGTTTACTATACCTCCCACGGGTTTTACATCATTTCCATTTCTCCGCTAAAATCTAGATACGACTAATCCTTTTATCAAATAATTAATGTTAAAACAAAGACACTTGCATTAATAGAAACTCTTTTGTTTTTCTTACTGACGGTACGTGTTGAAACCATTGTTTTGCAAATGAAACAAGACAATTCTATTTCCTGCTGCGGTTTCGCACGGCCCTGGAGATCGCACATCGTAGACCTTTAACCCTCGTATTTAAGGATTTTAAGTTATATAAATATTCGCCAGTTGAATACATAGCTGTATTTATTCTTCGCTGTGGGATACAAGCACACCTTTAGATAAATGAGTGTTAGTGTTTATACATTGAAATCCTGAATAGGAAAAAATTGCTTTCATAACACATATTGAAATGTACTGCTTTGAAAAGTAAACCACTCAAATAGATTTTCGAGGTCTACAGATCTTGATTTGTGTGGGAAATGTTAGATTTTGAACGCCTATTACGATATTTCTGTCTTCGCCTAGATATTAATATACTATGGGGAAATAAATTAGGGTATTTGCCCTTTCTATAGATGATTCTTTATTGCATTTGTATGTTCTTATTCTTTTAAAATCGTTGAGTGAGTCAGAATGAGGGAAGCACTTCTCAGCAGTTTAAGTTTCCTTTTGCAAAAACATCTGAACCACCTTCTCACACACAATGCAATGGCGTTATGCGTGACGGGGGGGGAGGAATGAAATTGGGAACATATATAGTCCATTTCGAACTCTTGTATAAATTCCCAATGTAAAATATTTACATATTTTCCAGCGAAACTGTCTTTGATTTTCCAAGCTTCTGAGGGAGGTACAGTAACATTAAGACTTAAAATTCTTGGTCTATTTAAAATAGTTAAATTTACAATACAAGCCTACATTCAAAAAGGAAAGAAATTGAAAATATGGTGAATAAAATATCTGTCTGGTAACTTATTCTAAAGCTGAAATAATTATGTGCTTTCTTCCAAATCGATGCATTATTTTGACTGTGATGAATTTCAAGAGTTATCTGTTTAAATTTTTAAGTATTATCTAATTTAAAATGGTATAAAGGGATAATTTTATGTAGCTGTAGAAAACCTATTACCTTGCTATTACAAAGCATAATATCTGGAACATATATAGTCCATTTCGAACTCGTGTAAATTCCCAGTGTAAAATATTTACATATTTTCCATCGAAACTGCCTTTGATTTTCCATGCTTCTGCGGGAGGTACAGTAACATTGAGGCTTAAAATTCTTGGTCGATTTAAAATAGGTAAAGTTAAATTTTACTATACGTCTTCATTCGAAAAGGAAAGAAATTCAAAATATGGTGAATAAAAATATCTGCCTGGTAACTTAATCTCATAAAGAAACTAATTATGTGGCTCATCACAAATCAATGCATTAATTTGATTGTGATGAATTTCAGCAGTTATCTGCTTAAAATTTTAAGTATTATCTAATTTAAAATGGCATAAAGGGATAATTTTATGTAGCTGCAGGAAACCTATTATCTTGCTATTACAAAGCATAGCGTGACGGGGGGGGGGGGAGGAATGAAATTGGGAACATATATAGTCCATTTCGAACTCTTGTGTAAATTCCCAATATAAAATATTTACATATTTTCCAGCGAAACTGCTTTTGATTTCCCAAGCTTCTGCGGCAGGTACAGTAACACTGAGGCTTAAAATTCTTGGTCGATTTAAAATAGGTAAAGTTAAATTTTACTATACAGGTCTACATTCGAAACGGAAAGAAATTGAAAATATGGTGAATAAAATATCTGTCTGGTAACTTATTCTAAAGCGGAATTAATTACGTGCTTTCTCCCAAATCGATGCATTATTTTGGCTGTGATAAATTTCAAGAGTTATCTTTTTAAAATTTTAAGTGTTATCTAATTTAAAATGGTATTAAAAGGATAATTTTATGTAGCTGTAGAAAAGCTATTATCTTGCTATTACAAAGCATAATGAAATCGGCAACATATATACTCCATTTCGAACTCTTGTTTAAATTCCCAATGCAAAACATTTACATAGTTTTCAACGAAACTGTCTTTGATTTTCCATGCTTCTGCGGGAGGTACAGTAACACTGAGGCTTAAAATTCTTGGTCGATTTAAAATCGGTAGAGTTAAATTTTACTATACAGGTAGCTATTCGAAAAGGAAAGAAATTCAAAATATGGTGAATAAAATATGTATCTGGTAACTTAATCTCATAAAGAAAATAATTATGTGCCTCCTCACAAATCATTGCATTATTTGATTGTGATGAATTTCAGCAGTTATCTGTTTAAAATGTTAAGTATTATCTAATTTAAAATGGTATTAAAGGGATAATTTTATGTAGCTGTAGAAAACCTATTATCTTGCTATTACAAAGCATAATGAAATCGGCAACATATATAGTCCATTTCGAACTCTTGTTTAAATTCCCACTGTAAAATATTTACATATTTTCCAGCGAAACTGCCTTTAATTTTCCACGCTTCTGCGAAATGTACAGTAACACTAAGGCTTAAAATTCTTGGTCTATTTAAAATTGGTAGAGTTAAATTTTACTATACAGGTCTTCATTCGAAAAGGGAAGAAATTCAAAATATGGTGAATAAAATATATATCTGGTAACTTAATCTCATAAAGAAAATAATTATGTGCCTCCTCACAAATCAATGCATTAATTTGATTGTGATGAATTTCAGCAGTTATCTGTTTAAAATTTTAAGTATTATCTAATTTAAAATGGCATAAAGGGATAATTTTATGTAGCTGTAGAAAACCTATTATCTTGCTATTACAAAGCATAATGAAATCGGGGATATATATAGTCCATTTCGAACTCTTGTTTAAATTCCAAATGTAAAATATTTACATATTTTCCAGCGAAACTGCCTTTAATTTTCCATGCTTCTGCAGGAGGTACAGTAACACTGAGGCTTAAAATTCTTAGTCTATTTAAAATTGGTAGAGTTAAATTTTACTATATGGGTCTTCATTCGAAAAGGAAAGAAATTCAAAATATGATGAATAAAATATATATCTGGTAACTTAATCTCATAAAGAAAATAATTATGTGCCTCCTCACAAATCAATGCATTAATTTAATTGTGATGAATTTCAGGTGTTATCTGTTTAAAATGTTAAGTGTTATCTAATTTGAAATGGCATAAAGGGATAATTTTATGTAGCTGGAGAAAACCTATTATCTTGCTATTACAAAGCATAATGAAATAGGCAACATATATAGTCCATTTCGAACTCTTGTTTAAATTCCCAATGTAAAATATTTACATATTTTCCAGCGAAACTGCCTTTGATTTTCCACGCTTCTGCGGGAGGTACTGAGGCTTAAAATTCTTGGTGTATTTAAAATAGGTAGAGTTAAATTTTACTATACAGGTCGCCATTCGAAAAGGAAAGAAATTCAAAATATGGTGAATAAAATATCTTTCTGGTAACTTAATCTCAAAAAGAAAATAATTATGTGCTTCCCCACAAATCAATTCATTAATTTGATTGTGATGAATTTGAGAAGTTATCTGTTTAAAATTTTAAGTATTATCTAATTTAAAATGGCATAAAGTTATAATTTTATGTAGCTATAGAAAACCTATTATCTTGCTATTTCAAAGCACTATTATTTATTAATCCATATCAAGTTAAAGGTTATAAAGGAACAGGGGTGGCCGACCTGCGGCTCCCGAGCCACATGCGGCTCTTTGAAAGATTATTTGTGGCTCTCGATAAATGTACCCGAATTCGCTTTTCATTTTAGTGTCATTATATTTAAAAAAAAATATTACAACTAATGCAGCTCCGGCAATGCTGGGCAAAAAAATCGGTCTTATTGGACTTTTAAGAGATGATTCTGAAATTCCACAATTCATACCGATTCACTATATAATTTACCGAGAACATCTAGTTTCAAAATAATTATGTGCCTCCTCACAAATCAATTCATTAATTTAATTGTGAGGAATTTGAGAAGTTATCTGTTTAAAATTTTAAGTATTATCTAATTTAAAATGGCATAAAGTTATAATTTTATGTAGCTATAGAAAACCTATTATCTTGCTATTACAAAGCACTATTATTTATTAATCCATATCAAGTTAAAGGTTATAAAGGAACAGGGGTGGCCAACCTGCGGCTCGAGAGCCACATGCAGCTCTTTGAAGGATTATTTGTGGCTCTCGATAAATGTACCCGAGTTCCCTTTTCATTTTTGTGTTATTATATTTTTAAAAATTATTACAACTGATGGAGCTCCGGTAACGCTGGGTAAAAAAAAATCGGTTTATTGGGCTTTTATGAGATGATTCTCAAATTCCACAATTCATATCGATTCACTGCATAATTCACCGAGAATATCTCTTTACAAAATATTTAAAATATTCTGAAGTTATGAAAACAGTGTAACACATTGTAAATTACATTCGCACACACACAAAAAAAAAATTGACAATTCAAGAAATTAATTGAAAAATTAAAGGACGAAGAACTTTTAAATGACATTCAATAAATTCTGTAAAAAAAAAATGAATACCTTTATTGCGTACCTTTTAAATATGTATTTAATTGCGGGTCGCAAAAAAATTCAAATTTTGTAAAATGGCTAGGACTATCAAGGAGCTTGGCCACCCATGTTATATAACATTAAGATAAACAGAGTGTTTTTAATTTCAAATCTAAATAAACCCTTTAATAATTTAAACCAGACATATATACGTTTGTAAACCAAGTATACGTTTGCTATGTAATAATATGTATGGAAAAGAAGGATATTAATTAATAAAACCAACTCATATTTTGCTCAATTCTAATTACAGTTTTGATGCCATATTTAGGAGGTATATTTCAAAAATTTTAAAACCTATTTCAAAGTAAAGTTGAGTAACTCTCTCATAATCACTATGTTTAAATATTTATAATCATTTTAGTGATGGTGCTAAAGAGTCAGTCAGAAGTTATCTCTTTGTATTAAAATGTATAAAATATTGCAAAGGAGAATATTTAGTCACATTTGAAATTAATATTTAAATATCTTCATAGAAGCATATCTTAAATGAATAGAATCCCCTATATAATAGTAGCCTAAGTTATCTGTAGTTTGTCCTCGAATTTATGAAGAGGTTGGACCTGGAATGGATAGAGGCATCCATATTGGATTCTAAATGAGTTAGGGTTAACAAAATTCAAAGCGAGTAAAGTTTTTTTTGTCCTAAACTATCGATCCTATTATAAAATAAATTGGTATAAATATGCTTCATATCACAGCGAAAAATACTGTCGTCTTTAAAACGCTCGAAATCCATCCCTTCCCTCCTTATAAAGCCATTATTTCAAGACCTATTTTCTACCGTTAAGAGAAGGCGAATAAATTTATCAATTTATCACATAACAAATACGTAAAAATAACATATTTTTAGGATTATGACATCTTTCCTATAACCATCTCATTTAATCATTTCTTATTGTAAATTATTTAAATATCGTCTGCATTATTTTCCTACGTTTCTTCACTTAACTTAATTAGTATGTAAATAATTTCCTTTTATATTTGGCTTATTATAACAGATTAGGTACATATGTGATAATTTTAAATTTAATCATCGATTATTTTTAGCAAAAAACAAACCATTTTTTTACCTGTCTCATAGGGTACTTTACAATTCTGAAAAATTAAAAATTTTACTGATCCCGTCATATGACAGACTATATGCTAGTAAAGAACAAATTTCAATCAGGGCAGAAGAAATATCGATAGCTGCAAGTAAAAACAATTAATTAGGTTCTTGTTATTATTATCATAGTCCTAATGAATATATAAATCTCAGTACATTTGTTTTGTACTTGAATCAATTTAAATAAAAAGAAATTTAGTTAAGTTTCAAGCCAACAAAGCTTCAAAGAAATTTGGTTTTATCTATACAATCAGACATGTTTATATATTAACCAAAAGATGAGAATTTTTGTACAGCTAGAAAAATTGAGACTTCATTGAGTAAAATACATTGTGTTAATCAATCTGGTCATTCATAAAATTTACATGAATACATAATGTTAATTTTCTGTAAATAATAGTATAAAATATCCATCAACAAAGACTTGTGAACTGTTTTTATTTCATTTTTCAATTCTAACGATATTTGTAATATCTTAACAGTAGTTTTAACTATGATATAAGTAGAAATATTATCCAGACCTGAAACTTTTAGGTAAAACAAAACAAGTAATCTCCGATAACACTTGTAAGATACAAATCGACTTACAATGAACTAATATACAAGGAAAATATTTAATACTTTGGTAAATAAAAAAATTACAAAAAATAGCTTTACATTCTATTTAGTACTTCAATTTAAAGTATTTGAATATTGGCATCTATTGACTATGAATTCAGCACCAGATGGCAGCACTAAACAAACGATATTTTGTTTTTCCTTTTCATTTCCATATATTCTCTATGATATGAGATAATAAATTATATCTGAAATATTCCTAAACGTTAGTGAATTTTAATTTTGCCAATAATAACTTATCTAAATTCATAATAGTGTAATCGACATCTAAAACATTAAATGCTGTTTATGCTGTCTTAATTGAAGATTACTCTTAGAACTTTTTTCAGTTTTATTATTACAGACAAGCATTTAGCCCTTTATATAACGGGATCAGTCAAATTTTCCAGAATTGTTTTAATTACCCAATGAGGCAGATAAAAATATGGTTTGTTTTTTGGCTGAGAATTATCTGGTACACGCTCAATAATTTGCTTATCTTCATACTCCTCTAAAGTCTCCCGATACTGTGAATGCAGTTTAGAATCACGTTGAATTTCATTTAGAAAGATAATTCAAAGTTTTCTTAGATACGTCGAAATAATCGTTAAGTTCTTCCCAATTTTCTTGCCGTAGTAACTAATGGAAGTAACGGAATGAAAATATCATTTCTACTACACCCTGGAGGTAGACAGAATTTGTTGTTAATACCGGTGAAAAAATTTTCTTTGCAACAAAAAAATAATCTATGATTAAATTTAAAATTATCACATATATACCTAATGTATTATTTAAGCCAAATATAAAAGAAACTTATTTACGTCATATCTAAGTTCAGTGATAAAACGTATGAAAATAATGCAGACGATATTTAAATAATTGAAAATAAGAAATGATTAAGTGAGATAGTTAAAGGAATGACGTCATAATGCTAGAAAAAGAATGCTATTTTTACCTATTTATTATGTGATAAATTGATAAATTTAATCACCTGCTCTTAACCGGAGAAAATAAGGCTTGAAATAATAGCATCAAATGCTAAAAAAGGGGGAAGGGGTGGATTTCGAACGTTGCTAACCCTAACTCATCAAGAATCTAATATGGATGCCTGTATCCATTCCAGGTTCAACCGCTTCATAAATTCGAGGACAGACGGACAGATAACTTAGGCTATCGTTCGGAGAGAAGAATAAGAAAAAAAGAAATATCGGACGTTTCATACTGAAAGTTTTTCCCTGACTATGCAATATTTGACTAATTAGATATTTCTTCTTGTTATACTATAACATTAATTGTCCTTCATCCAATTAAATTTTTGTTCGTCTTCCGCTGTCTTTCAAATTGCAGGTAATATGCATTAACTACTTATATATGAGCGATGAATAATAAATCTAATAAATTAACCCTCTAAGCGGTTCGCACGTACAATTCCGATAAACCGATGATGACTTCAAAACGTACAATTTTCGACCTCCAAAAACGCTCCGAAAATGGATGTAATGTACATTTTTGCCAGTGCTTTCCCCCATGGAGTTTTGAGGTAGGAGGGTCAGGTCTATTGTTTAAGAACTGCACCCTTCTTTCACTGACATTTCTTGAGGGATGCAACCCTACTCCGTGAGATGATAGCTATTCATGGCTTTGTAAATCTCTATTTCGAAGTATTTCGTTTGCGGTAACAGATGTATCTCTAATTGCATCCCTTAAATATCTTGGATGACTTTCGTAAAAAAATATAAATAAGTCTCTCAAAGAATATTTCTTTTTGTACATTTAGAATCCATTATTTCTTATGGGATAATATTCGAGACTTTGCGAGCTTTATGTGTATTAAAAATTAACAATCTATAATATCTATTTATATATCTATATATAACCGGAAGTAAAGGGACAATAACGAGGTTGGGTTTTCCATATTACATTCTAGTCGATGAAGGGGGAAGGTAAAAATCATACAACTCTTTGGCCACTGACATTAAGCGTATTTTGGAGAATTGTTTTCTAGATGTGTTCCACTCGGAGGGTTAAACATTTGTTTATAAAAATAGTACATTTTTTTTATAAATAAGCTAGATTTTTAAATTTCAATACCGAGAGGAAGCACTTATTAAAATCACATTGCTTCTTTAAATAGTTGAATTATGAAATTTAAATCCATTGACAATATGTTGTTAAAAACACGACGTTCTTTTCAAAATCGTTATTTAAAAGAAAACTTTTTTGAAATTACATAACCTCTCTAAATCGACAACATAAAACACATTTTAATAATGCTTATAGTTTTATAACAAACTAATTAAAAGATAATGTTCAAAAATTTCAGAGAGACAGACAAAAAATTAGGCAATTGAAAAATCTAAAATCGCCAATAATGGGAGAAAAATTTTAAAATTCTCAAATTTAAAAAAGTAACAGGATTTAACACAAAAGCAAGTTGTAATTTTTCGATTGGATATATTTGACTAGAAACAGGGCCCGACTAAGATACTTTTGAGCCTAGAGCAATGATTGGATAATCATCCTACTCATGTAAAGACTATAAAATTGAATTAAGAAAATAATTCGCTTGCCTAAAATATCCTACCGCTTCATAAATTCGAGGACGTACGGACAGATAACTTATTCTATTATAGTATAGAGGATTTTGCTTGCACTAATTAGCAGTACAATTAAGTACAAAAAATAATTAACTATTTATTATTTTTTTTTAATTTTATAGTTAGTTTATTGTTATTTGTAATTTTATAGTTTATCAAATTTTTTTAATAACGAGGGGAAACTTTATTGTTAAGAATTTGCCCATACAACTCTATATATATACGAATTTGTTTATCATTTTATTACAGGATCACCATATAGGAGACCAACATTAATCTCCGGGATAAAGCAAACAAAGTGGCCCTTCATAGTTTAAAAAGCATGGACCAAGCACTGAGCCTCAAGGTGTGGTTTTCTACCTCCAGATGTATCGTTTGAGAACTTTGAGGATATTGTGGCCACACACTTATTTTACTTATCCTGGCTGCCAGTAAGAGCACGGTGGACTTTAACATGCTCCAGCCGGTTTTACGAGCCCAAGCTAGCATTAATGAACATGGATTTTTCTATAACGAATTAAATATTGTAAAATATTTGAAAATATACAAATGTTTTTCTTAGACAGTATTTTAGAAATACAAAACAAAACGCCGACATTTAAATTGGTAATCGATGGCAAGGTGCCGCCCCTAGGTGGTTTGCCGAACCCTAGAAAAGCTTCTGATGCTAAGCACTTGAAATAGGAAAGAAACTAGGCAATTATTTTCAGATACTATATAATGCAATTGTTGTTTTTTTTCAACTTTACAAAGCATTAGCATTGATTTTCTTTATTCCATGATATTACAATCTATCTAACTCTACAAAATACTCAAAATAATAGGTTACCTAATTTTAAGGTAAATCACCAATGGATAAATTCCAAAAGTAGAGATTGAGAAAAAGAAATTTCACCTGAAAGGTTTGGAAGTCACCAAAAGCGTGTAAAAGATGAAACTATAAAACAATAATTTTAACTTGTAACACAACAAGAAAAAGCATTTTTAAATAAAATACTACAGTGGACTGTAACGTATCACATAGCTGTAACGTATCCGGTCCCTGTTTCAGGTGACACAAGGAAGAATCAGGTGTATCTTGATTAATGAATTTATTTACACTTCTGCTATATACATCATTTCACCACTATAAAAAAAATTTCTGATCACAGGTAAGTGATTAGTACACGTAGGCCTTAGTAGAGACGGGTACCTACTAAATTCAGTCTCTGCCAAAATATGGGTGATTAGACGGAAGAAACAATTCGTAGATCTCGCGAAAGTTATCTGAAGTACAGGTAGGAGATCTAAACACAGTCAGTTCTGAAGAACTGCAAACAATCCTAAAGAGGATTATATTAGAAAAAGGAAACCCCAAGCACAGGGTATCGCTTCAATCTCAGCAAGAGATATATCCCACGACGGGATTTCGCTAAATAAAACTCTCCGATGGAGAGACTGGTCGAGGCGACTTCCGAGTTAGCCGATGAGGGCTACTCCTTAAAGAAAAGATCCCAAGGTGGAATTATAGCAAAAAACTCTCCGGTAGAGAGACTGGTCAAGGCGACCTCTGAATTAGCTGGTTGCTAGCTAACTAACTTCCTAGAGGCCTCACCCACACAATTTCATTATTGGGTCACCTAGCGATGACCTCATCTTCGACCAACTGGATTGGTCCGGGTTAAACAATCATCGGCAGCAGTGCCAGGGGTTTCCTGGAATTCTTAGCGGCTACATCTGAGCAGCGGCAAATCCTTTGTCGTTCCCGCGATCATCTTTTTGGCTGTCAGTGAAGGTGCCGTGTTGTCTGGCATATTGTTCCTTTACTATAAGGCATAACATTGTAGACATCGTGGTGCCGGGGAAAACAATCCTTTTGTATCCACACAAGTCTACCTCTCAAAGCAAAGTTCTTTGACGATACACCGCTAAATCCCGCCGTTACAGGACTCAGCTTAATGTGATCGCGGTTAACGTTATTAATAGCTTATTGTTATCAAAATCACTTGGTCCCGACTTTCTCTATTCATTTGTATGTTAAAATTATCGCTTTATGTGATCGTTACATCTGTTAATGTTATCATTTTTCAAACTAACTGGCAAAGCAATATTCACAATGTATTCAGAAGGAATCCATGCTTTCCTTTCGGTGTTTGAATTTCCGAGAATTCTGCCTCTTCCACCTAGGGAAATGGGAAATGAACAAAAGAGTGGAAATTTACACGTCCCCGGAATTGTGCTCGCTTACATGCAACTTGTCGCTATGGAAGCCAGAAAGCGAAATGATTTAACATTAAAACAAAAGATCAAAATTTTAATGTCGTTATGACAGGTAACCAAATATGAGTCAGCGCAACATTTCTCAGCCTCTAATGTGCAAAATTTTGAAAACTCGTGATGATCTTACGAGAAGAAATAAAGAAAATGAAAATATGGAGACACATTCCAGTAGCTTTCACATTAACAGAATCTGAAGTCTGTCAGATTGTCATAGGAAAATAAACGAATGATGCAACTGATGAGTCAGATGAATAATCTCTGGATATCAAGCCACCTCCTAGAAGTACTGAAATAAGAAATCCATTGAAAGTGTTGAAACGTGGAGTACAACACCGCTCCAATGACTTTAAAAAACATTATGATTACGAATAATTTATCAATGCGCTTCTTTAAAAAGTTGTAGACAGCCTAATTTTGCATATCGTTTATTGTTATCAACCGCTTATGGTTATCAAAATCATGGTGTCCCAAACTGATCACATTAAGCGGAGTCCACTGTATAATCATTCGATTGGCAAAATTTGACTCTATTATAGAGAGTAGATTGCATTTTTCTGGTCAAATTACACTTTTGATTAAATTATTTCCTTTTGAAAGTTGTTAATCTCTTTAAAGAAAAATATGTTCATGCTATAGAACAGGGGTAGGCAACGCGGAGCCCGCGGGCGCCATAGCGCCCCTGATCGATTTTTAATGCGCCCTCGCTGGACTAATGTAAATGTATGATAGCCAGAGCGATTTACTTACTCTTGTCAAACGGCGATATACAGCAAGTAGTCAGTTGAGTTTAGGATTGTGCATAGATTAGCAGTTTGCTAACCTTGAGCGTATCTAATAACACACACGTATTTTTTGTTAGTGTGTGATCGTATTTCGAATAGACCACGCGTAGACCGTGCATTTAAAACTACCAAGTAATCCGAATAATTCTTTTCTTTCAAAACCCTTCATGGATAAATGTAAAAGAAAAAGAACATATTATTTTAACGATGAATGGGAACATCTATATTGTTTCGTTGATTACAAAGGGAAGTGTATTTGTTTGTTGTGTAATAATAGTGTTGCGATTCCCAAGAAAAGTAATATTGAACGACATTTTAAGACCGTTCATACCAATTTTGACAGTGATTATGCAAAGAACTCTGAAATTAGAAGGGAAAAAAATTATTTCTTTAAAATCTTCAATAACTAACCAGCAAAGTTTTTTTACTAAACAACTTACATAAAGCAGCAACGATCGCGTCATATAAAATATCGCATTTGCTAGCTAAGAATAAAAAACCATTTACAGATGGAGAAATAGTGAAAGAAGCCATGTTAGAAGCTGCTGATTCACTTTTTGAAGAATTTAAAAATAAAAAAGAAATAGTTTCAGCTATAAACACGTTGCAATCCCCAATTATAAGAAATTAGCTGAAAATATGGACACCCAAGTTTCACACTGAATTATATGTATCATTATGTATGCCACCAACAAAATAAAGTTATAAAAAATCTTTTTTTTAATGCCTATTTATACCTGTTGATTATCTGTAAAATATGCGCCCTCGGTGATTTTCAAATTTAGTATCGCGCCCTTAAGGACAAACAGATTGTCGACCCCTGGTATAGAAGAAATACTTTAATATAAGAAATATATATATTGTCTACATAAAATATATTTCACAATACAAAGTCATCCTTGTGTAAATAAGAAGTAAAAAGATAGGCCAAAATAAAAACATTTATTTTATTTTATTTTCTTTTTTATCTGAACCTGGAAGAGATAAACTGATAAACATGTTAATTGTTTTCTTTTTATCAGTTTGATAATAGAAAGACAAATGATCTGTTATATTTGTTCAACAATATCAGATAAATTTTAAGGTGTTTTAAACTTGATAAAATCACACGAAACTCGAAAATATTCCTATTATTTAAATAATACTTACAACGTATTTCATTTAAAATATAAAATCGAATAGAATTGGTAGATCTCACTGTAATGCAGCCTCCACACTATGGCCAATTGTTCACCACTTCCTGATGGTGACCTTGAATGATGATTTATGGGTTGCATCCACACACTGGGCCACTAAATGAGCCGAGAGAGTGGATTCGTCCATAGGGTCTACTGCGCACTTTAGTTGCGCATCTGGCTGCCTTTGATCTTTGGAGAAAAACCGCTTCTGAAGCCATTGTAATGTATCCGGTCCCTGTTTATTGTGACACAATGAAGAAGCAGATGTTTCTTGATTAAATGACTTCTTTACACATAGCAGCTATATACACATTTCTATACACACAAAATACAATTTCAATTCACAAATATGAGATACAATAGGCATAGGCCTGAATAGAGTACACATAAGGTCCTTGCCGAATGGTTTAGTAACCGACAGAAGACAACAATTCGGTAGCTTCGCGTATAAGTACTCGGTAGTAATTACGTAGACAATACACTCAATTAGACGAGAGTGTTTGAAGTAGCAATTGGTATCTTCGAAGAAGATAAAAACAAAGTCAGAATTCCTAGGATAAATACACGTTCAATCCTGAAGAAGATGGAATCAAAAGAGAACCCAAGGTATAGGGTATAGTTATCAATCTCAGAAAGAGATATATCCCATGGTGGGATTTTCGCTAAGAAAACTCTCCGATCAAGAGACTGGTCAAGACGACCTCCGAGTTAGCTGACTGCTAGCTATCTCCTAAAAAGTGATCCCAATGTGGGATTATCGCTAAGGAAACTGTCAGATAGAGAAACTGGTCAAGGCGACCTCCTAATTAGCTGGTTGATATCTAACTAACTACTTGTTTTAAAAAAATCTCCTCTCGTCTATTTTTAGGGGAGGGACCTCTAAGAGAGGGGGCCTCACCCACAATTTCATCATTGGATCATCTGGCGATGATCTCACCTTCAAACAATTGGATTGGTCTGGGCTGGACAATCACCGGCCGAAAAACCCGGGAGTCTCCGGAATTTCATATAGGCGAAGATCCAACGTCGAGACATTCCCTTGTGGTTCCGATAATCATCTTTCTGGATGTCAAACTGGGCGCCTGGCCGTCTGGTCTGTTGTTTCGCTACTGTAGGGTGCAAAAGTCTAGACATCGTGGTGCCGGGGAAAACAACACCTTTGTCTCCACATAAGCGAAGTCCATTTCTCAAAGCAAACTGGATCTTTGATGTAGGCACACCGTTAAGGCACGCCGTTACACCATCGTCCGCCAAGGCCATTTTATCGTCTGTCATCGTCGACCTCGATAAGCCATACTCCCTCCAGACGATGGCAATGGCTTGTAGTGGACCATAATGTGAAGGGACCTTGAGAGTTTTGTAATTGTTATACTTGGACTAGTTTATATTTTATGAGAATTTTTGACATTAAAGAAATCATTAACCTTTTATTGTGTGGTAAAGAAGAAAAAACTAATTTTGTGAATTATTATTCTTAAAATTGTATTCTAGATTATATAGAAAAAATATTTGCTTAGTCTGTTCCTTTTAAATAAAGCTTGAGTTACATAAGCACTTACATAAGCTGTTCATTAAGCAATAAGACTCATTTTATTGTCAAGAAACTGTTGATCATAATAACTTCTGTGGAATAAAAAAAATATTGATGTAGCTATTAACAAAAGTAATCAATGAATTTCACATACAGGCTGATTTTAAAAATTTATACGTCCTTTATGCAAGTTTTTTCTTGTCGCCTATCGCCGTGACGTCTCACTAGTTTAACTATACATTTAAAACAATAAACAACATTAGTACAACAATATACAAAGGCTTATCCTCCATTAAAACAATCAGTTTCAAAGTTTCTGTTCTGCAGAATCACGAACAATTTCTTTCTGATTTAATTAGTCGTCAATATTGCTAACCCATTTAGACAACTTTCAGTATATCTGGATCTTAAATTGTTCAGTCTTCATAAAAGACTTACTATTGAATTTTAATTATTTACTAATTCATAATAGTTATTTTATTTTTATTTTGTATAGACAATATGTGCATGACGTCAGGTGCAGCAAGAATTGCACCTGAACTTCCCCGTTGGCAAAACATTTGAATTTCCTGCGGATTGTGCTTGTTTTGGGGTTTTAATTTTGTCAATTATTTGAAAATGATGACAAGCTGTTGTATGTATGACTGTACTAGACGTTTAAAAAAAGATGAAAAATTTTGGATTTTATTCCTTTTCTAAAGATCCTACATTGCGAATGCTTTGGATAAAAGCTTTGAAAAGGCAAGAGTGCACTCCAAGTTCTTCGAGAATTTGCAGCAAACTTTTTCAGAATGGTAATAAAAAAATCGTTAATCTTACTGTAATGTAATAGATTATATAAAATTATTATGCTCTATGGATTTTTTTATTATTACTAAGTTGTTTTTTTTCATATTTCTAATGTATTTTCTATGCTTTTGTGAGAAGTACTGTACCTATAAATGTAATTATTTTTTGTCCTTAAAATGATCAGGTTTTGCACATTTTTATTATTATTATTTATGTAATAGTTTATTGTGCCTGTTAACATAATCAAAGTAGTTATATTTTGATTATGATATTTAGTAATACTGTGTAAAATGTTTAATTTTTTTAAAAAATATATAATTTTGTAATAGCTAAAAAATCTATTTTGAATTACTTCGCCAGTTTCTAAAGTTTCCTTCCCCTTCCCTTAAAATTTAGTTTTATTGTATACGAGATCCATATCGAAACTCATAAGGTATAATGAAAAGAAGTAATGTTTTGCCAACGAAAAGTAGAGTTGTAATCAGCACTCCTATTTGTTTACGACCATGGACGTTCTCTATAGTTTCTGTTCTAACGGTTTTTTTTATTTCAACAGATGGCATCACCATGTTTTTATTGTTTTGCTTGTTTTTAGTATTATTCAAGGATAAGTTAAAATGGCTGTTACCTTGCTATTCGGTGTGAGTGTAATTCTATTAGTTTTTGTCTATATTCCATTCATATTCAGCAGTAAACATGTATTTAAAACCAAATTTACAATTCTAAATTAATTTTGTGTACCTTCAATTCGTCGTGATGCGTTTCATCATTAAAGACTGTTTCTATTCGACAATATACTTCTGTTTTGATTCATCATTTCGGTTTCTACAGATCCTATATATCAAATTCAAAAGAATAAAAGAAAAAGGTACACAATTACCTTATACAATTATTGATTATTCATTACTGTTGAACCTTTATAATAATTAATTGGCTTAAAAGGAAACCAAAATTCAAGATTTAAGGTTATTCGAAGTAAAATTATTTCTATTCAATACATAAATAATTTTTTACTATATTTTATTTACAAAATGTTCCTCTGATTGCAGCTGCAGCTACTTGCTGCGGCGGAAAAGTTCTTAAAGCAATGCTTGAATTTGTTTCGTTTTTAGGGGAAACATTGGATTAAGAAGGTTGACTAGATTTTCTTTTAAATTAATGGTGGTTTTGTCAATACAAAATATTGCCTCCGTAGGCAATCGCCTCCCTTGCCTGGCGTCCAAAGCCAGAAAAGTTTCTTTCCTGCAAATCGTGAACAACTTCTTTCAGATTTAATTTATTACTCAATTCATGTCAACATTGCTGACCTTTAAGACAATAATGGCTAAATCCCAGTTCAGGGGGCAAGCCGAACCAAGTTCAAATGTGAGGGATATCGCCAAATTCTAAAACTCAGTTTTCTGGCAAACCTTGCTCTATTTTTTATTTTCTATTTTATTTTTTTTTAATTTGTATTTATCTTAACAAAATTTCAAACCTTGTTTTTATTCAAAATATACTTTGAAATTGGGTATAAACTTAATACAAAACAACGTACTAAACATCACTTTGCGACAATTTGGCGATCACTTGCACAAAAATAGAGCCATGGCTACAGACCCCCGGAACTGGGATACCACCAAGACAATTTTAAGCATATCTGATTCTTAAATAATTTTTACTATATTGTATTGAGAAAATGTTCTTTCGATTGTAGCAACAGCTATGAGTAGATACAGAAATATTTCAAAATAAATATTCAAATTTGATCCGTTTTTAAGGCAAGCAATGCATTTTAGAACGTCGACTAGATCTTCTCTCTTTTGTTATACGGACTGGTAGTTTTGCCTCTACAAAGTATACAGTACAAAGTGTACAAAGTATCTCAGTCCACACATTTCGGGACACAAGCTTTCGTAATTTTTTTTTGTTCCGGTTTAACTGAAAAAATATATCCGTTCAGTTCAAGTTTTCATTCTGCCAAAAATAAAGGTTTTCGGTTCAGCTCCGAATGAATAATTTTATTTTATGCATATTCTTATTTGTACTAAAATTATAATTCTATCATAATTTAGAAGATTCTATCAAATTTTAGTTCGTAATTCTATCAAAATTTAGACGATTTTATTCTTTTTTAACTGGTACAGTAAATGAATTGATCCATTTAATCAGCATGAATGATACTAGCAGTGAGAAGAGAACTGTAAACATTGATGTTGTTATCCATTATCAAAATTGTATTTCACAGCTAAACATGCAGCTGAATTAAATCTTCCTGATACAAGTAGTTTCATGAGAAACTGAAACAAAAAAATACTAGTGAACATCAAAACAGGAAATCGACAAGCAATGGACATGAAATAACTATAATTATATCGTTGAAGTTAAATTAGAAAATATTAATAAGTTGGGTACAGTAACAAAATGACTGAAGATGTATTGATTCGAAATAAACTGATAATTTTTTCGGTTCAGTTCCGGTTGTCGTCCCAACCAAAAAAAGTATTTGTTTTTTTCGGTTCTTGGTTTTCGATTCATTTCCGGTTCTAAGCTTACGGCCAAGTAAGCAATCCCTTCTTGCTTTGTTACCTACAAGTTTAAATTTCAAGTCAAGCACAATAAAATTACACTAACACTTTTTATGCGGGACACGTACTAGTACGCTTTCTGACGATTGATACTTGAGCGCAGGTCACGTACTAGTTCGGATTAGTGTTACAAATTGGTTTGTTTGTGAGTACAAAAATAACGATATATGCAGGAAAACGAGGCCGAATGTTCTTGTCTACTACATAGATTCTAGAATGTTATGTCTGCAACCCAAAGAGATTTTTCCCACTAGAGGGCGCTCTACAGGGGAAATAATATAACGATGGAATTCGAAAGGCGCCTCCACATGTAGTGTGTGAAGTCACCACCGTGTTTATGGAAGGGCTTTTTATCGTGGCCGATTGCGGCAAGACGATCAAATAGTTTGGCGGACGATGGCTTCGGAGGCGGTTTTTCTCCAAAGATCAAAGGCAGCCAGATGCGCAACTTAAGTAGTAGACACTATGGACGAATCAATGCGTTCATCTTCATTCATTGGCCCAGCGTGTGGATGCGACCCGTGAACCATCGTTCGAGGTCACCATCAGGAAGTGGTGAACAACTGGCCATAGTGTGGAGGCTACATAACGATGGAATTCCAAGTACATGTAGTGTGTGAAGTGTGTCTATGTAATTTTTTTTAGAGTTTTTGCAGAGAATGCAAGAATCAAATGTTTGGTTTGTGTGTCGTAAGGAAATAGTAGATTTTTGTCTTCTTGGCCCAGACACCACCGTGATTCAACATGAAAGGTAAAGAAATTTTTCCATATTTTAATTAGAGGGACATTAAAAGGAACCCTAGTAGATTCTGACAAATATGATCAATAGAAGTTGATCCGATCAGTCACAACAGGAAAACGAGGCCGAATGTTCTTGTCTACTTCATAGATTCTGGAAAAATTTAGACAAAAACTAGTTTTTACATCCATTGATGAGGAACCATAGAACGGAAAAAATTATAACTATATACTTCTATTTCTATTTGATTTTTCATGTTTACGGTACTATTATAACTTTATCCACTAAAAAATATATTTTTGTTTACAAAAATCTTATGGTTGTTATTTATATATTTCTATTTATATATTTGTTTATATATTTCAATGTAAAATACGAAAAGTTGGTTAAAATATTAAATAATTTTCGATCTGTTGAAATTTAACTGAATAACTAAATTTACGTGCAAAACGCCCGCTCCCGGTACAATTCCGTTGTTAAATGTACTCGCACACAATGTGTTAATTATGACATTAAAACGTTTTTTCTACTTTGAGATCGCGACAAAACTTCTCAAAATGATGATACACAATCGAAAATAGATTGAGTACCACTGTTTAATCAAACTTCACTCCTTGTATTCCTTTGGAAGTATGCTACTTATGATTCCTTAACCCATAAATCGAGTAGAGTTGCACGATCAGAGCTGTAAAACCCTGTACCTCCGTTTTCCCTCAACGCAGCACGGGATGTAAGAAGCAGGGCATCGTGGGCTAAAAATGGATCTCTTCTCAATAAATCGCCCCGTCTTTTGCGGACGTATTTTACGATGTTTTTGCGATGAACAATCTGTTCTTGAAGTTTTGAGTACGCGGGTGGTCTCAGTCCACAGATTTCGGGACAGGGCGTTTGTTTATTTTAGCGCCGCTGATGGACTGCGGGCCGTACTTGGGGATCTCCTCTCTCTCTCTCTCTCTGAAACCGGCAGCTGGCGATTGCGTTGTTTTATTACCCACGTCTCTGAGGAGGTCCTGGGTAAATATTATTCGCAGATTGCCCATCGCGGACTGGCTTGAAGCGAAACACATCGTTCCACGACGAGGCGAGAGAAGGGTTCCAGGCTCGCGCGCTTCTTCCGTTCGGATTCGCCCGAGTTTGATTGTTGTTTCAAAATAGTGGTGAAGTGTTTGAGTATTTGTTCACCACTTCCTTGACTCCAGCAATAAACACGAGAAATCGCATAGTAGTATTTATAGTTGGTCTTGTATATGCTACCATTTCCTTATTATTCCTATAAGCTAAAAAACATTATAAAATTCACATTTTCTACTGAATAATCTTATTACAATAACTTATTATCAATCAATGAGTATTATTAATATAGCCCTTTTGATGGTTTTACATTTTTACTTGGTGCCAGGGACCTTCCTTTGGAAAGTTTAAAATGAGGAATTTTTCAGTTTTCAAATTGTATTTTTATACAATAGAAGACAAATAAGTTAGCAGGACAGTACCTTTTTTCACTTCATTTGGGGTCCTAATTAGGGATTTCTAATGGGTTTTATATCGGACTTCGAAAACGCTACTTTTCCTCCGTCTAGTTTTTAATTTGTTTCTGTTCAAAAAATAGCATAAATAAAATTTTCTTTATTATGTCTGACATAAAACAGTCCTATTATAATTACTGTTTTGTGCCACTCTGTACGAATACAACAACTATTGTAACGAAAAGATATTTTTCAGCATTCCAAAGATCCCAGTATACGTAAAACTTGGACTAATGCTATGAAAAGAGATGAGAAATTAAACCACAAATTATCCTAAAATTCGTCTCTTTGGATTTGTGATGGCCATTTTACTATAATTAAACTTTTGCTATTTGTTAATATTACGTTTAAAAGTGCCGTTGGTTAACCAGTACTTTACTTTTAAAAAATCCCTCATTTTGGAGTATTTTCACAAAGCTTAGTTTCTTTATTAACAATTTATGAAGAAGGATATAAATTCCAATAATTATTGAATACATAACTTTAAAAAATATGTATTCTCAAGGTATTTAAATATTTTCTTAAGAGATACCTACTTTCTTGAATATAGAGGTTCACACTGCGACATCTGTCAATTATACTGGAAGCTAATTTGAAAAAATGTATATATTTTTTTAATACTCTACAGATATTACTTAATGTAAATTTAACTCCAGAAACTATGTATTCATTTAACATTTATATTAAGCAATAAAAATGTGTTAATATTTAATATATAAATCAAAAGTAATACAATCTTTAAGTATAAAAAGGTACTATAAAAAATCTGAATAATGCATAATTTCAAAAAGTAATTTGTGGTTTTTTTTTAATAAATAATCGAACTAATATATATTTATAATTAGAGTAAATTAGTGCAAATTCTGCATTAATTTTTTATTGATTTGGAGTTAAATTTAGTACATAACCCAGGCGTCTGGCTTGAGTTAAAGTATCAACTACTAAAAGATAGAGGATTTAAATTATAAATAATATTTATTCGAGCACAAAATCAACATTGAAAAGATACTCAAAAAACAAATGATTATAGACATGCTTACCTCTGCGCTTTAGACAAGAGTGAAAATTATAACACACTTCTCACAACTTTATACCAGGTTATAAATCTTTATTTTATTTTAATTTATATGATTTTGTAAAATTAGTACATAATCCAGATCCTGGCTTTATTAAAGTTTAACTATAGAAAAATTTATAAAAACATCTATGACGATACTCACTGATTATAAATTCTATTTCGAAATGATTATACTCCTCTTACACATGAACTATGAGAAGATTTATATTAAAAATTTACTCTATTCTCTTATTTTACTAGCATATAGCCCAACATATGACGGGATCATAAAATTTTTAATTTTCGAGAATTGTAAACTACCCTATGAGGCAGGTAAATTTTTTTTTTTTTTTTTGGCTGAGAATTATCTTGCAGCAAAAAATAATCGTTGATTGAATTTTAAATTATCACATACGTACCTAATCTATTATTTAAGAGAAATATAAAAGAAAATTAATTACGTAATATATAAGTTCAGTGATAAAACGTGTGAAAATAATGCAGACGATATTTAAATAATTTAAAATAAGAAATGATTAAATGAGATGGTTAAAGGAATGACGTCATAATGATAGAAAAATGTTTTTTTCATCTATTTATTCTATAATAAATTGATAAATTTAATCGCCTGCTCTTAATCGGGGGAAAATGGGGCTTGAAATAATCGCATTAACCTCTCGAAAAGGGGGGAAGGAGTGAATTTCAATATTTTTGCTGTGATATGAAGCTTATTTATACCAATTTATTTTAGAATCAGATCGATAGTTAAGGAGAAAATAAACTTTACTCGCTTTAAATTTTGCTAACCCTAACTCATTAAGAATTCAATATGGAGCCTATTTCCATTCCAGGTCCAACCGCTTCAAAAATTCGTGGACAGACGGACAGATAACTTAGGCTATTATTATATAGGGGACTAGACTTGTGAACTGTTACTATTATGTTATTGTTATTGTTGTGTAGTTAGTTGTAAGTTAAATTTTAAGATAAAAGTTAACTTAGGTGGGAGAATGTCAAATCGTCTGTTAAAATTGATGTTCTACCCACATATTATCTTTTTTATTTTATTTTTTCTCTGTAAGTTGCGAGTGGCAACGAACGATTTTGTTTAGTGAAAAGATACTCAAAAAACAAATGATTATAGACATGCTTACCTAGGCGCTTTAGACTCGAGTAAAAATTATATAAAACATTTCTCACTACTTCTATACCAGAGATTATAAATGCTATTATTTCTTATTTAGAAATTTATATGGATTTTGTGAAAATAATGGAGGGCAACATATAAAGAGTTCCTTGCCTTATGCCTCCTACGCCCTTTATGCTTATGATCAGGATTAAATGGTTTTATAGAAAGAAAACAATGTTCATCTGCTGACGGGTACTTCTGTAGCTCTATTAACTAAAGTGTTCTTTCTTAGATTTCTCGAAACTTCTCTGTTTCAAAATCCTTAACCGATTCAATTTCATTTGCCTATTTCTGAAATATCCTCTCCTGATTCGTTGAAATATTTATTCCTCTTTATTTGTCTTACCTTATGGTTTCTATTAACGATTTTTGTATACAGTTTTGCATTCTTGAAGCCATTTTGCGAAACGAATTCCTTTGTGTATTGTGTTTTTCCTTTTACTTACTCCTAACCGTACCGCACATTTTTGATAGAACGGGTGGATTTGACTTGTCACTGTAAATTTTTGCATAACGTGATGTCAAATGGAGTGGTGTGTTTATGCTGTCAACGCTTTCATTTCATAATTTTTTTTCCACCGTAAATTTTGTAAATTTTTGCCTATCAATGATTTTAAGCTGACAGTGAACATACAGCTTGGTAATAAATGGACGAAAATTCTGTTTCTATCCAGGATTGTAATTTTGACCGGTCAAAACTGATTTCGACCAGGACACTGGATAAAAGTGGTTTTTATCGTTCAAAGCTGGTCAAATATGGTCAGAAATGGCCAGAATTGTTAAAAAAAAGTTTTAAATGGTCTTAATTTTAATATATAATGTCTTTTCTAATTAGAAGTGACTTTTAATAAGCAATAAAAATAGTAGTGAAGTTAAACAAAATATGACACTAACAAGTTCGTGAGATTTAACATGCTTATACAATATAATAAGAATGTTTGAATTTTAAAAATGAATCATGCACATGCAATTGTAAAAATGTAATCCAGTTGCAGTAAAAAACATAAAATATGAGTTACAGTTAAAAAATAAAACATGAGTTACAGTTAAAAACATAAAACATGAGTTGAAGTTAAAAACATAAGTTGTAGTTAAAAGCATAAATTTTAAAATTAAAACAAATAACATGACATTTTACAATTAAAATTGTTATTAATTTATAATAATTTTAACTGCAATCACCATAATTTTGTTATAACTGTAACCATACCAAAGTTTTATGTTAGCTACCGTTTTTTGAATTAAACATAAATTACATATAAAACAGCTTGTATAAAAAAATAAGTAAAACATTTTTTTTTGTATCTTGGTGTTATGTTATATTTGTTTTTTGCTAGTGTTATTTATATTATGACATTTTTCACATATGTAACTTGCCTTTTCATATGCTAGTAAACTATGTTCGATTAGTATTAAATATATTGAAAAGTGAATTTCAGGGGTCAAAACTGGTCAAAATTGATATTGACCAGGATGGTTCAAACCGGTTAAAACCACTGGTTTAAACCCCCATTATTAAAACCGATACAACCCTGATTTTTGCATATCAATGAGTTTAAGCTGACAGTTGACATACAGTTTGGTAATATTTGGAGGAAAATTCTGTTTCTATCGGATTAAATTAGGAAATATTTAGAATGAGAAAATAGTGTTTTAAATCCTTTTTTCCTGATAAATACAATTATAACCACCACTTACTCTACAATTATTATTAATAACTGACAAGTGTGCCCGTGCTTCGCTACGGTAAACTTAATATGTTACTTTTAAACACAGATTTTTTTTTTTCGTGAATAACTCTCTAAATTCATTACAGTTCAGTTACAGTCATTGGAATATTTATATATTTCTATTATAAGCGTATTATAACAATATGTTCTTAATATCAATAAATAAAAATAACAAAATATTTACATGCTGGCGATTAAATATGCATCGAATTTCTTATATTAAATTTGCTGAAACTTTTTTTATGGTAAAATAGAAAAATGCTATAATTTGCGTCACATAGAAATGAAAGTGAATCACTTTATTTCTAAATTTCCAGGTCAAATCGAATTGATACTACGCAGACGGTGTTTAAATAATATAAAATAAGAAATGAATAAATGAGATATTTAAAGGAATGACGTCATAATGATAACAAAAATATACCATTTTGACCTATTTATTTATGTGATAAAATGAAAATTTTAATCTCCTGATTTTAACAGACGAAAACTGAGCTTAAAACATTTACATGGGATTAAAGCGGAATGACGTCACATTTCTAGAAATTGTTGCTTCTTTCACTTAGTTATGATGCGATAAAATAAAAAGTTAATCGTTTGCCTTTAACCGGGGAAATAATGCTTGAAATAATGACATGAAATGATCGAAAAAGGGGAAAGGAATGGATGTAGAATGTTAAAAATTTTCAAACACTTCCTAGGGATATACCTAACAATTTCCCAAATTTTCGCGGCCATTGGATGTAGGATTTTTGAGTCTATCGAGTACAGACAGACAGACAGACACAAATTCACTTTTATATATATAGACTAGCAAGTTTGCCCGTGCTTTGCTACGGTGAACTTAATGTATTACTTTTAAACACAGATCTTTTTTTTTTTTCGTGCATAACTCTCTAAATTCGTCACAGTACAGTTCGAGTCATTGGCATATTTATATATTTCTATTATAAGCGTATTACAACAATATTGAGTTTTTATACTATAGTATTACTACTATACGTTGATTAGCAACGTTAATAGATCTTGACATAATAATTGGTAGAATAGGAAGCAGAGGTTTTGATAACAATAGTGCTAATTTTGTTGGTACTAATAAATGTTGTCCAAAATTAAAGAAATTTATGACAAACCGCATGGTTTTGTAGGAAGAAACAAACACACATTCATACTGACAACCATATGAATATACAGATAACTATATAAAATGATAGGTTTTTATTTACCCATGAGATTCACTGAAATTTGAACTTTTTGTTGTTAGAATATTATTGATAGACATTTCATTGTAACGTAAAAATTAACCAAGAATTAAATTTAACATTAGTTCTTATATAAAAATGCTATAATTTGCGTCACATACAAATAAAAGTTAATCACTTTATATCTAAATTTCCAGGGCAAATCGAATGGATACTACACAGACGATGTTTAAATAATATAAAATAAGAAATGAATAAATGAGTTGTTTAAAGGAATGATGTCATAATAATAAAAAATATCGTTTTCACCTATTTATTATGTGTTAAATTGAAAATTTTAATCTCCTACTTCTAACCGAGGAAAACTGAGCTTAAAACATTTACATGGTATTAACGGAATGACGTCACATTGATAGAAGTATTGCTTCTTTCACGTAGTTATGATGCGATAAATTAAAAAGTTAACCTTTAACCGGGGAAAAAAATGCTTGGAATAATGACGAAAAAGGGGAAAGGAATGAATTTCGAAAGTTAAAAATTTTCAAAAACCTTCCTAGGGATATACCTAACAATTTCCCAAATTTTCACGACGATTGGATGTATTGTTTTTGAGTCTATCGAATACAGACAGACAGACACAAATTCATTTATATATATATAGATTTTTTGAGTCAGTGCATAAAATACCTTCTATTTGTTTTTTGCTCAGTAAAAATGGATGTTTCCACTATTATTATTTTTCTTTTAATATATTCCGAGAGGGTTTATAATAAGAACTAAGTTTTATTTTAATGATTATGTGGTATCATGTGATCATGATTAGATTTTCAAGAAAATATATTAAAAACAATAAGTGTTCAGAAAATAAATGATCATTATTTTAAATCATGTCAGTACAGCTATTGTTTTTTTTATATCTACTTCGTTAGTAAGTCACATGGAAACGTGCTTAATATATTTTTAATTCTGAAACAATAAACTATATTTTAAGAAATAAAGCAATATTTTTAAATATTCATATATTCCGTTGCGGTGCATCATATTATCAAATAATTTCTAATTTAACACAAACAAAACGTTCTTCTTAAGCATTCTTTTCAATATTTCTCACTAAATGAGTTTTTATCAGTATTTTTTTCTTCGACCACAAGATTATTCTCTAGAAAAACACATATCAAAGAAAACAATGTAATTCGTCGCACTCTCCTTCGTTTTTTTTCTCCTAATCAAAAACGAAAAACGAGAGCAGTTGTTTTTTCGTCCTTAATCACCTCACAAAATTAACGAAAGTCTCCTTTATTTTACGGTGGGGAATCAAATTAAGTTCATTTACAGAATCCCATACTTTTTTGCCTGATAAAAAATACGATCCCTGTTCTTAGTATTTTTTATGAGAGTTAGCAGCACATGTGATAAAGAAAACTATCTCCTATTATTTTTTTCATCCAATTTTTTTTTTTACTTTCCAGTGTTAACTTAAAATAATATTGTGTCACGGGGTTCAATGAAGAGTTTCAAAAGAATTTTATTTATGATATTTGCAAATAAATACATAGCAGTTTTGAAAACATAGAAAATATAATTTGAGGAACCGTTTATTTAATCTTCTGTATCACTTTTTTTATCGTGTTTACTTTAGAATAAACACACCGTAATTATATTAATAAGAAATATTTTAATTCAGTTTAGTGAAAAAAAAATGGTAGAATTATTTAAGAGAAATGAAATTTTATTTAATAAAAGCATAAATGTTTTGTTGATAGTTCAATCTTTATTTTCTTATAGACGAATTTTAAGCAAATATCATCTGAAGGAATCACAGTACCTTTCTATTTTAATATAAAACCGAAACTATTTACCTTTTTAATTCTGTGAATCTCAATTATATTAGTACCAGTAATAAATATTATTAATGGATTATAATACTTATGATTTGCTATTACTATTTGCTATTATTATTTGCTATTTTTGATATTACTTATAATTTGAGGAAGCGATTATTTAATATTCTGTTTCATTTTTTTTTTTGTCGTGTTTACTTTAGAATAAACACACCGTAATTATATTAATAAGAAATATTTTAATTCAGTTTAGTGAAAAAAATTATAGATTTATGTAAGAGAAATGAAATTTTATTTAATAAAAACATAAATGTTTTGTTGATATTCACCTCTTTATTTTCTTGTAGATGAATTTTACGCAAATATCATCTGAAAGAAACACAGTAATTTCTATTTTAATATGAAACCGAAACTATTTACCTTTTTAATTCTGTGAATCTCAATTATATTAGTACCCGTAATAAATATTAGTACTGGATTATAATACTTATTATTTGCTATTTATGATATTACTTATAATTTAAGGAACCGATTATTTAATATTTTGTATCATTTTATTTTATCTTGTTTACTTTAGAATAAACACACCGTAATTATATTAATAAGAAATTATTTTAATTCAGTTTGAAAAAAAATGATAGAATTATGTAAGAAAAATGAAATTTTATTTAATAAAAGCATAAATGTTTTGTTGATCATTGCTTCTTTATTTTATTATAGGTGAATTTTACGCAAATATCATCTGAAAGAAACACAGTAATTTCTATTTTAATATGAAACCGAAACTATTTACCTTTTTAATTCTGTGAATCTCAATTATATTAGTACCCGTAATAAATATTAGTACTGGATTATAATACTTATGATTTGCTATTACTATTTGCTATTATTATTTGCTATTTTTGATATTACTTATAATTTGAGGAAGCGATTATTTAATATTCTGTATAAATAGTTTTTATCGTATTTACTTTAGAATATACACACTGAAATTATATTCATAAGAAATATTTTAATTCAGTTGAGTGATAAAGAATAAAAGATTTATGTAAGATAAATGAAATTTTATTTAATAAAAGCATAAATGTTTTGTTGATAGTTGCCTTTTTATTTTCTTTTAGGTGAATTTTAAGCAAATATCATCTGAAGGAATCACAGTACCTTTCTATTTTAATATAAAACCGAAACTATTTACCTTTTTAATTCTGTGAATCTCAATTATATTAGTACCAGTAATAAATATTATTAATGGATTATAATACTTATGATTTGCTATTACTATTTGCTATTATTATTTGCTATTTTTGATATTACTTATAATTTGAGGAAGCGATTATTTAATATTCTGTATAAATAGTTTTTATCGTATTTACTTTAGAATATACACACTGAAATTATATTCATAAGAAATATTTTAATTCAGTTGAGTGATAAAGAATAAAAGATTTATGTAAGATAAATGAAATTTTATTTAATAAAAGCATAAATGTTTTGTTGATAGTTGCCTTTTTATTTTCTTTTAGGTGAATTTTAAGTAAATATCACCTGAAGAAAACACGGTACCTTTCTATATATCTCTGTAAACCTAAAACTTTAAAATTATCTAAGATTTTAAAATAAAAACTAAAAACTGTTAAGAAATTGAATATTTTAAAAAATTTTACTTTTATTATGCTATAAAAACGAAAATACTTACCTTTTTAATTCTGTGAATCTCAATTATATTAGTACCAGTAATAAATATTATTACTGGATTATAATACTTATTATTTGCTATTACTATTTGCTATTATTATTTGGTATTTTTGATATTACTTATAATTTGAGGAATCGATTATTTAATATTCTGTATCATTTTTTTTTATCGTGTTTACTTTAGAATAAACACACATTAATTATATTAATAAGATAGATTTTAAGTCAGTTTAGTGAAAAAAATAATAGATTTATTTAAGAGAAATGAAATTTTATTTAATAAAAGCATAAATGTTTTGTTGATAGTTCAATCTTTATTTTCTTATAGATGAATTTTACGCAAATATCATCTGAAGGAAACACAGTAATTTCTATTTTAATATGAAACCGAAATTACTTACATTTTTAATTCTGTGAATCTCAATTTTATTAGTACCCTTAATAAATATTATTACTGGATTATAATACTTATTATTTGCTATTTTTGATATTACTTATAATTTGAGGAAGCGATTATTTAATATTTTGTATCA
Source organism: Pardosa pseudoannulata (assembly GCA_032207245.1). Taxonomy (NCBI): domain Eukaryota; kingdom Metazoa; phylum Arthropoda; class Arachnida; order Araneae; family Lycosidae; genus Pardosa; species Pardosa pseudoannulata. Next base: position 31,382,149 of record CM063506.1, read on the forward strand.
TTTTTTTAACTTGTTTACTTTAGAATAAACACACCGTAATCATAGTAATAAGAAATATTTTAATTCTGTTTAGTGATAAAAAATAAAAGATTTATGTAAGATAAATGAAATTTTATTTAATAAAAGCATAAATGTTTTGTTGATAGTTGCTTTTTTATTTTCTTTTAGGTGAATTTTAAGTAAATATCATCTGAAGAAAACACAGTACATTTCTATTTTAATATAAAACCGAAACTACTTACCTTTTTAATTCTGTGAATATCTATTATATTAGTACCCGTAATAAATATTAGTACTGGATTATAATACTTATTATTTGCTATTACTATTTGCTATTATTATTTGCTATTACTATTTGCTATTATTATTTGCTATTACTATTTGCTATTATTATTTGCTATTACTATTTGCTACTATTATTTGCTATTACTATTTGCTATTATTATTTGCTATTTTTGACATTACTTATAATTTGATGAAGCGATTTTTTAATATTCTGTATCATTTTTTATCGTGTTTACTTTAGAATAAACACACCGTAATTATATTAATAAAAAAGATTTTAATTCAGTTTAGTAAAAAAAATAATAGATTTATGTAAGAGAAATGAAATTTTATTTAATAAAAACATAAATGTTTTGTTGATAGTTACCTCTTTATTTTTTATAGATAAATTTTACGCAAAAAATCATCTGAAGGAAACACAGTACCTTTCTATTTTAATATGAAATCGAAACTACTTACCTTTTTAATTCTGGGAATCTCAGTTATATTGGTACCAGTAATAAATATTATTTTATAGCATAATAAAAATTAATTTTTTTAAAACATTCAATGTCTTAACATTTTTTAGTTTTTATTTTAAAATCTTAAATAATTTTAAAGTTTTAGGTTTACAGAGAAAAATAGATATTGTACTTCAATTTGATATAAAAGTTTAATTACTAATATACATACATAAAAAATATATAGCAAGTAGGTGAATTTTTTTTACATTTCATTCATATTTTCTAGATTTATTTTTTTAATATACATGAAATGACAATATATATTAATTTTACGCGATGATGTGTATTAAAAGAAGATAGTTCTCCCATTAATGCAATTTAACTTAATGATTCTTCTCCAAATCCAAAAATCGCTTTGTAAAATGTGAAATTAATTAACATTGTTTTCTAGTACCAGAAGCTAAAAGGCTTTTCATAGATTGAGAAGGCAACTGTTAGTAAAAACCAGGGCTTCGAACCGTAATTTTTTTTGTTCCGGTTTTCGTTCCGGTTCAACTAAAAAATTAATATCGATTCAGTTCCGGTTTTCGCTCCGCCAAAAATAACTGTTTTCGGTTCAGTTCCAGTTTTCGCTCCGCCAAAAATAACTGTTTTCATTTCAGTTCCAAATGAATAATTTCATTTTATGTATATTCTTATTTGTACTAAAAATATAATTCTATCCTAAACAAAAAATGTAATTCTATCAAAATTTAGAAGATTTTATTCTTTTTTTAACTGGTACACTATGTGAATTGATACAAACAGCAGGCCTAATGAAATACTACTATTACGAAACATTTGAATCGCCGCCATTACCAAATACCCATTTCATGCACAGAAGATTTGATAGATGCTTCATGCTACGTCACTTAGGGCCTCTCCTGTCTATTTACTCCTCCCTGATCAAAACAGTCCATACAAACATCCGTGGATGATCGCATTCTGAGATTTGAAAAATAAAATATAACTCGATATTTTTCTTAAAAAATCATCTATACTTCTAGTTTAATCAACTGAATTAAATATGTCTTCTACAAGTAGTTTCATGCGAAACTGAAACAGAAAAATACTAGTGAATATCAAAATAGGAAATCGAGAAGCAGTATACCTGTAATGATAATTATAAAGTTGACGTTAAATTAGAAAATATTGATAAGTTGGTAACAGTAACAAAATGACTGAAAGATATATCGAACCGAAATAAACCGATATTTTTTTCGGTTCAGTTCCGGTTTTCGTTCCGACCAAAATAACGGTTTTTTCCGGTTTTCGGTTTTCGGTTCAGTTCCGTTTCGAAGCCCTGGTAAAAACTGAAAAGAAAAAATTTATATTTTTACATAACATCCACATTATCTAAGTTTCTTTATAAAATATACACATGAAATTACAATATATATTAGATTTATGCGATGATGTTTATTAAAAGAAGATAGTTCTCCCATTAATGCAATTTAACTAAATGATTCTTCTCCAAATCCAAAAACCGCTTTGTAAAAAGTGAAATTAATTAACATTGGTTTTTTAGTACCAGAAAGCAAAGGTTTTGGTTTGGTTAGGTTTAGAGCGCTACGGTCTACTTTTTGAAACACGAGGGCTTATGAGACTGGGACCTACTGTTTAAAGCCGATTCTGAGAGGCTACGAAAATCCATGCCACAGTGGGATTCGAATCCATGAACTCCGGTTCCGAAGGCCAGCAACCTAACCATTTGGCCATCGTTCGGCCCAGAAAGCAAAGGCTTTTAATAGATTGAGAAGGCAACTTTTATTAAAAACTGAAAAGGAAAAATGAACAGGCGGGATTTAGAAACAAAAATTTTTCCTCCACCTTGACAATATACAAGTTATGTGTCAGAGGCTTAAAAACAGGGAAATTAAAGTACTTAATACATATCATATCTAGTTCATCGGGTCTTGGATTTAGCTTTCGGATTACATTTTATGTGGCAATTTAATAATAAAAGTTAGTTCGCCAGCTAAGAAATCTGGTGCCGACACTATATGAATTTCTTCTTCACCAACTAATTTATAAAAAGTTTTAAATTTTGATTGTATGGTGCGTTACTAGATCAACTTTACTCACTTACAGCATTACAAGTTTTTAACTAATTTCAAACCTCCGTTACAATTTTTATATTTTATTGATTTAAGGAATTTTTTCAGGATGAATTATACCAATATTTACTAATCATTATAAAAAAATGAGATCATAAATAAAAAAATGAGAGTGTAATGGAACTTTTTTATGTACAAAATATGATGCTTTTCAATATGTTTGTGATATGAATAAGCTGTATGTTCATTTTTATAAAATTTATTGCACGTACACACTCAAATTTTAAAATGTGTTTTCTGAAAAAGTTACTCTATAACTTGCAGCTAAAAATTTTGGTACATTTTGCATAAAAATATTTTTTTAGCTTAATTTGTTAAAAAAATTTTAAAAAATCGTAAACAAATTTAATAAATTTGTGGTAAATTAGGAAAAGAGTTTTTTACAATATTAAAAGGGATTACTTCAAAGTTGATAGAGATTATGCCATATTATCATATACACGAATTTCAACAATATTAAAATTCTATACTTATTAATTTTGGAGTAGTTGAATACAATGTTCAAAATAATATTTATAGGAAAATCATTTTAAAGTTAAAAATTTGTATACATTTCCTATGTATATTTAGCGCAATTTGCATAACGTTTTTTCAGTCTATTGAATTCAAATTCAAGAAAATTTACAATTGTTTCACTCGTAAAAAAATATTATCAAAATGTGATAAATGGGAAAATTTATAGTAAAATCAAATGATTATGATAAAATCAAAATTTAATAAATTATGCTAAAAGTTAAAAAAAAATAGTAAAAGTTTAACAAAGATTGTACTATGTTATCTTATACACAAGTATCCATATATTCTACATATCTTAAATTTGGAGTAATGTTAAGCACAAGGCACAAAATAATTTGGAGAAAATGCATTTCATAGTTAAAAATTTAAGCCCATTTCCTTAACATTTACCATACATTTCTTACCATAAACTCAGTTGTTTACTGACAGAGCTATATAAATATTTTTAAAAATATTTTCAACATTTCATTCTATCAGAAAAAAAATTAACCTATTTCGAATTTTTTGAAAATTAAAGGTGATCTCTCTCTTTATAGGTTAAAAATTAGTTTCTCTTCTTAAAGTAACAATGTTGTTGGAGTAAAGTTCAAATACTGTTAACAAATGGAGAGCTTGATGTTATATATGTTCAGATTTTTTCGTTATATTTCTGGTTTTGTCCACATAATTCTAAATTTTTCGTGATTAGAATAATTCTGCTACTCTCTACCAGAAAAAAGAGTTAATATTCAAAATTATTCTCTGTACATAATAATTTTTGTCTAAAATAGAATTTAAAAGAATTGCTTAATCAACTTAATATATCGATATCTTTCGGTAATATTGTTACATTGTTCCGGTAACTTTTAAATATCTGTTAATTGAAATTTTCATTTGTTATAAATTTTTATAAATAGGAGTTTTCTTTGTGAGCAGTGTAATTATTTCTCCCTTTAAAAAATTATGTCCGTCAGTCATATTAAATTATGAAAGTTTAGCCCCTACTTTCTTACTTGCCCGGCCTCGCTAGGCTTCCGTAGTAGAACTTAATTTTATTTTAAGAGCTCAGAAAACAGCATGTAACTCTGTCAAATTAAGGGAAGAGAATGCTACATTCAAACACATGTGGATTATAGGGTTGTTCTCTCAGCGAGACTCGGAGACGAATACTTTCCCAGAGAAAGTAGCTTAGTCAGCGATATTAACAATGATACAGGAACATTGATAATTGAAAAAGTGAAGTATTCTCCTGTGACAGCTGGAAAACGTGGTGATTGGACAGATAATTTGCATTCATTTCAGAGTTAGCTTTAGGAAATAGGTTGAAAGAATTAAAGTCACTGACACTTCTTTTAATAAGATATTTTGTGGCTGGTAAAATAGATTTGAAAGAATTGAGAAGATATTTTAAGTATGTTATATACTGATATATTATATATTGATATATTGGTATATTGATATATTATATATTATATATTGATATATTATGTATTATATATTGATATATTATGTATTATATATTGATATATTATGTATTGATAAACTATATATTATATATTGATATATTTTATATTATATATTGATGTATTATATATTATATATTGATATTGATATGTTATGAATTATATTGCTCTTACGATTATTAGATTGGTTTCGGATATCATGAAAAATTAATAATTACATAATTGCCACAATTCGTTACAATATCAATTACCAGCACGGGATATAGAAAAAGAGAACGTAATCCCAATTCTAATCTGACAATTATAGCAGCGGAAGGCTAACTAGAGAAGCGTGTATAATTTTCCCACACGCAGACAGCGGTGAAAACATCTGTGAATAAGCTCAACGGCAAAAGGGAGGTGCGAATTAATTGAGAGGGTCTTTTAATGAACAAAGACAACCCCCCGAGAGGCCCGGAGGACAGGTTTATTTTTTATGTCAAGCGTGGGAGGGACATTTGTTGTTTTTCCCATGAACGGAGGGGACAACGAAGGGACGTCTTTTTTTTTATTTCTATTACTTTATTTTTTAAATTCTGTTGAGCATTTAACATGAAACTCTATTGCCTTTTAATTGAATCGATTATCACGTGTTAACGCAGTTTAAATTATTTAATTAAAATAAATTAGATTATTTAACGATGAATTTGGGAGTAAATAAATGTTAAATTAATAGAAACTTTTGCAGGGAATTTAAATGTGTATTATGTATTTTTTAATAGGTACTGTAAGTGATGTTTTAATTCAGTTCTGCTTTAAAGTAGTTATTGTAAGTAAAGAAATATTTTTATATATTAGATTTTCATTAATTTCCCCTGTATAGTAATAAGGATGATAGTGGTTATATATCCCCTATATAATAATAGCCTAAGTTATTTGCCCGTCTGTCCTCGAATTTTTGAAGTGGTTGGATTTGGCGTGGATAGAGGCATCCATATTGGATTCTTGATGAGCTATTGTTAGCAAAACTCAAAACGAGTAAAGTTTATTTTCTCCTAAATATCGATTCGATTCTAAAATAAATTGGTATAAACATGCTTCACATCACTGTCATTATCTGGTTCATAATAATGTCTTCTTTAAAACTTTCTAAATCCACCCCTTTCACCCCTTTTCGAACGTTTAATGCCATTATTTCAAGCCTTATTTTCCCCGGTTAAGAGCAGGTGATTAAATTTATGAATTTATCCCATAATAAATAGGTAAAAATTCCTTTTTCCTAGCATATGACGTCATTCCTTTAACCATCTCATTTAATCGTTTCATATTTTAGATTATTTAAATATCGTCTGCATTATTTTCACACGTTTTATCTCTGAACTTAGATATTTCACAAATAATTTTCTTTTATACGTGGCTTAAATAATAGATTAGGTACATATGTGATAATTTTAAATTAATCGTCGTGATAATGTGATAATTAAATTAATCACATATGTGATAATTTATCACATATGTGATAATTAAATTAATTTTTTATGTTTTGTCGCAAGATAATTTTCAACCAAAAAATAAACCATTTTTTTACCTGCCTCATAGTGTTCTTTACAATTCTGGAAAACTGAAAATTTTATTGATCCCGTCATATGACGGGCTATATACTATATAGTTTTTATAATATTGTACTTTCTAACTACATAGTTAGTCGATTTATATTACTTTGATATAAATCATAATATAAATGTTGATTTAAATCACATAATTTTTAAAAATCCATAATACTTAAAGTTAAGTAAGTTTACAGCTACTATTTCTTCAGCAGGTGTAGTAGGGTATTTCATATATTTGGTGTATTTGTAAGTAGTTCCGTATTTATAAGTGGACTGAGAAACGGAAAAGCTTGTAAACTTGGTTTTTTTCACAATTTAGCATTCAAATACAAAGTCTTGTAAAAAATATTTCTAAATATTAATTCTTTTCACGCAGTAATGCTGCAATTTAAAGAATTGTCAGTGCTTTGCGGAAAAATCGAATTTAGGTCAAATTGGAGTAGTCAAACTCTAAAATCCCTGATGATAGAAAAATGCAAATTGTAGCGGGTACAATTACTCCCCTTTACCTACTTAATTTGTATGTAGTATAATACATAAAACGCTCTTAAGTCTTTTAATTCAGTCTATCATCCTATGTTAATGAAATTTATATTATTTAATTTAAATAAATTACATTACTTAACGATGAATTTGAGAGTAAATAAATGTTAAATTAATAAGAACTCTTAAGGCCTGTCTCACCAAAGTTGTTTAACTACTATCCGCGATTAACCCATGACGCCAACCAATGGTGGGACTGAATTTTCCATTTAAACAGAGATTAATCTCGGTTAGTCGTTAAAAGACATTGGTAAGACCGGCTCTTAAAGGGGGATTTATATCTGAATTGTTTTAACGCGTTTTTAAAGTGGCACTGTTTATGATGTTTTAATCCAAATTAGATTTTAAATGATTATTTTAATCTTAAATATTTTTCAGTAACGTATTTAAATTACTCCATCTGCATAGTAAAAGTAGAATTGTGAGCCAATATCAGGTATTAATTTAATATTTCACCATGCGAAATTGTTCTGAACAGAAATTATACCGATTAGCTTTTAACCCATTAACGCCCAGCGTCGTTATTTGAGGACAGTCAAAAAATGGTTTGTAGAGTTTTTGTTTTCTTGAAACGGTTCTTCCTTTTTAATGGAAATAGATATTAATCTTATGAATAATCTCCCAAGTTTTCAAATATGATCTTATCTATAATTTTGTCATTTCGATCGGCATTTTATGATTTTCAAGCATAGAATAGGAACGTATTATGACCGGTATTCTGAACGTATACCGGTCAAAATCATGGCGAATAGCCATATCTGTAATAAGTCATCTCTTTTCAGTACTTTTCTCATGTATGATAGCAAATAAATCTCTTATCACGAAGTTTTCCTTTTTTTTAAGACATCTTATTATGTTTTAAAATGACACCTTCTCACTAATGATGACTTGATGTCACATTTAAAGGTATTTAAATTTCATATTTTGTTTTACTTCGAGGTGTCTATAATAGCTTCTATGTTAGGTATTTACTAATATATAGTCATCAAAAATATCCGGGCGTTAATGGGTTAAAGAAAGCGAGAAAACGCAACTGATAGGCAGCACAAAATATAATTCAAACATGAACACAGAACTTGAGCTAAAGAATAATTATAAAAATATATACATTTTTGAATAACTGAAGGTAAACTGTGATTAACTTAAAATTAATTTAATAAGAAAAATTTAAATAAATAATGCAACATAAAATGATAAATGCATCGTTACGCAGTCAAAATTTCATAGTAACTGTTAATTCTATTCCAGTTTGTAAACAAAATTAATATTATTTAGTAAAATATTAATTTTATTTATAAATTTCCATGTAAGTAACTTCCATCAATCAAGTATACAGTATTAAACAAAAATAACTTAGAATAAACCAATAAACAAAAATTAATACTTCTATTAAGAAATCAGATATAAACAGAAATAAGTTTGAAAATGTGTTAAAATAAGTATTAAAAATGGAAGTTGATATACAATTTTTATATAATTACAAAATGTTAAGTTTAAAAATGTGTGCAAAGAATGTGTGCAACATCAGCTAGTTGCCAGAAAAAATTATAACCAGTTTAGCATTTCATAAATTAAATAAATAAATAAAACTAATTCGAAATTTGTAAAAAGGACTTCTTAATATTTCGTATAGTGAATCGGTACCAAACTTTAAGTCTAGGTTTTTCCATTTATACGCAATCATATAACTGTCATACATCCAACATCCACACTATGCGTCTTATACTGTCATATATTAGCTCAAAGTTTAAAAAAAATTGTAATAAAAGGAACAATGCTCAAGAAAATTTTCTTTTTGCGCTAGTATTGTTAGAGAGGCATTGAATTAATTTCGATATATAATAAATGTTTTCGTGCGATTATCAATAATATTATTACCTTCCCCATTTATACATAAAATTTTACCATTCCCCATTTATCAGGGATATGCACGTAGTATTTCCAAATTATTATTTTTAGCTAGTGTGTATGGGCTTATCAAATATTTTGACTACGAAAATTTCTCCCGTAATACAAGCAAAGCTAAACACTCGCTTTGATTATTTCTGGAATATGTAACTTTTCAGCTTTGGTTAATATCCATAAGCAAACGGCCTCCTCGTATTCAACGGAACCCTTCCTCCCCTTTTATTGATGACTCCCATATAATCTTTGACCAGGATTATTGCTCTCCAAAAAAAGGCATCGGTAAACCCTTTACACACCAACCGCATTCCTTTTCCCTGTTTGCAGAGAATTATCGGAACGGGGTCGAGAATGTAACACACTTGCCATTATCCCTCAGTCAAACAAACACTCCTGACTACTTTTTAGCTCACTTCTTTCACGACAAGGCCGAAAGCTAAATATTTAATCGCGCCAGTTGAGTGAGTCGTACGGAGCATCTCTATCCGTACCTCTGGATGACAAACCTCATGATCTGACATATTTGGTCACAGCCGTAAGTCATTATGGTTATATACAGTAGAACCTCTTTTTAACGACCCCATGATACAACGACCCTTTCGTTAGAACGACCATCTTAAAAAGTCCCAATTATTTTACCATAGGAATAATGTTAATTTTGAATCATTACAACGACCCCAAGCATATTATTTTTCGTTAGAGCGACCGCCAATTTTAGACCTCAGAACTCATGAGCAAGTGGGCTATTTTAAAATTATTGTACTGTGATGCAACTTCAAGAAACCTGTACTCCTCTCTTTGTGTTTGCTTAAAGGACTCTTTCGTCAAGTACGACATTGATGTCCTAGGTAGATGACACTCCAGACACTAATGACTCAGCTACTCAGTGTCAAATTTCCGAAACTTCAATTATCTTTTGATGAGTTAGTTGCGGTAGACGAAACTTTACAGTGCTGTGAAGAAAATTTGAATTGCCGGAAATGAAAAAATCTGCGATTCCGACGACGGAGAAGAAATCTTCCAAGCTTTTGAAAAAATGAATGAAAAAGAAGCCTTCAATGCAATCAATGCCTTGTGTCAATAATTTGAAAGACAATTTAATTCTGATGCTATTCTTCAAAATCTAACGGATATGGAATCAGTAATAATGAAAAATTCCCAAATGAATTTGAAACAGGCGTCAATCAAAGACTTTTTTTTTTTCAAAAATTCAGTAATGGAAATACAAATAAATAGAAGTGTTCTCTAGGTATGCACTGTTGCATCACTTTTTTGCTCATTTTTTTATTATTTTTCAACTCGTTACAACGACCATATGATGTTGGTCCCACAGGGGTCGTTATACCGAGTTTCTGCTGTATTTTTATTAATTAATTTTATCCTAATAATATAACAAGTTCTTTCAAGCATCCAACGTTATCTGAACTACACAAGAGATCATCTCCTTGTTATTTTATTGTTTAGTGCTTTATAAAGTAAAGAATCATCAGGGCCTGATTTCCGACAGGGCAAACGGGGCAAGCGCCCGGGCCCCCAGTCAAAAGGGGCCCCCCAAATTAACTGCCATTTCAAGTTAAAAAAAATGATGCGCATGTCTAAAATTCACTTTAAATTATCGACAATTTCTACTTTTAGTTTTTGACTTATTTAGTATCATTGGAGAGTTTGTTCACAAATTTAAGTGCTGGAATAAAAATGTAAAACACGCAGCTACGTTATGTTTTAGGCAGGAAAATTCCTCGGGTAAGGACTTACAAAATTCTAATACACGCTTTCCCTTCCACGATTTTTTTTTGTAATTTTTTTTTTTTTATAAATTTATTTATTTCGTAATTCTTTATTTTATTTTAAACTAATCTTATTTTCTAACTACATTGGTGAGTCAACTTTAAAGGCTCTGCAGACCACAGTTTAAGCATCACTACATGTACCAATCACCCCGTAGCCACCACCTGTGTACAGCAGAGTGAGGGGGGGGCGGATGAATGGGTTTGCCCTGGGCCCCCATTTCTGTAAGTCGGGCCCTGAGAATCATGCATATTCTAAACCTCGTTACGCCGTCTAGGTATATCCTTACATTCATAGGCATCTAATTGAGGATTACCTTGTCTAATAAAACATTCAAAACTTTTCACTGATGTAAAGCTTTAACCTACAGTCATTGTAGTAATTATGGATGCAACGGATATCCGGCCAATACAGTGCATCCGGTATATCCGGTCATTATACCGGATAATTAGCTGTAGCCGGATATTACAATTATCCAACAGTATATCTGGCTAAAAATTATACTCCCACAAATAAGATAAATATAACAAAAAAATGCAAAATGTTAAACAATATACTATATGAAACAGTGCGTATAAGTATTTTGGAGCATTATGTAAAAAAAAAAAAACCTTTATGGGGATATTAGGTTTATTTATACATTTTATTACAAAAAGTCATAAATCATTCTTTATTTAGTCTCAACTTCAAATTGTGTTTTTGCATCTGAGAACACAAAAGGTGAAACTTACTTTTTTGAAAGATAGAAGAATAAAGACAATTTACCAGAAAAAAAGTGGGAATAGGTTTTATTCAGATTTGATTTTTCTAATTAAATAAAGTCGAACTGAGATATTGCGTATTGAAACTTTAAAAAAAGAAAAAAATTTAAATAAATTATAGTGTAAATAGTTAACTAATTAAAAATATATAAAAGGTGAGAAAAATGCTACTACAATTTGGTTTCAAGATAAAGTACATAAAGCTGATTTATTTAAAATAAATTTAAAAAGAAAAAATGCAAAACATACTGACATCCGGTCGGATATCCGATTGAAACTCTGGCCAGATATCCGGTATCCGTTATGCGGTCAAACTGATATCCTTGCATCCCTAGTCTAATAGTCTCGGCATTCAACCAATTCATATTTTATTTTCCCCCAGCTGGTAGTTTCAAACGGAAGAAAAATCACTTGAATATAGTTTTTGAAATGTTATCTCACTAGTTTTGGAGCTTCTGAAATATATTTTTCCGGCATTTTTAAAGTATTTTCTTTTATAAATTTTACTGCTTATTTAAATGCCTTATCTAATGAAAAATGCAGCCTTCCGATTTTACGTCATTGGTGCACGGCTCAGCAGGTTGTCAGTAGTAATATTGAATATCTACAAATACAAATTTTTAAAAATATCTTTCATTTTAAATAAAAATAGTAAATACCGCAAGTTAACCGTTTAAGTGTAATCAGGTTGTTTGTTAAGAAGGCATTACACAGAGTTACAGGAGTCACATTTAACACCTCGCGTGCGGGCAACGTATTTTTACGTTTTTTGCAGTCTGTCATTGGAGGGTGGGTAACGTAAAAATACGTATTTAGTAGATTTGTGGTGGATACCCACTAACCACCACAAATCTACTAAATACGTATAATTATATGTATGTGTGACATTATATGCGTGTAGTTTGGGTTTCTATGCAACGCTTTGCATTTTTTCTTTCCGCAAGTTATGATTGTCGAGTTACTTGGTCTTTTGTTGCGTTATTTCGTCTTCCATCGAATTCCTAGCTTCAGAACGTACAAGTCGTGTTTTGTCAATTTGAAGGTTGGTTTTTTATGGTTGAATACAAAATTGATAAAATGAGCCGTTGTGACAAAGATAGTGATGAAGATATATGCGCTGACAGATTATCGGACTTTAATTTTAAAAATTATTTAATTTTGTGATTTCGTAAAAATATTGTTTTATTTTTCTTAAATAATCATACAATATATATTAAAGTAAAATAAAAGAAGTTTCGTTCATAAAAACAAAGTAGTTTTCGATTTACTGCGATTTTTCTGAATAACTAAACTTTCTCGCGATTCACGAAAAAACGCCCGCTGTACGGGTAAGTTGGCAATGAAGTATACTCGCATTTCAAGTGTTAAAATGACTGGAGATAAATTCGAGTTCGTGAGAAACAATGGAAAAAGGTGGGTACAGTTTTATTTTTCTATTAAATGAATGTTAAAAGAAAATACATGTAATAAGTATCTGAAGGGTATGTCAAACGTTGTATGGTACTTGAAGGATTACAGTGATTTCTAGAGGTGAAAGATTTAATTTCATAATTTTTATTTATTAAGTACGTAGTTGTTTACTAAATTCATAATTCCTTATGGTTATAAAAATTGCGTAAGATAATGAAAAATGATATATAAATACAGAAAAGGGGTATATGAGATGGTAATTAAATAAATAATTACATTACCAATGTTCATAAAATAGACATAAAAACACATAAAAATCATGGGTAAGTTTTGAATCTAACACATTGTACCGTATTGCGTCAACATCTGAAAGTTAATAATTCAATGGCTACTCTGACTGCTGAAAGGCAGTCGGACCCCCTATCCCCTAAAAGGATATATTTTTCTTCTGATTCCGCACAGTTCTCCAACTTTCCAACCTCCCAGTGAAAGGACATTAAAAGCCATGTTCGTTCAGTTCGCAAAATTTGTTCATAGAGTACACAGGGAGATGTTTCGAACGCTTTCCAGTTCCCGAACGACACAAGGGGATTCTGGTACTATGTTCTTAAGTATATTTTGTTTAGTTATATAAGTATATTTTGTGTCCCTTTTCTTTAGTTATTGATACTTCATATCGGGCTGATCACCTACTTTGACGGGTACAAGGCGTTCATGCTGCCACGTTGGCGATTCCCCTTAGTTTTGATCCTCAACAGGTGAGATTTTTGCTCCTGATTTCGTAACTCCCAACTCCAACATCTCAGCGAGAGGACAGCCAAACTCACAGATCTATACTGTATGTTTCTGAGTGTACACAGGGAATTAACTAGTAAGTCTTCCAGGTTCAAGCCTGTCAAGTCAGAATTCTACCACCCGAAAGCTGATTACTTGGTGATATGGAGCCCTTTTATAGGTACTAAACAAATCTAATGGACGACAGTTTTGATGATCTAGGTCACTGGTTCTCAACGTGGGTGGTAGGTTACGATGATGATGAGCAGTAAACTTGTTTTGAGTATTAATGGGGCGATGTGAGTATTTTTTTAGCTTTCAAACTTAATTTTAAAAATACAAAATAAATTTATTACATTTATTATCTAATTTATTGTTTTATAGGGGTGTGTTTCTGCATACGGTAGCTAATCATACAGCACAACGATTTCCCAAATTTGTTAAGAGATTGTAGATGATTTGGGGTTTCAAAGAGTTCCAAGCATTATAGAGGGTTCGCTTCAGTTCAAGAACGGAATTTGATGGGTGTGAAAGAGCTGCAGGTTGTCACTCGAACATATTTGACATATGCTCGACAGTATTAGAATCAGGAGAATAACTGGACTACTATATGCGTGGATGGATATCTTCACTTTCAATGGAGCCGTCCGCCAGAACCGTAAGATAATAAGGTGCGCTATAATACAGGAATATATATCCAACACTGACAGAACCTCTAAATAAGCAGTGATAAATATCAAGTACTCTGTCTTGTAGCACGTCTCAATGATGTTGAGGTCTGTGTGGTCATCCAGCATAATATCTACTCACACCATGACTCCCCTTGAAAGTTTACATCTTTTCGTGACTTTTCCTGTGCAAAAACTTGTCTCACGTTCTCTTCATATCGTTATTCGACGAAAATCCGTTTTCAGACTAAAGCACGACTTGTTATTGAAAATCACTTAAGCCCCCTTTGTCAAATTCTAGTTTAAGAGAGCGTTTATGCGCAGGCGCGATGGAAATGTACAGCGTTGATAGTTTGATATCAACACGATTGTGACTCTAGTAGAGAGTTTACATCGAAAATAGTACCGCTATGTCGGTTGTGAGAGTTAAACCCAGTTACCTGGCACAACTCAGTCCTTCAGCGCAGTTACTTCCTGAAGTCACACAGTTATTGTCAAATATCGATCTATACTGGTCCCCAGATAGCATCTAAAAATACTTTAAAATCTTTGTGACAGTCTTGAGATCGCAACCTGAGGCACATACAGAATTCGAGACATTTCGGTATTAGATAGTTCGGATTCCAGCATTCCGGTAATTATTCGTTTCAGAAACATGTCTAGTTATCGTCTTTGTCCCATCATTCGTTTTTTTTATCCTTTAACTCAGCGATTATCACAGAAATTGCACAGAACCTGGTTCCTCTCTATATGCTGATTGATTGTAACTCATTCCCAAATGCTCGATGTTTTACACATGTCAACATTAGTTGCAAATGCTTTGGATATTTAGAATGTTTCATATTCAAATAATGACTCTCCCCAAGTAATTTTCAATGATTTGATACTCAAATTTTTTTTCGTATTTTAAGAATTATGCTTAACAGCTGGATTTCAGTGTAAGTTATATTTTGATGAAAGAGTTAAGTACTGATTCAACTTAATTTTTATCGGTATCCAATACAGGGCTTGTGTAAATCTATTTATTACAGTTAAACATGCCCTATATAATAATAGCCTAAGTTATCTGTCCGTCTGTCATCGAATTTATGAAGCGGTTGGACCTGGAATGGATAGAGGCATCCCTTTTGGATTTTTGATGAGTTAGGGTTAGCAAAATTCAAAGCGAGTTTGAAAACTTTTGAAATCCAGCCCTTTCCCCCTTTTTGAGCGTTTAATACGATTGTTTCAAGCTCTATTGTTCCCGGTTTAGAGCAGGAGATTAAATTTATCAATTTATTACAGAATAAATAGGTAAAAATAACATTTTTTAGCATTATGACGTCATTTCTTTAACATCTCTTTAATTATTTATTATTTAAATTATTTAAATATCGTCTGCATTATTTTAGTACGTTTTATCACTGAACTTAGATATGAAGTAAATAATTTTCCTTTATATTTGTCTTAAATAATAGATTTGGTACATATGTGATAATTTTAAAATTAACCATCGATTATTTTTTGTTAAAATGAAAATTTTATCATCCGCATTAACAACAAATTCTATGATTCTATTTCACGGACTAATATATATCTAGCGTTTAAGTTATACATCTTTGAAAATTTATAAGTTTCTTCGGTTGTGTGTTTGTTTTTTGTACATAACCACACGGTTTGCAATCGATTTTCTAAATTTTGGACATCAATACCGCAAAACAATCACTGTCAATATTAAAACCTCTGCTGTCCATCCTATCACGTAATATGACAAGATAAATTAAAGTTGGAGACTAACATGCTGTAAAGGTAAACAAACTATTTAACGTGTACTAGATAATTTTCAGCCAAAAAACAAACCCTTTTTTTACCTGCCTTATAAGGCACTTTACAATACTAGAAAATTAAAATTTTTAGTGATCCCGTCATATGACGGGCTATATGCTAGTCATGAAAATAAGCTGCAACTTCTTTCAAATATAATGGTATTTATATGTTGTGTAAAAAAAAAATCCTAACTACGTTTTACTGATTTATTCATTTACTTAAAGTTCTACAATCAGGAGAATTAACTTTGTTTATAAACGCTCTAAATTTATGAGAATCATACGTCAAAACTGTCTGTTTGGAAGTAACGCATATAGCACTATTTATTAAATGAACAGTAAGCATCAAGTAACAGTTTCCCAGAAACTAAAGTTGATTTTCTCCATGAACACTGTTTATCGCAGTAGACTCTTGATTTCCCTGAATGAATGGGAAATGAGAAAACCCAGATAATGAGAATTCTGTGTAAACAATTAAATATAAGGAATTGAAAGCGTAGATGCAGTATTTACAAAATTGAGTGGTTACTTAATTTATTACTATTTAAAATACAATTCTTCTCTTCCACTGTCAGATATCCAGCTAATTTAATTATTGTTGTTTGTTTCTATAATAACATATACAATTTGGACTCTTAAATTACATTCAAAGTAAATTACAAACATTAATATTCTATAAAAATTAGCAATTTTACTGTAACAGAAACTATGGTTATAATGAAGACTATTATAAACATATGGATGTTAGAAAAACTGGCGAGTTATATTCACATATACAAATTGCTCATTTCACTTTGTTTAGAGGAAACAAATTAAACATATAATTTTTACTCATTGTAAAGAACTTCTCATCAGTAGTTATATTAGTATAATATAAATTTAAATCAACAGAGATTTTATTTATATCATGAAATTATTGTTGACAATATTGTTAAAAACATCATCTTAATAATACCCATGAAAAATAAAACAGAAATATTAAGCGTATTAAAGCATGAAATGACTACGATTCCGAGTTTAGTGTACATTTATTAACAATTTTTTTGATAAAACTAATAGTTATTTTATTGAAGGTATAATTAATAAGTTGTTTTGTCACCCCTTTATTCTGGCATATTTAAACCAATATTTAATATATCATTCATTCACATATATATATATATATATATATATATATATATATATATATATATATATATATATATATATATGGTGATTTTTGTGTATTTTCTTTGGTCTATCGTTGACTAGTAAAGATGTCCGTTTTAGCAGCTCTAAAATGGTTTTAATATATATATATATATATATATATATATATATATATATGTGTGTGTGTGTGTGTGTGTGTGTGTGTAATATATCAAAATTATTTAACTTTAATATTTCCTTTATAACCTCCTCTCTCCCATTCTAATTCCTTAAATCTTTATCCCAGTCTCTAAATGTCTTAATTAAAGGAGTGTCTTCGACTTAAAATCCTTTCGATACAATTTCCAAAGCTTTCTGTCGTACAGATGTAAATTTTCTATCTATTCAACATATTTTCCAGCTGTCTCCGGCAAATGGCTCTGCGTTAATTCGCTGAGTAAGTTTCTTGGGAAAATTATTTCTGTCTTTGCTTTTGGGTGCACCTCTGTTCGAGCAGAGTGATTTTTGTGTATTTTCCTTGATATGTTGTTGACTTGTAAAGATGTCTGTTTTAGCAGCTCTAAAATAAAGTTTAAACTTGTGCCGGTCTCTTCAATGTGACCAGATTGCATCGTTCGTTATTACAGCTAGCTGATTAGCTTTCTCCTTGCCCAGTACCCCGGGCAAGTAAAAACAATAGGGGCTATCATGTGTCCAGAAGTTTTACAATTATTGGATTATATATATATGTATATATATGGAAAATATAATAAATATGAATATAGTTATTATTGATTAAAAATTAATATTGATTTAATCTCTGTATTAATTTAAATTTTTATTACGAATTACACTGATTATGATACATTGTCTGCGTCACTATCTTATGAATAACGATGTACTGATTGAAATTATTTATGTTTTTACTCCTGCACAAGAAAACTTTATGCTACATTTGGAAGTGAAACAAAGCGGATAATAATAATGAATATTATAAATAGAAGAAAAATATTTATAAAAATACTTGTAGATAAATCTATTTTCTTAATATTGAGGCTGCATTTCATTAATTTCATTTGATACTGTCATCTTGTTATAAACACAATAAGAAGTAAGAAGTTGAAATCAAGTGTGTTTATTCTTCTTATTATTATTATTACTTTCTTAACATGTCCGAAGAGAAACTTTCAGCACAGATATCCATTTTAAGAAGAAAGAAGCAGTCATTCAGATCTATTACTTAAAATGGAAGGTGTTTAGGGAATATATCTTTTCGCACAGGGGAAAGAGACAGATATGATGTATATAATGTGAAAAGATAAAATTTTTTTCTCTCTTGATAAACACATAAAATTACAAAAGGAGGAAAATTATAAAAGAACGAGAGTAGGTACATCTTGGAAAAGGAGAAAAAGTACATGGGAATGTATTGCATAAAATCTTTCCTTGGATGTGTGGAAAAGCATGTTGACTGCAGTTGATCTAGTATAAAAGTGCACTGGTTTACGGAAATCGTCTCTCTTCTCTCTCTTTCTAATCTCCATGCCTAGGAATATACTAGACGAGGTCCACGAGTCCATTTACCTTCAGAAAATCGAAAGCTAGCATAGGAGAACTGTATAGGTCCTCAAGAGACAACCCCAGGCACTCAGGATATGTGCCGGTGATGCCGGTTCATTTTAACATTTAGAACAATTCGGGCGCATTTTGAGACCTCTCTCGAAAGTAAGTACTTTCAGGTGTCCACTGACGAATCGGGAAAGTGTTGTCTGAAAATATGTATCGCAATAGCAAGGGATCCTCCAGGACAATCTGCTTGATACCAGGGATGACTCGGGGGAACGAGTCAAATCTGCCTGTCAACATGTCTTCTAATGGAATACAGTTCGAGATATGTCAGTGAATTGGTAACCGGTAATGGTTCATCAGAACCTTCCTTCGCCAGAACGTCTACCATCTCATTCTTACATATGCCAACATACGAAGGAATCCACTGAAGGTGCACTTCACAAAGTGACGAGACCTGCTTAAGTTTGCCAAGAATTGCAATTCCCGCCCTATCACCAACTCTTCGCTAGTATGGTGTGAAGACTCCCCTTTGCTCAGAGCACGGGTCAAATCAGCTGATCGGAAATCCTGCCTGTTGACTAGTTTACAATGGCATGGTGTCGCAGTCTGGAATGTTGACAGTTGGATTGCATAAGCGTCACGCCCCTTGATCGATGGCAGTAATGAGGCCAGAGGGTGACACTGAGTTTCCAGAATCGAGACAGCCAGCGAATGAGAATTCAGCTAAAAAAACTAACTGTAACCTTAGCTGGAGTTCTCAATTAGCTGGGATCTTAACTGACCCCAAAAATAGTTGGCTGGACCGTAACTGACCCCCAGGTATAAAAAGCCCAAAATTTTTACTACTCGGGGCTACGACATGCTTGCATCTGCAAAAAATATCTCTCTATCCTTTTTAAACTTCCTACTCTTCTAATTATTTTTTCCCTTTTAATGACTATTATTTGCTATCAAGGGCCGCATTGTTGTTTTAACCTCTCTTGTAATTTTATAATCTTAAATTGTATTTTTATTTTAAATGTAAAGTCAATTTTCTTGATGCTCACCCTGTTAGAAACATATCATTCCCACGATGGGGTATACAGCTGTACAGCTAAGGTGCCCCGTACAAACTTCAACTCAGTCACTCGGGGCTTTTCAACATTTTTTACGTAGGTTCTTTGATCTCGTGGAGGCTTTCGTGTCTTTTGACCGGAGCCAGCTTTCTTGTGATTAAGTTCGGGAGCTTTGAAAAGTTCGCTCATTTTGTTTTGGTTTTGGTTTGGAGTGCTACGGTCTACCTTTTGAGGGCTAACGAGACCGGGATCTACTGCTTAAAACCGATTCCAAACCGCCACAAACATCCATGCCACAGTGGGATTGGAACCCATGTACTCCAGTTCCGAAGGCCAGCACCTTAGCCATTTGACCATCATTCAGAGTTCGCTTTTATAGGGAGAGGCAGAGTTTCTGATACCGAACGAGAGATAAATTGATTTTCCATTGCACTCTGTAAAAGCCCCCCCCCCCATTTGTGTGAGATTATTTAACCTCTTTTCTTTTGACTGTGATCGCCATGAGGATGATATGCGGGCAACCATCCTTTGCAGTTCGACGTGTTTTGGGAGATTAGAATCCCCTTGTATATAGCCTTATTTACTCAAGAAATAAAGGGGATTTGCAATTCTATATAAGTCTGTGATCCTTCTTTGTGTTACTGCTTCAAACAGGAACATTGAAGCCTTCACAATGGAAATCGTTCTGGAAGGACAAGTAACATGATTCTAATAACTCTCAAGTAGAGTCAGAAAAAGCAGCCATTGAATATGAAACCCTAAACTTCTCTTTCTCGTAAATGAATTTTAAAGGGAAAGAACTTGAAATCTCAAATATTCAGCTCTTATGATAACTTATGTCTTCAGAAGGTGTAGACTTTCGAAAAATTAAGAAAATTCGAAGGTCAGTAAAGAAAATTAGACTTCGATCGTCACACTTTTATCTAGTCCAAGAGTCATGCTACATATACAGTGGACTCCACTTAATATGATCAGTTTGGGGCACCGTAATCAATAACCGAGTGATAACAATAAACGATATGCAAAATTAGATAAATTTAACCCCCTCCTTTAATTCACGGATACTAAATTTCAAAACAAAATGAAAGAACATAACTTATATTTATGTACTGTATATTACCCTTTAGAACATAAGAATTGTATACATAATTAAAAAATTGAGCAATTGTTGACTCTTTACAATTTTTTCTAAGAAGCTCATTTGTAAATTGTTCGTAATCATAATCAACCTGTCATAACGATTTAAAATTTAGATATTTTGTTTTAACGTTAAATCGTTTCGCATTCTGGTTTCCATATCGACAAGCTGCATGTAAGCGAGCAGGGCATGAAATATGAATACGCTCCTTCTCAGTTCCGATAATAATGTGTTGCCTTCTGATTATCTGACAACCATTGATAATCAGTAAGGTGTGCGTATTTCTGGAAAATTCCAGGAGCGTGTAAAACCCCACTTCTTTCTTCATTCCCTATTTAGCTAGGTTAAAAAGGAGAATTCTCGGAAATTCAAACAACAGCGAAGGGAAAGAAAAGAATGGGTTCCTTCTGAATATATTATGAAAATTCCTTTGCCAGTTAAAATGAGGTTCGAAAACTGATAACATTAACCGATGTAACGATCACATAAAGCGATAATTTTAAAGAACAAATTAATAGAGGATATTGGGACCAAATGATTTCGATAACAATAAGCGATTGATAATATTAACCACGATCACATTAAGCGGAGTTCACTGTATTAACAAAATATGTCTCGTTAGAGCTTCTAGACCTGTAGGTGACGTTACCAGTATACTAAAACATCTTGTCGTCTTCAATTTCCAACAAAGTCTTTCTTCAATAACTTAACTTTCTTTTACCTAAATGGTATATAATAAATTGTATACATTAAAAAAGTAAGAAATGCTTGAATTTTTTGTGAAATATTTCCGTTAAATCTAGTGTCTACATTGAGTGTTTTAAATATGATAAAAAAGCATAACTAAAATATAACCGGGAAAAAATATTAACAGTTTTCTTATTGAATCCATTTATTTTCAATCACTATAAAATAATAGCTTAAGTTATCTGTCCGTCTGTCCTCGAATCTATGAGGTGGTTGTACCTGAAATGTACCTGGAGTTAGTGTTAGCAACGTTCGAAATCCCCCTTTCCCCTTATTCAGCGTTTATTGCCATTATTTCAAACCCCATTTTCCCCGGTTAAGAGCAGGCGATTAAGTTTAAATAGGTAAAAATAACATTTTTTTCTAGCATTATGACGCCATTCCTTTAACCATCTCATTTAATCATTTCTTATTTTAAATTATTTAAATATAGTCTGCATTATTTTCATACGTTTTATCACTGAACTTAGGTATTATGTAAATAATTTTCTTTTATATTTGGCTTAAATAATAAAGGCTTATTAAAAATTTTATAAATATAAATTTGGCTTAAATAATAATATTTGGCTTTTATATTTGGCTTAAATAATGGATCAGGTACATATGTGATAATTTTAAATTTAATAATCGATTATTTTTTGTTGCAATGAAATTTTTATCACCAGTATTAACTACAAATTACATCTACCTCCAGGATGTAGTGGAAATGATAGTTCCGTTCCTTTACTTCCATTAATTACTGTGGCAAAAAAATTATAATAAAAAATAAAATAAAATAAAATAAGAACTTAACGATAATTTTGACGTAGCTAAGAAAACTTTGAATTATCTTTCTAAATGAATTCAAAGGGATTCTAAACTGCATTATTCCCGATACTGTTCACAGTATCGGGAGACTTTAGAGGAGTATGAAGATAAACAAATTATTGAGTGTGTACCAGATAATTCTCAGCCAAAAAACAAACCATTTTTTTATCTGCCTCATAGGGTACACTACAATTCAAAATTAAAAACTTTTAAATTAAAAAAATTACTAATTCCGTCCTATGACAGGCTATATACTAGTCTAAATATAATAATCTATACTTTTTTATATGTGTTAAGTGACTAAACGTTAGAAATTGCAAGATTTAGTAACTAGGTTCTCAGTTTAGTGTTTTCTGCTGAAATATAATCGTAATGTTTCAATAAAAGTACATAAACCAAAAACGGAGAAAATTAAATGTTTTAAATAGAATATATGCAAGAAAAAATATTGCACAATGTTAAAATGTTATCTTCATCTATATCGCTACATTTGTCGGCCATTTAAAGCCACAAATGTTAGTTTGATACTCTTTAAAGAATTAAAAATTTAGGTGTTAGTGGTGGAAACTATAAGTACAGATATATAAAGCTTAATTTTTCCATTAATAAGCGGTGAATGTGGATGAAAGATCGTAAATGACCATTGAGCTAAATATATGTCACCAATATAATTTATTGTCCGGGTTTGAAATGCGTGTGACCAAATATGGAGGCACGATCCTCATCGAGCATTTACCCTTATCCATTTCCCTACTTCTGAACCATCTCAGTACACACACACCTTCTGCAAACGGTAGGTGGAAGCAATTTTCTGTCGAACCACACACACGCTGCGCTACACGTGCCCTGCGGTTGTTACGATAACCGATTTACGGGCCCCAGTGGCGGAAGAATTTCTATTGGATGCAAGTCAAGCGTGCATAGTGCTGTGTCAACAAAGGGTTTGGCGGAGGCCCTGGGGTTCTTTTTTACCATTGCCCCCGATGATAGGATTTCGCGCCTTAGAATTGAGGCATTTGTTTATCGCTTACAACGTGAAGTTAACTAAATGGCCCTGGAATTAGAATAAATAAATAAATAAAAGAGTTTTGAGCAATTGATTTCGAGTTATCATGTTTATTTCTATAAAATTCATTGTTTCGATTAAACTTCCGTGAAATAAATTCCCTTTTATTTCTTTTAAAAGCCGTTTCCGCTCAGTTCGATTTTTTCCGCATTCATTGAAACGTATTAACTAAACGTGTTTTTAAGGCATGAATTATTTTCATTCGTAATAAGAGAGAAGCATTTAATAGAAGGTAGCATCTAAATTTACTTGTTTAAGGGATAATCAGCATTAAAGAGACAGTTGACATTATAATATATCTTTAGAAATTCGATCTAGGAAACTTTATAAATAAGGTAGAACTAAATTAGTTCTACCTTAATTAAATTTTTGATAGATTTGTAAATAAAGTAGACCTAAACTAGTTGAATTTAAAAAATTAGATAATTTTTAGAAACGTTTTAAGTTATTATTAAATTTGAAAATGCATCTATTAATTAAATGTTTGATAGCTTTGTAAATAAGGTAGAACTAAATTAGTTGAATTAAAAAATTAGATAATTTTTAGAAATTTTAAATTTATTATTAAATTTCAAAATGCTTCTATTAATTAAATGTTTGATAGCTTTATAAATAAGGTAGAACTAAATTAGTTAAATTTAAAAAATTAGATAATTTTTAGAAATTTTAAACTTATTATTAAATTTCAAAATGCTTTCATTAATTAAATTTTTGATAGATTTGTAAATAAGGAAAAATTATTTGTTAAATTTAAAAAATTAGATAATTTTTAGAAACTTTTTAATTTACTATTTAAATTTCAAATGCTTCTATTAATTAAATTTTTGTTAGATTTGTAAAAAAGGTAAAACTAAATTAATTAAATTTAAAAAATAGATAATTTTTAGAAACTTTTTAATTTACTATTAAATTTCAAAATGCTTCTATTAATTAAATTTTTGATAGATTTGTAAATAAGGTAGACCTAAATTAGTTGAATTTAAAAAATTAGATAATTTTTAGAAACATTTTAAGTTATTATTAAATTTCAAAATGCTTCTATTAATTAAATGTTTGATAGCTTTGTAAATAAGGTAGAACTAAATTAGTTGAATTTAAAAAATTAGATAATTTTTATAAAAGTCTAAATTTATTATTAAATTTCAAAATGCGACTATTAATTAAATTTTTGATAGATTTTTAAATAAGGTAGAACTAAATTAGTTGAATTTAAAAAATTAGATAATTTTTAGAAAATTTTAATTTATTATTAAATTTCAAAATGCTTTCATTAATTAAATTTTTGATAGATTTGTAAATAAGACAAACTAGTTGAATTTAAAAAATTAGATAATTTTTAGAAACAGTTTAACTTTATTAGATTTCAAAATGCTTCATTAATTAAATGTTTGATAGCTTTGTAAAAGTATGAAACTAAATTAGCTGAATTTAAAAAATTAGATAATTTTTAGAAATTCTAAATTTATTATTTAATTTCAAAATGCGCCTGTTAATTAAATTTTTGATAGATTTGTATATAAGGTAGACCTAAATTAGTTGAATTTAAAAAATTAGATAATTTTTAGAAACTTTTTAATTTATTATTAAATTTCAAAATGCTTCTATTAATTAAATTTTTGATAGATTTGTAAATAAGGTAGACCTAAATTAGTTGAATTAAAAAAATTAGATAATTTTTAGAAATTTTAAATTTATTATTAAATTTCAAAATGCTTCTATTAATTAAATGTTTGATAGCTTTGTAAATAAGGTAGAACTAAATTAGTTGAATTTAAAAAATTAGATAATTTTTAGAAATTTTAAATTTATTATTAAATTTCAAAATGCGTCTATTAATTAAATTTTTGATAGATTTGTAAATAAGGAAAAAATAAATTAGTTAAATTTAAAAAATTAGATAATTTTTAGAAACTTTTTAATTTACTATTAAATTTCAAAATGCTTCTATTAATTAAATTTTTGATAGATTTGTAAATAAGGTAGACCTAAATTAGTTGAATTTAAAAAATTAGATAATTTTTAGAAACGTTTTAAGTTATTATTAAATTTCAAAATGCATCTATTAATTAAATGTTTGATAGCTTTGTAAATTAGGTATAAATAAATTAGTTGAATTTAAAAAGTTAGATAATTTTTAGAAACGCTTTAAGTTATTATTAAATTTCAAAATGCATCTATTAATTAAATTTTTGATAGATTTGTAAATAAGAAAAAACTAAATTAGTTGAATTTAAAAATTTAGATAATTTTTAGAAATTCTAAATTTATTATTAAATTTCAAAATGCGACTATTAATTAAATTTTTGATAGATTTGTAAATAAGGTAGAACTATATTAGTTGAATTTAAAAAATTAGATAATTTTTAGAAACTTTTTAATTTACTATTAAATTTCAAAATGCTTCTATTAATTAAATTTTTGATAGATTTGTAAATAAGGTAGAACTAAATTAGTTGAATTTAAAAAATTAGATAATTTTTAGAAACTTTTTAATTTATTATTAAATTTCAAAATGCTTCTATTAATTAAATTTTTGATAGATTTGTAAATAAGAAAAAACTAAATTAGTTGAATTTAAAAAATTAGATAATTTTTAGAAACTTTTTAATTTACTATTAAATTTCAAAATGCTTCTATTAATTAAATTTTTGATAGATTTGTAAATAAGAAAAAACTAAATTAGTTAAATTTAAAAAATTAGATAATTTTTAGAAATTCTAAATTTATTATTAAATTTCAAAATGCTTCTACTAATTAAATTTTTGATAGAATTGTAAATAAAGTAGAACTAAATTAGTTGAATTTAAAAAATTAGATAATTTTTAGAAACGTTTTAAGTTATTATTAAATTTCAAAATGCATCTATTAATTAAATGTTTGATAGCTTTGTAAATAAGGTAGAACTAAATTAGTTGAAATTTAAAAATTAGATAATTTTTATAAAAGTCTAAATTTATTATTAAATTTCAAAATGCGACTATTAATTACATTTTTGATAGATTTTTAAATAAGGTAGAACTATATTAGTTGAATTTAAAAAATTAGATAATTTTTAGAAAATTTTTAATTTACTATTAAATTTCAAAATGCTTCTATTAATTAAATTTTTGATAGATTTGTAAATAAGGTAGAACTAAATTAGTTTAATTTAAAAAATTAGATAATTTTTAGAAACTTTTTAATTTACTATTAAATTTCAAAATGCTTCTATTAATTAAATTTTTGATAGATTGGTAAATAAGAACAAACTAAATTAGTTAAATTTAAAAAAATAGATAATTTTTAGAAACTTTTTAATTTACTATTAAATTTCAAAATGCTTCTATTAATTAAATTTTTGATAGATTTGTAAATAAGGTAGACCTAAATTAGTTGAATTTAAAAAATTAGATAAATTTTAGAAACTTTTTAATTTATTATTAAATTTCAAAATGCTTCTATTATTAATTTTTGATAGATTTGTAAATAAAGTAGACTAAATTAGTTGAATTTTTAGATAAAGAAAATTTTTAAATTTTATTATTAAATTTCAAAATGCTTTTTAATTAAATGCCTTAAATCAAATCTCTATATTTACTCCTTTTAAGTTTCAACTTCCTATAGATTATTAATATTCATTAAAATTAGAAAAGTTAAAATTTTGCTATGAAACTAATTTGCATAAAAATATTATATTCAAATCAGGCATTATAATATGTCATTACAAATTATATCTTCGACCTAGGAAACTTTGTAAATAAGGTAAAATTAAATTATTTAAACTTAAAAAATTAGGTAATTTTTAGAAAATTTTTAATTTAGTATTAAATTTCAAACTGCTTCTATTAATTAAATTTTTGATAGATTTGTAAATAAGGTAGAACTAAATTAGTTGAATTTAAAAAATTAGATAATTTTTAGAAACTTTTTAATTGACTATTAAATTTCAAAATGCTTCTACTAATTAAATTTTTGATAGCTTTGTAAATAAGGTAGAACTAAATTAGTTAAATTTAAAAAATTAGATAATTTTTAGAAAATTTTTAATTTATTATTAAATTTCAAAATGCTTTCATTAATTAAATTTTTGATAGATTTCAACAGTTTTTTTCACAAACCACTTCTGGTATGCCTTAAATCAAATCTCTGTATTTATTCTTTTTAAGTTTCAACTTCTTCTAGATTATTAATATTCATTTAAATTTAGGTAAGTTAAAATTTTGCTATGAAACTAACTTGCATAAAAATATTATATGCAAATCAGGGAAATCGACATTATAATATGGCTTTACAAATTATAGCTTCGAGCTAGGAAACTTTGTAAATAAGGTAGAACTAAATTAGTTAAATTTTAAAAAATAGATAATTTTTAGAAACTTTTTAATTTACTATTAAATTTCAAAATGCTTCTATTAATTGAATTTTTGATAGATTTGTAAATAAGGTAGACCTAAACTAGTTGAATTTAAAAAATTAGATAATTTTTAGAAACGTTTTAAGTTATTATTAAATTTGAAAATGCATCTATTAATTAAATGTTTGATAGCTTTGTAAATAAGGTAGAACTAAATTAGTTAAATTTAAAAAATTAGATAATTTTTAGAAATTTTAAACTTATTATTAAATTTTAAAATGCGTCTATTAATTAAATTTTTGATAGATTTGTAAATAAGGAAAAGATAAATTAGTTAAATTTAAAAAATTAGATAATTTTTAGAAATTTTTAATTTAGTATTGAATTTCAAACTGCTTCTATTAATTAAATTTTTGATAGATTTGTAAATAAGGTAAAACTAAATTAGCTGAATTTAAAAAATTAGATAATTTTTAGAAATTCTAAATTTATTATTTAATTTCAAAATGCGCCTATTAATTAAGTTTTGATAGATTTCAACAGTTTTTTTTCCCAAACAACTTCTGATAAGCTTTAAAACACATCTTTGCAGTAATTCATTTTAGGGTTCAACTTCTTTTAGATTATCATTAATCATTCAAATTTAGAAAAGTTAAAACTTTGCTATGAAACTTTAACTTACAAAAAAATATTATACGCAAATCAGCATTAAAGGGACAGTCGACATTATAGCATGTCTTTACAAATTATAGCTAGTAGCTAGGAAACTTTGTAAATAAAGTAGAACTAAATTAGTTAAATTTAAAAAATTAGATAATTTTTAGAAAATTTTTAATTTATTATTAAATTTCAAAATGCATTTATTAATTAAATTTTTGATGCATTTCAAAAATTTTTTCCCCAAACAACTTCTGATATGCTTTAAAACAAATCTATACATTTATTCATTTTAAGGTTCCACTTCTTCTAGATTATTAATATTCATTTAAATTTAGAAAAGTTAAAATTTTGTTATGAAACTTTAATTTGCATAAAAATGTTATATGAAAATCAGCATTAAAGGGACAGTCGACATTATAATATATCTTTACAATTATAGTTTGGAGCTAGGAAACTTTGTAAATAAGGTAGAACTAAATTAATTGAATTAAAAAAATAGATAATTTTTAGTCGCATTTAAATTTATTATTAAATTTGAAAATGCTTCTATTAATTAAAATTTTGATAGATTTGTAAAATAAGGTAGAACTAAATTAATTGAATTAAAAAAATAGATAATTTTTAGAAGCTTTTAAATTTGTTATTAAATTTGAAAATGCTTCTATTAATTAAATGTTTGATAGCTTTTTAAAAAAAATAGAACTAAATTAGTTGAATTTAAAAAATTAGATAATTTTTAGAAATTTTAAACTTATTATTAAATTTCAAAATGCGTCTATTAATTAAATTTTTGATAGATTTGTAAATAAGGAAAAGCTAAATTAGTTAAATTTAAAAAATTAGATAATTTTTAGAAACTTATTAATTTAGTATTAAATTTCAAACTGCTTCTATTAATTAAATTTTTGATAGATTTGTAAATAAGGTAGAACTAAATTAGTTGAATTTAAAAAATTAGATAATTTTTAGAAACGTTTTAAGTTATTATTAAATTTTAAAATGCTTGTATTAATTAAATGTTTGATAGCTTTGTAAATAAGGTAGAACTAAATTAGTTGAATTTAAAAAATTAGATAATTTTTAGAAATTCTAAATTTATTATTAAATTTCAAAATGCGTCTATTAATTAAATTTTTGATAGATTTGTAAATAAGGTAAAGCTAAATTAGTTAATTTTAAAAAATAAAAAATTTTTAGAAATTTTTAATTTAGTATTAAATTTCAAAATGCGTCTATTAATTAAATTTTTGATAGATTTGTAAATAAGGTAAAACTAAACTAGCTGAAATTAAAAAATTAGATAATGTTATTAAAATCTCTAATTTATTATTAAATATCAAAATGTTTCTATCAATTAAATTTTTGATAGATTTCAACAGTTTTTTTTCCCAAACAACTTCTGATAAGCTTTAAAACACATCTTTGCAGTAATTCATTTTAGGGTTCAACTTCTTTTAGATTATCATTAATCATTCAAATTTAGAAAAGTTAAAACTTTGCTATGAAACTTTAACTTACAAAAAAATATTATACGCAAATCAGCATTAAAGGGACAGTCGACATTATAGCATGTCTTTACAAATTATAGCTAGTAGCTAGGAAACTTTGTAAATAAAGTAGAACTAAATTAGTTAAATTTAAAAAATTAGATAATTTTTAGAAATTTTAAACTTATTATTAAATTTCAAAATGCTTTCATTAATTAAATTTTTGATAGATTTCAACAGTTTTTTTCACAAACCACTTCTGGTATGCCTTAAATCAAATCTCTGTATTTATTCCTTTTAAGTTTCAACCTCTTCTAGATTATTAATATTCATTTAAAATTAGAAAAGTTAAAATTTTGCTACGAAACTAACTTGCATAAAAATATTATATGCAAATCAGGGAAATCGACATTATAATATGTCTTTACAAATTATAGCTTCGAGCTAGAAAACTTTGTAAATAAGGTAGAACTAGATTAGTTGAATTTAAAAAATAGATAATTTTTAGAAACTTTTTAATTGACTATTAAATTTCAAAATGCTTCTATTAATTAAATTTTTGATAGATTTGTAAATAAGGTAAAACTAAATTAGTTGAATTTAAAAAATTAGATAATGCTATAAAACTTTCTAATTTATTATTAAATTTCAAAATGCTTCTATTAATTAAATTTTTGATAGATTTCAACAGTTTTTTTTTTTTCAAACAACTTCTGATATGCTTTAAAACAAATCTATACATTTATTCATTTTAAGGATCAACTTCTTTTAGATTATTAATATTCATTTAAATTTAGAAAAGTTAAAATTTTGTTATGAAACTTTAACTTGCATAAAAATATAATATGCAAATCAGCATTAAAGGGACAGTCGACATTATGATATATCTTTACAAATTATAGCTTCGAGCTAGGAAACTTTGTAAATAAAGTAGAACTAAATTAGTTAAATTAAAAAAAATTAGAAAATTTTTAGAAATTTTTAAATTTATTATTAAATTTCAAAATGCTTCTATTAATTAAAATTTTGATAGATTTCAACAGTTTTTTCACAAACAACTTCTGATATGCTTTAAAAAAATCTATTCATTCATTCATTTTAAGGTTCAACTTCTAGATTATTAATATTCATTCAAGCTTAGAAAAGTCGAAATTTTGCTATGAAACTTTAACTTGCATAAAAATATTATATGCAAATAAATATTAAAGAGACAGTGGACATTATAACATGTCTTTACAAATTATAATATGTCTTTACAAATTCTAGTTAAGAAACTTTGTAAATAAGGTAGAACTAAATTAGTTAAATTTAAAAAATTAGATAATTTTTAGAAACTTTTTAATTTATTGTTAAATTTCAAAATGCTTCGATTAATTAAATTTTTGATAGATTTCAACAATTTTTTTTTTTTTTTTTAACAATCAACTTCTTATGTGCCTTAAAACAAATCTATACATTCATTCATTTTAAGGTTCAAATTCTAGATTATTAATATTCATTTAAATTTAGAAAAGTTAAAATTTTGTAATGAAACTTTCACTTGCATAAAAATATTATATGAAAATCAGCATTAAAGGGACAGTCGACATTATAATATATCTTTACAATTATAGCTTAGAGCTAGGAAACTTTGTTAATAAGGTAGAACTAAATTAATTGAATTAAAAAAATAGATAATTTTTAGAAGCTTTTAAATTTATTATTAAATTTGAAAATGCTTCTATTAATTAAATGTTTGATAAATTTCAACAGTTTTTGTTTTCAAAAACAACTTTTGATATGCCTTAAAACAAATCCATACATTCATTCATTTTAAGGTTCAACTTCTAGATTATTAATATTTTTTTAAATTTAGAAAAGTTAAAATTTTGTAATGAAACTTTCACTTGCATAAAAATATAATATGCAAATCATCTATTCTCTATTCAATTAATCGACAAAAGTATACCCTAAAACACTCAGGTCGGATAGCCAAGCATAATTTATAAAATAAATTAAAAAATTGAGAAAATATTTGTAAAATTGATTCCGACAAATTGACAACGAAGTGTCTCGAATTCTTAATGTATCTCAGTATGTGATATCGAAGACATGACACAGATTTCATGTTTGGATAATTACCAATTTTAGAAGAGTATTAGTATTTCAAACAGACTCAATATTCGCATTAAACTGGATATGCATTTCTGCCAGAGCTCCGGGTTTAGCCAAACATAAACGAATTTCGAAAATTGATAATAGACTTTGCAGTGACTTTAACCCCTTAACGTGCACACTCGATTTAAATAGAGAGCACTAAACTGGCGAAACTCTGCAGAGAGCAAACTGTTCTCGAGATAATTCGAGCGGCATTGTATTTTATGTTGCTATAATTTTTCACATTCGAATGCAATAGAAAATTGAAAATAACACTGTGAAAAAAGCAATCGTTTTATTGATATTTATCATTTACATTTGATTGTAAGCTATAACACTTAATCAAGTAAAAAATATATATTTTTTTTCTAAATTCAACGTTCTAAATTGGTTTTTTACATTAAAAAAATTGATTTTTTTAACGGGCCTTATTTAAAAAAAAACTGTGCATTAAGGGGTTAGGACGAGACCACGGCAAAGGATCACATCAGTCACCTCGCAAAATTAGCCAGCTCTATTATACGTTACGTAGGTTATAAGTCCAGTCATGCTTCGATCAAAATTTATACCAGATTTCAATTTTTAAGAACCATATTATGTCCGCGAAGTTCATGTCACCCTTATTAAGATTCCCGTCTTAGACACGAGGTTTGCTCAAACAGTTCTATTCCGGCTGTATCCTATTTTCTATTTATCTTCGACTCCCAAATCTTAAAATTAACCTTTGAAACATTTTTTGCTAATTTTAGTTTAAAATTTCTCATTAAAATTATAAATTTGAACTTTAAAACCTAACAGCACTGAATTATTTTTTTAAATATATTTTTCTATTATTATTATAATTAGTATTATTATTTTTTTTTTTTTTTTGAAAAGCGAACGTTTTAACTCTAATCACTAATTTTTACTTTTCCCTTGCTGTATTATTTCAAAATTTAACTTCATTCCAATCTATATTATACTCTTTTAATAGTCAGATATTATACAAAATTGTTGTTGTATAAATTAATAAAATATTTATATATTAAAAATACGTTCCCTTCTTATGAACAAAAAGTAATTTTTTTCCAAACAATCTACTAATAAAAATGCAAAATAATGCTTTGCAAATAATGCACTCCAAATAATATTATTTTTGTTTTTACTTGTTTCAACTGCGTATGAGTACGTCGATATCGTTCTATTTTTACTGTTATTTTAAAGATTTATATAGAGGCGGATTGCAATAAAAAATGAAAATGCAAAACTGCATGTTAAAACAGTCCTAAATACATAATTACAACATTTTTACGGCTAATTACCTTTATCTCATTCCAGAGGAGAATTATGGTTAGTTGTAGGTAGACACGCGTGGTCCGAACAAAGCTGTTCGTGTGCCTAGTTTCCGACACAAAGCAGAGGCAGTCGCTTCAGTGGAGGTAAATTAAAAACTGTCAGTATGCCGGAGCCAGTGTGTCTACGTCTTTATGATGTCTATTGCCGTCAAAAGACTAATAATTATAAATAGAGTGACGGTGGGTCCCCATTTGGACCAAGTTATCGGTGCATCTGATGGATTTAGGATAGTTGGTCGATTAACTTAAAGAAGAACTTCGGCCACATCTGGAAACGCATCAGCTGATCCAGACGTGTCTTTGACCGCAAGATTGCGTCACCCCGGGTTCTGGAAGGTTCCGGAAGAATCACGCGAGGGGCAACCGGGACCCCTATATAAAGAGATTGGCTGAGCCAAGAGAGAGGAGTTTGGAGGAGTTTTGTTTTGGTTGAGCTCGAGCAGCGTCCACTTGTCTCTCCGAATTGCCGGAGCTTGCTTCCCTTTAGAGATCTCCAGCGTCTCTGCTTTCTGCTAAGAAGTCGACCTTCGACTTAGGGATCTCATTCTCACTACCTGAAATATTTTTTTTTTTTACTTCGTGATTTGAAGTAGGTCGCTGAGAGTACATCCTGCATCCTTTGATTCTCAACGAACTCCAGCGATGTATGCACTCTGAGTGTTTCGAGCCTCCGTCAACTGTTCGGATCATCAGACCGTAGATTATAGCGTTCGAGTCCCGTACCGGCACTCTGTAGAGAACCCTTCCTGTGTTACTAGCTTCACTGTACCCACGTATGGTATTTTTATAACGTTTATCTCAGCACGAAATCCCAGAAGTAATTGAAATTACTGAATCATGCACATAAATATATATGATTATTCCCATGAATAAAGCATTTACTCAAGAGTAAATAGAGTTTCAGCTGTATCTTTGACGGCCTCGCCTACCCTTACTCAATACGTCGCAATAGGTACATATCTATTACTTTATAATTATATGACATGCAGAAGTTTTAAGAAATATTTTAACTGTAAAATTCCTCTCTATCATGAAGTATTGAAATTGATATACACATAATAAAAATATATGACTCACTCAGTGAATACTTTTCCAAAAATGAACATTTCAAAAATATCATTTTACAAAGAGTTACATCGGCAAAAGCGGACTCAGTGGACTACCGATGGAAAGACTAAGTCGATATGCTGTTTTGAGCTGGATTATGGGGAATATTATACAGAGTTCATATCCCCAGTCATTGCACCAAAGAATAGAAACCCTCAAGAATTCTCTAGTAATCAGAAAACTGGAAATGTGCATTTTAAGGTATTAGTATTTAAAGAGGTATGGGAAGAAATCAATGAACAATCACTACCGCCAAGATAAGTCGTAATAGGTAAGCAGGGCCTGATTTCCGACAGGGCAAAAGGGGCAAGCGTCCGGGTCCCCACATTAATTGCCATTTCAAGCTAAAAATATGATGAGTATGTCTAAAATTCACTTTAAATGATCGACAATTACTTCTTTTAGTTTTTGACCTATTCAGTAATATTAGAGAGCTTGTTCACAACTGTAAGTGTTGGCAAAAAATGTAGAACACGTAGCTACATTCTGTTTTAGGTAGGAAAATTCTTCGGGTAAGGACTTACAAAATTCTGATATGCGCTTTCACCCTCCAAGATTTTTTTTTTGTAACTTTTTTTATTTACTTATTTCATAATTTATTTTTTTGTTTTAAGCTAATCTAATTTTACTAACTACATTGGTGAGTCATCTTTAAAGGCTCTGCGGGCCAAAACTGACCCACGGGCCATAGTTTAAGCATCACTACATATTACAATCACCCTGTAGCCACCAGCGTACAGCAGAGTGAGGGGGGCCCAGGAAGAATGGGTTTGCCTTGGGGCCCCCTTTCTGTAATCCACTGAGAATCGGCCACTGAGAATCATGCATATTCTAAATCTCGTTACACCGTCTAGGTATCCTTGCATTCATAGACATCTAATTGAGGATTACCTTGTCTAATAAAACATTCAAAAGTTTTCACTAATGTTAAGCCTAACCCTTCAGCCATTGTCGTAATTATGGATGCAACGGATAGCCTGCCAACATATTGCATCCGGCATATCCGGCCACTATACCGGATAATTGGCAGTAGCCGGATATTACAATCATCCTGCAGTATATCTTTCCAAAAATGATACACCGAAAAATAAGATAAATATAACAAAAACTGCAAAATGTTTAATTATATACTATATGAAACAATGCGTATTTTGGAACCTTACGTTTACAAAAAAAATTACAGAAAAAAATTAGGTTTATTTATCCATTTCATTACAAAAAATCATAAATCATTCTTTTTTTAGTCTGAACCTCAAAATTGTGTTTTTGCATCTGAGAAAACAAAAGGCAAAACTTGTTAAAAGCCATTAGTGTACAACAGAGTGAGGGGGCCCTGAATGAATAGGATTTCCCTGGACCCCCATTTCTGTAAGTCGAGACCTGTAGGTGAGGGGCACCAGTTATAATGTAATTTAACTTATCGACAGGATTTTGGTTTTTAGTAGAGGTAGGCAGGAAAAATCATAGTTTAGTGGTTCATATTTACACAGTTCAAGACCAAATGAAATGTAAATATTTACAAAGAACTACAAGTTTAAATTTGAAGACATTATACGATTCAAAATAAATAAAGATAAATCATTTAATTTAAAAAAATGAGAATAATTACAATTATTTACAGGAGACAGCCATTCATAGGAGTCCGGACAATTATTTTCCTTAACATTTAAAAAGTTATTTATCTATTTTTATTTCTACTCTTTCATGTCTATTTTACATTTAAAATGTACAAATAGTTTTGAGCATTAGAAGTGTATTTTTGTAAAACAGTGGTCTCTAACTGCTTTGAAGACCTGAAATTATGACTAAATGTACGTTTTTAATAAAACTATGCATGTTATTTGATACTGGTACAACTGCCTTGTTTGTAGGATTTAAATTGGCCAATTATGAAAATGCCATCCCCAATCTTATTGACGGAAGAACAGGGTGCCCCCGCCAACTTGGCGATAAAGCTCTGAGCATGGCAGCTGGACATTTTCCACCGATCTCGCCGTGTACAAACAATCTGTATTTATATTTTAATTTATATTATATTTATATCCAGCTTTCCTTGTGGAACCCATTTCTTATATATTAAATGAGCACAATGCTTAAAAATATTATATAATGAACCATTAATGGTTCACTATGGCTAATTTTCAATAATTTGGAGCTGTTGGCTTTGTAAACTGTTGAGGGATTAAAAGTTCATAAATATAAATGCCAGCTATCTCAGTGGTTTTGGTTAATAAAGAAAATGTATATAATCCGATTACAATAGCACAATCTACATCAATTAAAGTCGCCCAAATAGCAAGGGATACAATGCTCGGATAAAATACCTTTATGTTTTAGTAACCATCGCCAATAATTACACCAATTTTGCCAAGATGAATCCTATTCTTCAGAAGTACCTCAAGAAGTACTAACCTTTTAATGTTCTTTGAAAATTTGAGATATATCTATGCGATAGTTTATTATTATTATTTATTTATTATTGGTTTTATATCATATAAATTGAAATTTTTAATTGTTTCGTTTCTAAAAATCAGGAATTATTTTATAAATCTGAAAAAAGGGAAAAGGATTTTTTTAATGTTCCATAATTAACTTCCCTTAATTACATTAAATATTCATAAACAATATATGAATAAACAATATTTATAAGAATTAAAATATAAATTAACTCTTAATTTTCCTCTTTTGTTGACATTAATTGCACCATTGCATTAATTGCATTAATTGAAAAATTTTTCATTTTCCATAGCTTACTATAAATATAGCTACGTTATGTCCGTCGAAAATCTGCTCCCGCTCATAACACAGCATTTCCGGTTACTTCACGCGAAAGGGTTGGCACCATTTAAAATTCGGTAAAAATAAGAGGGGGCACCTTGTTCTACAGTAGTACCCCCGCAATCATGCATGAAGTTTCCAATGTGTTCCTCAAGACCCTTACATATTGGAAAACCCTGTTATAAATTACTTTACTCTTATATTACGTGATAAAATTCTCATTTTTTCCTATCAAAATTGGATAATTATAAAAATGCGGCCCGCAATCAGAAGGTTTTTGAATGTGGCCCTTCGAACCCTTACAATTTGGAAAACCCTGTTATAAATTATTTTTCTCTTATATTTTGTTACAAATATCCCCATTCCTTTTTCTATAAAGATTGGAAGTTATGAAAGTGTATACTGCAATACTAAGTCATCAAATCTGTCCCTCGAGCCCTTACGAGTTGGAAAACCCTGTTATAAATTACTTTACTCTTATATTACGTGATAAAATTCTCATTTTTTCCTATCAAAATTGGATAATTATAAAAATGCGGCCCGCAATCATACATATTGTTTTTAAATGTAGTCCTTCGAACCCTTACCATTTAGAAAACCTTGTTATAAGTTACCTTGCTCTTATATTTTATTATAAACATCCACATTCTTTTGTCTGTAAAGATTGGACAGTTATGAAAGTGGATCCTACAATAATAAGATACCAAATCTGTCTCTCAAACCCTTCCGAGATGGATAACCTTTTATAAATTATCTTGCTCTTATATTTTGTGATAAACATCCACATTTTTTTCTATAAAAATTGGTCAATTATGAAAGTGCAGCCGGCAATCATACATAAGGTTTCCAATGTGGTCCTCGAGCTCTTATAAGTTGGAAACTGTTCTTATAAATTATCTTACTTTTATATTTTATGATTAACATCCACATTTCTTTTTCTATAAAAATTGGTCAATTATGAAAGTGCGGCCTGCAATCATGTATAAGGTTCCTAACGTGGCCTTCGAGCCCTTATGAGTTAGAAACTCCTCATAAATTATCTTTCTCTTATATTTTGTGATAAGCATCCACAATCTTTTTTCTATCAACCACCGAAATTAGTGTGATCAAACTTTATTTACTGTTATTACAGACATATTTATCTTCAATAAAAATCATACTAAGCTGTCGAAAAACGGACTGTGGCTCAGTGCTTATATTGTTTTCTTACTCGCAGTAGTAATTTCTAGATTTGTATCAAGATGATGGATTGCACGATGATAAATTTTATAAGAATCAAGCTCTGTTTGTTCTACCGTCTTAGGCAGTAGCTGCTCATAAAAGATCGTCTGTTTGGCGAATATTTTTGTTATCAAAGCAAAAATTCGATGCCGTCAGATTACAAATAGCGTGCATTTTGTTTGTACCGATAGTATTGCAGGGCAACAACCTTTGGACTTATAAATGCCTGTTTTTCTAGCCAAGACAAAACCTGAAAAGAGTTGAGATGTGTCACTTTGACTCTACTTGACTTTAAAGTATCTGTCTCACTTGACAGCTGAGAAGTTTGTATGCCTGTAAATTGAACGATTTAAAGAAAATATTTATTTAAATATTGAGCAGGTGGTCATTCGTGTTTGGACTCAAATTTTGTTAAAAGGAAAGTGCAATAAGAAGGTTTTAATTCAAATAAACTCATATATATTTCCAGAAGAAGTAAGCATTAACACTAGAATTTCGGAAGGGGTCATTTTGACACCTAGCGAACTTTTATCTATTCTATTTTTTTGCAGCTCTTCTATTTTTTTGCAAATATCTAAATCCTTTCTTGACTTTTCCTAAATCATTGTGATTTAGAAATAGTAAATATTTCGAGAAAATCGTATTTTTATTTTAGACCTAAAAAATGATTATAGAAATACGGCAGGCTCTATACTGATGTTGAAGACAAGTGTAAACTTCATAATGACTCTTTC
The DNA here is from genome assembly GCA_032207245.1 of Pardosa pseudoannulata. Classification (NCBI taxonomy): domain Eukaryota; kingdom Metazoa; phylum Arthropoda; class Arachnida; order Araneae; family Lycosidae; genus Pardosa; species Pardosa pseudoannulata. Next base: position 31,421,534 of record CM063506.1, read on the forward strand.
AATATTTTATTAGCAGAACTGGAAGCATTCATAGCGTTGTTGTACGTAAGGGGGCATTAGCCGCCAAGGGCATACCAATTTTTAGTTTGTGGTCCAAAGTTTTTTCATGAAACTATGAGTAGAGATAGGTTTCCGGAAGTTATGAAATTTCTTCGTTTTGAAAATAAACTAACAAGGTCTTCACGTTTGCAATGTGATAAATTTACACTAATATCCGAGGTATGGAATACTTTTATAGAAAACTGTAAGCTTTGCTACAAACCAAATGAAAATATTACTTTTGATGAACAGTTATTCCCTACAAAAACAAGATGCCGTTTTTTGCAGTATATGCTTAACAAGCTCGATAAATTCGGAATAAAATTTTGGCTAGAAGTAGATGTTAGGACAAAATACTTATTAAACGGATTTCCATATTTAGGAAAAGATGAAATGAGACCAAGTGATCAAAGTGTAGGAGAGAAGGTAGTAAATCGTTTAATTGATCCTACATACCTGCAAAGTCGGTATATTTTTAAAAACAAAGATAGTTTGTAGTTGTCATAATTTGCGTTATTTTAATTTATTTTTCACAAATATATTATATTATATAGAGAAATATGCAGATATCTTATCAAGGGGTCAAAATGACACCCGCCGTAATTCTAGGTATACAAAGACCACCGTAATTCTAGTGTTAAACGAATTTCACTTTGGATTTTGCCTTGGGGGAGCTGAAGAAATTAAAGCTTAATATGCCATACCAGGGATTTGCAAAGGTTTTCGGTCTTGGCCCAAAAAGCGAAAGAAAATGAGTTTGGCAGGCCAAAATAATTTTTTCTAAAATTTTAAAAAGAATATACAAGTATTAAGATTAAAATATGTTTATGAGATCAATGAAATTGTGATTTCATTTTTAGAAATACCTTATATTTCGGTTAAGAAGTTATTCGAAGTAAGATGTATTGATTTTAAGGAAGGAGGCTAAATGCTCCTCTATGACTGTAGTTCTCAAAATTATTCTTTCTAAGTTTCATTGTTGAAAACACTTGTTCAAATATATAAGATGAAACATTCATAGCGCTGATCTTCTGTGTGTGTGATATTAAATTTGGGGTATAACATTTAAACACAGTAGAAAACCTGATGGATATAAAATATATAAATATATACTTCTTTTAATTTGCCTCGGACCGGCAAATTAAAATTCCATCTGATGATAAAAAAATTAAAATTATATACATTTAAATGATAAATATTAAAAGAAATGCGAATTTTAGAATGATTGGTTCATAATTGCGATTTCGTATGTTCGTATTTTTTGAATTTCCTTTAAGTGAATCATCGGTTCTAATCGTAGCTCAAGCCCTCGGACCGAAAAAAAGACCGTAAAAGCAAACCAAACCAATCTAAACGAATAGAAAAGCCTTACTTCAAGAAGTAAAGGAAGTAGTTCGAATAGTAAAACTACCACGGGGTGGTTTGGCAAGGGAAAATATTGGCTAGTATTGTTAAATATCAAAAAATGATAATCAGGGATATTAGAGAAATATTGACAAATATTGCTGCTAAATGTAGTAAAATAAAATATTGAAGGATATCGGGGACATATTGACCGACAATGCTAAATATCAAAAAAGGATATACAGGGATATTGGGGTATATGGACCAACATTGCTATTGTAACGTACTGGAGATATGGTAGGCAAAACCCTCAATGAAACAGGCTAGAAAACTGTTTAATCTAGACTAAATATTTTATTCAGGTGAATAAATTATATACAGTTATGTACAGGTTCAGTAGATTTCTAAATATTCTGGGGTCTCGTGCTGAGATAGCATTCACACAATTAGGATGCGTGGGTGCTGGATACAGTGTGGCTAGGGCTTCTAAATCCCTGGAACAGTTCGCAAATTAGTGCCGGTACGGAAAGCTGACACAATCACCTCCAGGCTGACGATTAGTACAGTCGGCTTTCACACCAAGGTTCAAACGCTCTGAGTGCGTATCACACTGGAGTTCGTGAAGGAAACTTGAGATGCAAGATGATCCAAAATGAGAGCAAGGGTCATGCTCAGCGACCTACTTCTATGCACGAGGTAAAACAAAATAGTAAGATAACGGGAATAGGATCCCAAAAACGAAAGTCGACTTCTTAGCAAACAGAGACGCTGGCGCTCTCTAAAACAAGTAACTCCGGAAATCGGAGAGACGAGTGAACTCCTCTCGAGCTCCACACAACAGCTCCAAAAGCAACTCTCAAGAAGAAGCCTCAAGAAGAAAAAAAATCCGTCTTGGCTCCGCCACTCTTCTTTTATAGCGGTCCCGGTTCACTATACGCGATTCTTCTGGAACCTTCCAGAAGCAGGATGATGCAATCTTGCGGTCACTTCCCGCCTGAATCAGCTGTTTCGTTTCCTAAAAGCCGATTTTAAGTCAGCCGACCCAAGCAACTTAATTTCCTTTTTCGCTACCGCTAATGGGCGCACATGCGGTCAATTTATAATCATTTCTTTAGAGTCTTTTCACTCAAATAGTCTCACAAAGTCTCAGACGCTCTGATTCCAGCACACGGACAGTTTTCAATTATGTCCAGGACTAGTACACAACGTGTATTGTTAAAACCACCCGTTTCTTCTTGCCGCTAACGGTAATTGTCCGCTGCAAAATGTCAACTTCAGCTCCTCTTTCGCTAGGGTCATGTAACGGATCGTTACACTATACATAAAAACGATATTCATTGATATCGGGAATACTTAGCAATATTGACAAATACTGCTAAGTTATAAATAAATTACATTGGAGGATATCGAAGAAATATTGACGAATAATGCTAAATATCAGAAAATGATATTTAGGGATATTAAAGAATATTGGCCAATATTGCTAAATATAAAAAATGATATCCGGGATATCGGAAAAATATTGACAAATAATGCTAAATGTAAAATAAATTGTATAGAAGGATATCGGGGAAAATTGACCAACAATGATAAATATAAAAATGATATTCAGGGATATTGAGGAATAATGACCAATATTGCTAAATATAAAAAAATATATCCAGGATATCGGAGAAATATTGACAAATAGTGGTAAATGTAAAATAAATTATATTGAAGGATTCGGGGAAAATTTACCAACAATGATTAATATAAAAAATGACATTCAGGGATATTGAGGAATAAAGACCAACATTGCTAAATATTAAAAAAGATAATCAGGGTTATTATTTGAGGTGGGGGGCATTCATTTGATATAGACCGATGTTATAATTTTGATATTGGCTGATATTTCTGTGCTACTTGGGTATGGCCCTGTGATAAACGCAGTGCTGTAAACCTTCAGTGACGTAGCACTGTCTGGCTGTGGGAGGTTATGTGCCGCTTGCAAGATGTATTTTTTAGGTTCATGATACCATCTTTTATTTCAAACAAATATTAATAAATTTATAAATATATTTTTATATTAACAAAAATAGGGGTGCGCTGCAGTTCCACTGTGACTACATACGAGCCGCTTAGTTATCAGCCTTAAAAAGACTCAAACAAACAAAGCAAACATCTCCCAACACAGAATATTTTGCCCTTAGATGACCTATTACCCGACCAAACAAACTCGGGGCAAGCCCTGTTGCATGTTTGCATAACCACAAATCTTTCCAACAGCCCGTTACTGCATGTTACTCCCTCCCAAATCAAAGTGTAGATCATTAACCCGAAATTTATAACTCTGCAATTAACTAACTAGTCTCAGCAACGAAATAACGCAAATAGTGTATAAATTTGCCCTGACATGAGAGGTGTTTTTTTTTCCTTACATCCAAGTAAGGACCGGGGCCATGTGCTGGAGGTATCAAGTTGTAACATCCTGTCTCTCACACAGCAATTATCGTAAATCAGGGGTCTAGGAAGTTCAAACATTCCATTTCACATTAATCTGTCGCAGTAGGCATAATTCTACAGACTAAGAAAGTAATTTTTTTTTATTTTGTTTTACTACTCCCTTTCTAATCTGGGGGTTCACGCCCTCAATTGCGGTACTGATAAACGCGATGTTTTGCTTCAAAGGCTATAACGGATAATATAATGGTTTTGACGAGTTTTTGATGTACACTTATTCTTTTGCTATCTGACTTAAGCATTGTTCATAAATATAACTTTTTTCTCCTCGCTTGCTTTCAACAGTTCTGTGCTTAACTCTGATAAGTCGCTGACAAAATTCTTAGTTGCTGATGATTCGGGATATCCAGATATTCTGTTAGGAAATAAAATTTTCGAATTACGGGATAGTATTACGTTGCTGAAAAATTACGCTAATCAATAAAAATTTTAAATTAATTTCTAAATTCTAAATTTATAGCATTTAAGTTTACGGGATTTAACTATTCTTACACTGATAAAGAATTTGCAATGTTTTGTATATTCAGAATTCGATTTTTAAACGAGAGTTTAAAAAAGGGAGTTTAACCCTTACTTACCTCTATATAATAATAGCCTAAGTTATCTGTTTGTTTGTCCTCGAATTTATGAAGTGGTTGGACCTGAAATGCAAGAGGGTTCGCTATTGGATTTTGAAGAGTTGAGGTTAGCAATGTTCGATATACACCCCTTTTATAGCATTTAATGCCATTATTCCAAGCCCTAAGAGCAGGCGATTAAATTTATAAATATTTTACATAATAAATAGGTAAAAATAACATTTTTTCTAGCATTATGACGATATTCCTTTAACATCTCATTTAATCATTTCTTATTTTAAATTATTTAAATATCGTGTGCATTATTTTCTTACGTTTTATCACTGAACTTAGATATTACGTAAATAATTTTCTTTTATATTTGGATTAAATAATAGACTTGGTACATATGTAATAATTTTAAATTTAATCATCGATTATTTTTTGTTACACTGAAAATTTTGCTACTGGTATTAACAACAAATTCTTTTCATAAAAGTCTAGGAGTCTATTTCACTGACTAATAAATATCTAGCTTTTAAGTTATACATCTTTGAAAATTAAGAAATTTGTTAGTTTGTTTTTTATACATAATCGGTTTTACTAAATGAATATAATGTGATTCTAAACTGCATTTACAGTATCGGTAGACTTTAGAGGAGTATGAAGATAAACAAATTATTGAGCGTGTACTTGATAATTCTCAGCCTAAAAACAAAAATTTTTTTACCTGCCTCATTTGGTACTTTATAGCTCCTGAAAATTAAAATCCTATATGCTAGTATGAAATAAAAGTTAATTTATATTAATACACTTTTAAAAGCTAATTATATTTCTTGTAAATTAAAAGATTCATTATATATGTCTTATTTATATTAAGGGCAAAAATTTACCCTTTGGATTAAAACAGCTTTATTATACGCAAAAGAAATGCACTTGGAATATTTTTAATATTTCTTTTGAAAGAACTAATAACTATTAAAATTGCAAAGATTTTACCTAGTAATTGTAAACACTTTAATTATATTGCTAATAACATATTAAAATTTTAATGAGACTAGCCAGATACAAAATAAATTTACTTTAAAAGCCCACTGCCCCTTACAAAACATCATAGTTGCTCAGAACTATCGTAAGTTTGTCGACCTCAGGTTTAGCATTTAACCTGCCAAAACTATCACAGCAGTAATTAAGTCATTTTGAACCAGTTAACCTTAATGAAAAATTTCTAGAGATTTCTTAATATCAATAGGTTATATTTCCAGTACCTTCCTGGTTGGTCACGTGGGAGTGAAATATAAGATAAGAGACATAAAAAAACAGAGGCAGCTGAGAAATTTTCTTGCAAATATTCCCATGGAAAGCGTAGCAGATTGTCTTATATTATACACACTTTGTTTTGAAAATAGACTTGAACTCAAGTACCAGCTGATAAATTATTTCTATTTAAATTTGAATCGCTGTACTGTTTTTATCGAACATTGTTACTACTGTTGTACTATTGTAATGCCTGCTAGACATTTTTTTAAAATTTAACTTAAAGGAAGACAAGGAAAATAAGGCATGCGCTTTCATTAAAAAAGTAATTTACTGTACTTTCAATATTATTTCCAGCTTTTAACACCTAGTTAAATCGACTACAACACGTTTCCGTAACTTAATGATAGCATTTTAGAGTTAATCTCTCAGAAGAAAGTAAAATTTTGGAACCGAACTGTAGATTATTTGTGGATTTTAAACTTTATTTACAAAAAATTATCATTCCCAAGCATTATTGAAAATATACCTTTTCTTATGTCTAGAAAAGTAAATTATTTTACACATTGTAAAACGTTAGTGTAAGAAATTCATGAGTAAAAATTGTCAGTAAAATTATTAGGAGTTTTTAAAAAAATGTACAATTTTTTTGTTATTTTAAATTGGAATAAATTTCTTTTATCTGAAAAACCCTTCAAATGTGAAACATGATATAGCGTTTTTTCTATAAGATGTGATATATAAACAAACAATTGGATTGTAATGCCAGCTAGACATTTTTTTAGAGTTTAACTTAAACTAAGACAAGGAAAGTAATGAATGCAATTTCATTGAAAAAAATAATTTACTGTACTTTCAATATTATTTTCAGCTTTTAACACACCGTTAAATCAACTACAACACGTCTCCGTAACTTAAGGATATCATTTTAAAGTTAATCTCTCAGAAGAAAGTAAAATTTTGGAACCGAACTGTATATTATTTGTGGAATTTAAACTTTATTTACAAAAAATTATCATTCCCAAGCATTATTGAAAATATACCATTTCTTATGTCTAGAAAAGTAAATTACTTTACATATTGAAAAACGTTAATGCAAGAAATTCATGAGTAAAAAATGTCAGTAAAATTATTAGGAGTTTTTTTAAAAAAATGAAAACAAAAATTTGTTATTTAGAATAAATTTGTTTTATCTGAAAGCACCTTCAAATTTGAAACATGATATAGCGTTTTTTCTATAAGATGTGATATATAAACAAACAATTGGATTATAATGCCTGCTAGACATTTTTTTAGAATTTAACTTAAACTAAAATAAGGAAAGTAATGTATGCAATTTCATTGAAAAAATAATTTACTGTACTTTCAATATTATTTTCAGCTTTTAACACACCGTTAAATCAACTACAACACGTCTCCGTAACTTAAGGATAGCATTTTAGAGTTAATTTCTCAGAAGAAAGTAAAATTTTGGAACCGAACTGTATATTATTTGTGGATTTTAAACTTTATTTACAAAAAATTATCATTCCCAAGCATTATTGAAAATATACCTTTTCTTATGTCTAGAAAAGTAAATTATTTTACACATTGAAAAACGTTAATGTAAGAAATTCATGACTAAAATTTGTCAGTAAAATTATTAGTAGTTAAAAAAAAATGAACAAAATTTTTGTTATTTAAAATTAGAATAAATTTGTTTTATCTGAAAGCACCTTCAAATTTGAAACATGATATAGCGTTTTTTCTATAAGATGTGATATATAAACAAAAATTGGATTGTAATGCCTGCTAGACATTTTTTTAAAATTTAAATTAAAGTAAGACAAGGAAAGTAATGTATGCAATTTCAATGAAAAAAATAATTTACTGTACTTTCAATATTATTTTCAGCTTTTAACACATCGTAAAATCAACTACAACACTTCCCGTAACTTAAGGATAACATTTTAAAGTTATCTGTAGGAAGGAAGTAAAATTTTGGAACCGAACTGTATATTAAATAGTGGATGTTTAAACTTTATATACATAAAATTATCATTCCTAAGCATTATTAAAAGTAAACCCTTTCTTGTGTCTTGAACAGTAAGTTATTTTACATATTGAAAAATATTAATGTAATAAATTCGTGAATAAAAATTCACAGTATAATTATTAGAAATTAAAAAGTAAATTAGCATGTTTTTGCTATATAGAATTAGAATAAATTTGTTTAATTTGAAAAACCATTCAAATTTGAAAGATGATATAGCATTTTTCCTATAGATGTATAACAGACAATTAGATTACACTCATGTCCATAAATTAAGGATAATTCAGAATCACACAGAAATTGAGCACTAAAATAAAATTTTCACCTGTAGAATTATCACACACATCTTGAAGAAGAATATGCAAATTGCAGGAAACCACCAGATGGCGCGGATAGTACGTCACAATGACGAGAGTGTATGAAAGGGGTATATAAGGAATGGTAGCAAAGAAGTAAAATTGTTCACAAACGCTTTAAAAGCCTTTCAGTGCAATAACCGCATAGTTATAGCACAAAGAAAGTATTTGGATGATTTTTTACGTGGTAGAATTATTGGACGACTGGAATGTTGACGTACCCAGCTGGGAGTATCCGAGGAACTTGGAATAGCCCAGAGTGTCATCTCCAGGCTTTGGCAACGATTCAAACATGATGGTAATGTGAGTAGATGTTACAGCACAGGTCGCCCCCGAGTTACTACGCCGAATGATGACCGGTATTTGGCAGTTACTGCCAAAAGAAACAGACGGAGCACAGCATCAGACCTGTCTCGTCAGCTCTCTTCAGCTACCGGTACGACAGTTTCAAGGCAGACCGTGTACAGACGCTTAGGGAACATTGGTCTATATGCTCGTAGGCCTGTCAGATGTGTTCCCCTTACCGCAACTCACTGTCGCTTGCGATTATGCTGGGCTAGAGAGCATGCATTGTGGACACCGCAACAGTGGTCTTGTGTGATGTTTTCCGACGAGTCCAGGTTCAGTTTACATTCTGATTCTCGTCGGATTTTCATATGGAGAGCGCCAGGTACCCGTTACCACCAAGAGAACACTATTGAACGACACCGTTACGGTGGTGCAGTATGGCTCGTTTGGGGAGGAATTATTCTTGGTTCCAGAACTGACCTGCATGTTCAGAGTGTAACGATGACAGGCCACATCTATCGGGATGTTATTCTGGAACAACATGTACGTTTGTTTCGGGGCGCCATGGGTCCTGAATTTCTGTATATGGATGACAACGCCCGACTTCACCGTGCAAACATTGTAGACGAATGCCTTCAATCGGAGGATATCACCCGTATGGATTGGCCAGCATACTCACCGGACTTGAATCCAATAGAGCATGTGTGGGACATGCTTGGCTGACGAATTGCAGCCCGTCAACCCCCTCCCAACTGTCTATCGGAACTTCGGAAGGCATTGCTTGATGAGTGGTGTAATTTTCTCCAAGATCATATTGATAATTTGATACTCAGCATGCGTGTGCGTTGTAACGCTTGTATTGCATCGTTCGGGAGACATACTCCGTATTAACAATCATACTAACCATGTTATACTGTTTTCTGTAAATAAGTTCTTTTTTGAAATTTGCTCCAGAAAGTAAAAATCGCAATTTTTATTAATTATGTCAAACATATAGCATCTTTTTTGCTCTTTACCTTTTGTTTAATAAATAGACTTTACAAATAAGTCAAATTTGTTTTGCTTTTTTCTCTTTCATTGCCTGAACTTCATTATCCTTAATTTATGGACATGAGTGTAAATTATGATCAAATTGACTGGCGCGAGAGTTCAACCATTTTCCTTAACTTGTTTCAAATTTCGACTCTTATTACTACGTTGATTGCTCTTAACCCTATTATTTAAGGATGAAATGGTTTATAATATTGTTTAGTACTTGTTCTTGTTTTATATGTCACTTGGCCTAACCAAGCACAATTGATCAGGAGATTACTTGCATTAATGGGGTTCGTCTTTCGTTTCGACTAACACCTCAAGGGTTAAAGTATGACTTAAGCTCAAGGAGGTTCTCGTAATTTTAAAGCAGGGACCAAGGAGAAGACCCATAGGTTTGGCCTGTCAAACCCAGATGTATTGATTGAGAACTTGGAGGACATTGGGACCACGAACCTATTTTATGTGGCCCAGTCACCTTAAAGATTAAGGTGTGCACCGTGGTTAAGGATGCACCGTGTTCGTTTAAGGCATAAACGAACACGGTGCATCTTTTGCCGGCTCGGGTTTCGGACCCGCAACCCTCCACTTACGAAAGCGTTGCCTTTGCCGACTGAGCTACCGCAGCTCGCTAAGTACTTAGAAATACATGGTGAAAAGCTTAAAAATTACATAAACTACGTATAAAGCTTTTTATAAAATGATAACTATTCTTAAGAAAAATAAAAGAAGTTAAAATTGCAATTTTATTCCACTGACTGTTAGTCCAAAATAGTTGCAAAAATTTTGATGAAAAAAAGGCTTGGCAGCATGACATTGTATGCATTAACCCCTTCCTTCTAACAAAATATATTTCTTTCAGTTTCTAAAAGAAAAGCATCAAATTGAATTTTATCGTATTTCCCTTTGCTACGGAATGAACGCTTAGATATCCACAAACCACACGTTAAGAATCCTCTATTAAAGCTTTTAAACATTTTACAAAAAAAGGCAGAAAGTGCTTTTAAATAAAAAATAAATATGTACGATTAATAAAAGGTGTAACGTGCAATTTTTTTTTATAAATTCTTGACCACTTTAATTCTGCAAAAAAAGGATTTACAAAAACAAATTCTCATACTTTAACTACGCATAAAGCGCATATGGTTTATAAGACTGCCATCTACTCTCTAAATACAAATGAAGGAAGCATAAAGATTGTACAAACTATTTTAGCTATCCTTAAAAAGGCAAGCTAGGTATTAACGAGTTAAAAGTGTAAAATGCATATAATTTTTCACTCGTTTTAACTGTAAAATAAAAGTTTATAAAAAAATGCACTTTGCGCTTTACGCACTAATAAAAAAAAGATATGAAACTTAACAAAGATAGAACTGGTTTCAGGGAGGCCAAGCGTCTTGAGTCCTTTAGCTGTGTTATATATTTTAACTTTCAAGAATGAATATATAAATCCATAAAATCTACACGCATACAGGGGGAAAATATAATATATTTCTAAAGACTTATACCTCTTTTATTATTTTTATTTTCATGAAATTGCAAAAATCCTTTTAGTGTTTTTAAGAAAACTACAGTTATTGGCACTTTTATAATAGTTCTCTAAAGACTCATTAGTTCTTCTTTCTCTTTTTGTTTTTATAAAATTACAAGAATCTTTTTAACTGCTTTAAGATGACGGCAATTGTCTATACTTTTATAATAGTTCTCTAAAGACTCATTAGCTCCTCTTTTTGCTTTTGTTTTTATGAAACTGCAAAAATTTTGGGTAAAGTAATGTGGGTCGCCTTATTGACCACGTGAACAGTTCGGAGTATTAGATAGTTTATAAGACTGCCATCTACTCTCTAAAAATAAATGAAGAAATTATAAAGATTCTACAAACAATTTTTAGCTAACCCTAAAAAGACAAGCTACGTATTAACCAGTTAAAATTGTAAAATGCATATGATTTCTCACTCGCTTTAACTGTAAAATAAAAGTTTATAAAAAAAATGCCTCACAGTTTACTCACTAATAAAAAAAGATATGAAACTTAACAAAAATAGAACTGGTTTTAGGGAGGCCAAGCGTCTTGAGTCCTTTAGCTGTATTATATATTTTAACTTTCAAGAATAAATATATAAATCCATAAAACCTACACGCATACAGGCAAAAAATGTAATAGTTCTGTAAAGACTCCTTAGCTATTCTTTATATTTTTGTTTTTAGAAATTGCAAAAATCCTTTTAGTGCCTTTAAGAAAATGACAATTGTCCGTACTTTTATAATAGTTCTGTAAAGACTAATTAGTTCTTCTTTTTCTTTTTATAAAATTACAAGAATCTTTTTAGTGCATTTAAGACGACGGCAATTGTCTATACTTTTATAATAGCTCTCTAAAGATTCATTAGCTCCTCTTTTTTTTTTGTTTTTATGAAACTTCCAAATTTTTGGGTAAAGTGTTGTGGGTCGCCCTATTGACCACACGGGTAGTTCGGAATATTGGCTGGTTTATAGGACTGCCATCTTCTCTCTTTAAAAACAAATGAAGAAAGTATAAAGATTTTACATACTATTTTAGCTATCCTTAAAAGTGCATGCTAGATATTAACTAGTTAAACGTGTAAAATGCATATGATTTTTCACTCGTTTAAACTGCAAAATAAAAGTTTATAAAACAAAGCCTCACACTTTAAGCACTAATAAAAAAAAAAGATATGAAACTTAACAAAAATAGAACTGGTTTCAGGGAGGCCAAGCGTCTTGAGTCCTTTAGCTGTATTATATATTTTAACTTTCAAGAATAAATATATAAATCCATAAAATCTACACGCATACAGGGGAAAAATTATGCGCATATATGATTCTATTTTTATATGTATATGTCGATAATTGTGTGCTTTCTTTTTTTCTTGTTTAGAGAGCTGTATTACAAATATTATAAACTCTAAAAATCAAAATCGTAAGCCACTATAAACCCTCGGAAACTTGCTAGAAAGATATTAATAAAGCCAAAAATTATTTTCCTATTAATCTTAAAATAAAATTAAGTACTAAAAAAAATTATGAATATATTATAACTGATAAAGGAAAAATAGATTCTTCATATTTAAAATCTATATCTAGTATACAATAACTCTATAGCTTATTAACAAAGATAGATATATTCCTATAAATAGTTACAAAAACGTATCATCCGTAATACCTCTAAAATAAATAAAAAATATTCCCCCCGTAAAAACTCCTAGAAGATAAATAAATACCTATGATTTTCCGCTATAACTACTAACTTCCCAAATACAGTGCAAACAGCGAACTATCCCAATCAACCAAAATGAAAATATTTATCCGAAGAACACTTGTCCCTTAAGAAAACTACGTAGACATGATTAAAATGATATATTAAAAAGCAAGCAGGATTTTTTTTATATTTTTTTACAACTTTTTTTTTCCTGTTTCTTTCTCTACTTTTTTTTCTTCCTGTAGGGGTTTTTCTTCTGCCGTGGGGCTATTACATACATCTCCCGCCGGTTGTTAAAACTCTTCTG
>CM063506.1:31436964-31459464 GCA_032207245.1 Pardosa pseudoannulata
GATGGACTTTGGAGAATTCCAGCAGGGAAATGCGATACCTCGTACCTCCAGAATTGCTACAGAGAAGATCCAGGAACATTCTTGACTTTAAACAGATTCTCTGAGCACTTGTATCACCAGACATGAACATTATTGAGCATATCTGGGATGCCTTGCACAGTATTGTTCAGAAGATATCTTCACCACCTCGTACTGTTAGTGATTTATGGAGAGCTCTGCAGGTTTTATGGCGTCAATTACCTTCAGCACCACTTTAGACATTAGTCGTGTCAATGCCGCGTCTTGTTGCGGCACTTCTACGTTCTCGCGGGGGACTTACACGACATTAAGAAGATGTATCAGTTTTTTTCTCTTCAGTGTACTTATTGAAGTAGTAAATAAATATTTTTTTATCTTATATTCATTAAGTCAATCTCATTAATTAAAAAATTAGCATCTTTTAACAATAAACAGATGAGAAATATGAGGATTTCAGTCTTCTATTCAAAATGGAATACACTTTTCTGGATACACTTAAACAGATTTTATAAATGTTTTACTTATAAGAAACTGATGACGGCATAGTTTGTTATAGTATTGATATATTTTAAGTTAGAGGATAGTGTTGTGACGCCTTCAATATTTTCAAATGAGAGGTAACGTGAATAATGGATCACAGTCAAAGATAAACTTGGAAATTTACTTAATTCCCAAATCATGTAGAACAGCAAATGATGGTTACCGGTAAACTTCCTCACGACGATCACAGTTGGAAGAAAACCAAGAGATTTAATAATCTCTTACAAGTGGGGAGGCTTTTCAGGGTGCAATCAAACCCAATTTATCCCCCGTTCGGTATCCGAGACTCTGCCGCTCCCTATATGAGCGGACTTTATGAATCTTCCGAACCAGCAAGCTCTCTGGTAAAAAATTCGAAAGCTTCCACGAGGTCAACACACCAGCGTAAAAAATGACGAAAAGCCCTGAGTTGCAAAATTGTAGGCTTTTTATACCTGGGGGGTCAGTTACGGTTCCGCCAATTGCTTTTTGGGGTCAGTTAAGATCCCAGTTACTTGAGAACTCCAGCTAAAGTTACAGTTATATTTTTTAGCTGAATTTTCATTCGCTGGCTGTCCCTTCACGGGATATCCGAGTATTCATTAACGAGATCCATCAGGGGCGTATTTGTCTATTCAGTCCGATTGTCAAAATACCAGACTCTACGACGCCACTCTATTGTCCAGGTAAACAGGTGGGCTCTGGTCAGTTGTTTTGGCGCGTGCTCGGACAAAGGGGAGTTCACAGTGTGCTGTAGTATTGATATTGTAGTGTGTTATAGTATTGACTGCATAGTGTGTTATAGTATTTATATATTTTAAGTTAAAGGATAGTGGGCTATAGTATTCAAATTGTAGTGTGTTATAGTATTGACGGCATAGTGTGTTATAGTATTGATAAATTCTAAGTTAGAGGATAGTGTGCTATAGTAAGCAAATTGTAGTGTGTTATAGTATTGATATATTCTAAGTTATAGGATTGTGTGCTATAGTATTGATACTGTAGTGTGTTATAGTATTAGTTCTAAGTTAAGCATATAATATACACGTATAATCCGATTAGGCTATTTTTTTTAAAAAATTAGAAATACTAAAAAAATTTCTAAAAAATTATATTAAACACATTCTTATATTAATATTGCTACTACTAAAAAACTATTATCTGAAGCAATATTTTTAAAAGGCAGTTACTTATTATAAGACGTTTTATTTAACTTAAGTTTTAATTTAACTTTTATATAGATACTACTATATCTTGAGATCCTGTTTAAAAATAACATATTAAATAAATGCTTACGATTTTCCTAAGATAATAAATGCTAAAAATAACCAAGCCAGTTTTTTCAAAATTTCAAATACTTCTTCTCTAAACATAATTGAAAACTTCGCTTAATATAGACTACGAGTTTCTGAAAAACAGACTTCAGTGTCACGATAAAGATTTTAAAACATCTGACTATAAACTCAATCTGTTTGTTTGAGCAAGATATGTCGGCTTACTTAAAAGGAACCGCCAAAAGTTCACCAGTAAAAGAACTAGTTTCGTTAAACCACAAGTCCGAGATTTAAACGCAACAAGCGGGTTCTCAAAGTCTAAATTATTCTTAGAGGAAAAATTGCTTATTTATTTAAGACTAATTGGAGGGTTTATTTTAAATTTTTCCAAACTTTGTACTTCGAAACTTCCAATTTAGCAATTTGTATATTTTTTTGTTCTCTTAAAATGAAATGCGAATTCATTCCTTTTACTTCGCCAGGGATAAATAACTTTTTACCAGATTCATAATATATTATTTTTTATCATTTAATAATAAGATACAAGTGAGATAGATTTTAATTTGTTTAAAATGAAACTGAAAAACGTTCTAACGTTAAATTTCCAACACAATTATTTCTTTAAAAAATTTACGTAGCTGTTATTTCAGTTGGGGTTTCCTTTTAAGGCTGAACAACTTATTATTAAATGGAAAAATTTAATTAAAACCCTATGAGATCAAAATTAAGTACATTGTATGTTAATACTGGTAATGTAAGTAAGGTGAAAGTTCTAAATGGTTTTCCTTTAAAATTCTTTCCTTTTTTAAATGAGACAAAAGTTATTAAATTTTATCTTGTCAATAATGTATCTATCAATTAATAAAAGAATTAATATCTACTTGAATGCATCAAGATTTTAAGGAAAGTAGCTCGAAAGCTTAATTGTTGAATTTACAATTGCTTTAAAAGCATTTTTTATACTGATTCAGCGTCTTATACCTATTTTGGTGTATCCCTTAGTGAAAGAATCCCGTAAAATTGTTATTATTAGGTAACGTATTGTTAATATAATATAACAAATATAATTTTGAACCATGAAGCACTGTCGCCTCACAAAACCTAATATATGAGCTACTGACATGACTAGTCTGACTGACACTACTAGTTTAACTCAGCGCTAGGGAGAGAATATCTCCTTTAGCCCAGTCTAGATAAAACTAACAAATGAAAAATACTTACTAGAACCTATACAGTAATCCCTCGTTTTTCGCGGTTAATGGGGTCCAGCTGAAAAACCGTAAAGTAGGATTTGTCCCTAGGCATTTTCATGTAGGCGGGTACACGAATGTTTTAAATATGTAAACAATATATATACTTTACACATTTAAGACATAAATTACAACAGTATACGAATTTACTTAAACGTGTCAGTGCTAATTAGTAAGGTCAATTACAAAACTTTATAAAGTAGTAAACAGTAATCAACATTGCTTTCTGAGAGAAGCGAAGAGTCTTGTGTTGGTGACGGAGGAGAGGTTCTCACTTTACTCGTAGAAATTTTAGGCTCACTCGAAGTATCTTTTGCTGGAGTCGCTGACGGTAGAGCCAAGGGGCTTTATCTTGGAGAGAAACATGGTGATGGGTAGTTGTCTTTGTTTTTCCTTTTCCTTCAACATTCTCCTGTACAAGGACATAACCCTTCCAACGCGATTGCTGAACTCGACAGCTCGAACCCTATTGTCGTCAATATCTTGTGCAAATTCTTGCCATGTTGCACAATTGTTACAGATTCTCCAGTGTAAGGCCACGCTTTTCAGTATGTTCTTCGTATCTCATTTCAGTTTCTTCCTAATTTGCAGACTTTGTCATTTCAAGAACCCGTTATATATACTCTCAGTCAACTCATCTCTTTGTTTTTCATGCCGGGTTCGTTCTCTCTCTCGCATCAACGTAAGAAAACGCTACTTTTCGCAATGTGACTGCGACATGGTTGTAATTTTCATTTTTATTTGTGAATGAATATTTTGGGAAAATCCGCGAAGCACTGAAGCCGTAAAACATAAACTGCGAACTGGCCAGTGAACACTGTAATTTTCTTAACTCAAGTGGGAGAGTTCATTCCATAGCTCTCAAATTAATTTTAAAATGTAATAAGACGCTGCTAAATTTTAGAGTAATTTTCAGATAGCTAATATTTTACCTTTCATTGTTTTCATGTAACTGGTGCCTTTTGTTCCTTATCTGTTCATGACGTTTTCTGTGTGCATATATATATATACATACATACATATATATATATATATATATATATATATATATATATATATATATATATATATATATATGTCATGTCTGGATAAAACAGTCATGACGAGTCCACAATTGTCCTCCTAAAATCTTTATTTATCCAAGATATAGTTATGAACCATGAAGCACTGTCGCCTCACAAAACCTAATATATGAGCTACTGACATGACTAGTCTGACTGACACTACTAGTTTAACTCAGCGCTAGGGAGAGAATGTCTCCTTTACTAACTGACTGCTAGATGCCGAATATGAACCATTCTAACTGACGGTGGAATAGAGAATGTGAACTCTTTATAGAAAATATAAAATCTTACACTAGAAGTTTTTTGGAGGGTGTTTTTGTGGATGACTATTTAGAATTTGCTAGGTCATGCCTACATATAACTGTTACCTTTTGTTCCTTATCTATTCATGCCTTTTTCTGTGTGCATATATATATATATGTATATATATATATGTGTGTATGTATGTATACATACATATATTTATATACACCATCTGGTAAAAGTTAATTGGGTAAGGAAACAGTTAGAGCTATGCAGTATAAGCAAGGTATTATGATTCTTCTACACTGTGCCTCATGATGGGCCACGAAGATCATAACCACGACTTGACTAGTGGACTCCTAAAATTCGAATACTAGATGGTCCAGTCTTATTGGGCATAAATAGGGGTCTTAAAAGCATAAACCTACTGGGAACTTAATCTTCGAATGCTGCCCGTCTTTTATTTACGGAGAAAAACCGTTCCCAAAGCCATCCTTCGCCATCACTATTTCCATTCACCACCATCGACCACTATAAGCCATCTTCCTCAATACATAGGTGATGGCTTGTAGTGACCCAGCATGCACCTTAGTGTAGAGGAACCGTTAGAAATTAGGCAAAAATTAACTTATGACGTGTTCAATACTAAGATGCTGAAAGTTCCGAAGATCTGTGCTAATATCTAACTAAGAGTAAAAAAAAAATCAGTTAAAAATTGCTTTTTATAGTACCGTATTAAATATCAAAATAGTAATTAATTACAATATTGTATGATTTTTCAAGCCTCTTCAATAAAAAATCGAGATATTTTCAATTAACTTTATTTCTAAAATTATGATAAAACTGGTAACTTACTGGTTTATGTCTTTAGCATTTTATTTATAT
Source organism: Pardosa pseudoannulata (assembly GCA_032207245.1). Taxonomy (NCBI): domain Eukaryota; kingdom Metazoa; phylum Arthropoda; class Arachnida; order Araneae; family Lycosidae; genus Pardosa; species Pardosa pseudoannulata. Next base: position 31,442,218 of record CM063506.1, read on the forward strand.
TAATAGCGTATAACATTCTTTAAATTAAATATTATTCTTTGCAAAGAATTTCTTTATGGAAGACAAAAACTTTATTAAATTTAGAATTACCAATAAAATTCTGCTACATTTTATAAAACACGCATAGCATAAATATTCAAATGTCACAATATATACATCGCTGTATATTTCGTATAGTACATACCTTAAAAATCTAACGATATAAAATATAGAAATAAATTTTATAACTCGTCCGTATTGCATTATAGATTTCGAATAATACGATAGAATTTTAATTCTGATTGCATAATATTATTGAAACTTAATATTATATTAATTCCACTTAAAACTTATTTTTCTAATAACCTGCCGGTGTTAATTAGAAAATTCATAAAATTTACAATAAAAACATTATTTTAAATTACATTAACTATAAAATATATTACTTGTTTAAGTTAGTTTAAATTAAAATAAAGTTTGGTATTACCGTATTTGTTCAAACAAAATATGTCATAATGTAATTTCCATAGTGTCATAATTGGCACATTTTTACAGATGCAAGCGGTGCTTTCAAGCTGTATTTCTAAAAAACAAACCTAAAGCTCTTAAAGTTTTTTAGAACAGATTAAAAATTAATAATGTATGGCAAGAGAACTTAAGTCTATTCGGATTGTAAAAATGGCCTAGCTAAGAAATAATTAAAATACTTTAAAAGCACTACTTGATAACTTCGAAAAGTGCATATTTAAACTTAATTAAAGTTTGATTTTCAAATAAATTTATAATCAAACATTATTACTTAGTCATTTTGTGGTCTTTTGGCAAAATAGTCGCGTTTTTCTTTATTGCAAAACTAGTTTCTAGTCTTCTTAGACTGTATATATATTGCATCACTTAATTTTACATGCCTCATAAAAATCCTATAAAATAGAATAATATAATGCAACTTTGTAAAATATAAAAATAACATCATATTTCAAAACATTTTGAAGTCTAATTAATACATTATAGTTAAATAGTTTTTGAAAATTTTAAATTTTGAAAAAAGGTGACACCCTTTTCTTGTAATCTCCCTCCCTGAATGTATCATGTAATTTGCAGAAAGTATAGAAGGTAATCATGTATCAGCAATGTTGTAATGTACTTACAACCTATACACCAGTGTTCGGTACAAGGGGGAAATACAGAAAGAATATAATACTTTATATTGAGATTCAGATATTTATTCTGTACATTCATTTACAAATAGATCCTTGGTTATCATATATCATAATCATCAATTATTCATGTCTTATATTTACACTATAATTATTACAATTCTACCACACTGTTAAATTCTTAAAAGATGCCTAAATTAAATGACTGTAAATATTATTTTATCTTTACCTATATTAAAGGCACAGGGGAGCAGGCAGGGGCTTTCCTCACGCGGTGTCGGTCAGGGCGCACGGGACGAGTTGGTGCTGGTGGATCCTTGTCCCACTTCTCTCGACTCCCGACTTCAACTCCTCTCCTTAACTTCGTTTCCAAACTCCTCACCTCGGTCCCAACGCCCCTTTTTTCTTCCTATCCAATCGCTTCTTTTCGGGAAATTTTCCCACATCTGTATGACCTTCGGGAGTGCAGGTGGGCTCATTAAAATAGCCCCTTTTGTGCAAGCTGACATTACTTTTTAGCCCCTGCTCCCATAACTTACGGTTACATCTCTATGCGAGCTTGACCGTTACGCTGCCATTCCGTGATCTATACCTTCTCTGCAGGGGTCCCTAAACTTGACGTGAACAATTGGAGTCCTAAATTCCTCTAGGAAAATCCTCCCACAGCTGTGCATGCACGTGCAGATCACCGTGGGAAAGTATCTCGGTACAAGCAAACTCTCCAGAGAAACAGAAAAACTGTTAATAGAACAAGATAACAAAGTTACGAGAGATTCATTTACACATATAAATGTTATTGATATAATACGTAAAGGAAGAGTCTGAAGAACCGCAAACGTCTATGCAAAGTGGTGAATGTGCCTCGCGAGCCACCAACAGTCAACCATCGAGCCACAGTCTATCAATGAATGGGCAGAGTACTACCCCGTTACAGGAATTCTCTATAATATGTTTTATTTACACTAAACCTTACTTTCATTTGGTTTCTCTCAGAAGATACAGTCAACATTTTGTTATCCAAGAACTAATGAGACTAAAAATGGAAATGTAAGTTTATCGGCTTTTTCATTTATTGGTAAATCGGTAAGTGAAAATTAAAATATTGGTTAATCGATAATTTACTAATGCTTTTTTGTAAATAAAACAGAATGAAGTAATATATACCAAATACATATAACTTTTCCTTCGGACGTTATTATTTCAGTTTCAATATATTAAAAAGCAGTTAAGGTAAAATATACACATTTTAATGTGGAAAAAATTAATGATAAACTTAGTTACTTTAAAATTGTATAAAAAAATGAATGAAAAATAATTTTTAAATGCTAAAACCAAATTGCAAACATACTAAAAAATAATACAGCCTTAACAGATATTTAGACAAAAAAGGGGAGAAATGTAGATTTTTAGAGAAAAAACAGAAAAAAGTGTAGATTTTTAGAAAAAAAGAAAAATGTTGATTTTTAGAGTTTTTAATATTAGCTTTAACTATTAGATTCCATTCTACTTAGGTTTTAAGTAGCAAAACAGGAATTAAAGCTGTCCCAATCAACAAATTATATATCATACACGGATTTCAGATATCTTTCATTAAAACGTTTAAAACTGTTTTCTTGGCTACAATTTGAACAAAAGGAGAAAAAACAATGTGTTTAATTGGAAAGACATTAGGATTTTTGTTTCAATTCTTCATGGAAATGTTTTGTTACACCAACGTTATTAAATATATAATTCTTTAATATATATTGTTTCTAAAATATTTCAATAATTAAAGTTTAATAGATAAATAATGATCAGTGGTAGCTCAGTCGGCAAAGGCAGTGATCTCCTAACTGGAGGGTTGCCGGTTCGGAGCCCAAGCCGGCCTAAGATCCACCGTGTTCGTTAAAGGTGACTGGGGCACGTAAAATATGTTCGTGGTCACAATGTCCTTCAAGTTCTCAATCAATACCTCTGGGGGTGGCAGGACAAGTCTGTGGGTCTTCCGACTAGTCCCAGCTTCTAAATTACGAGGACCCACTTGAGTATAAGTCATATTTTCACTCTTGAGGTGATCGTTAAAATGAAAGGCGCACCCTTTTCCCTTAACCCTTTGAAGGTCACAACATAAATTCTTTGGAATTTAATGAAATTAGTTTATAAATGTTATCTATGAACCTTAATAATCTTAAATATATAAAATTTTTTCTCAACATTTCTTAGAGGGGCATACCTTTAGGCGGGTTTGAGACGTAATTAAACTGATAAAACCCTCCCCTTGTACATCGTGAATATAATACTTTTTAAAATTTTAATTATATTATAAGAACAATAAATAACTATCCTTAAAATAGTACAATAAATAAAAAGTTTAGCAAATAGTACAATAAATAAATAGCTTAACAAATAATATAATAAATAAATAGCTTAATAGATTGTATAATATATAAATAACTTAAAATAGTATAATAAATATATAGCTTAACAGACAGTATAATAAATAAATAGTATAATAAACAGCATAATAAATAAATAGTATAATAAGCAGCATAATAAATAAATAGTTTAATAAACAGCATAATAATTAAATATCTTAACAAACAGTATAATAAATAAACAGTTAAGCAAATAGTATAATAAATAAATAGCTTAACAAATAGTATAATAAATAAATAGCTTAAAAAATAGTTTAATAAATAAATAACTTAACGATTTATAAGTGTTGTTTGGTAGATACTTATATTTGAAGTTATTAGTCAGAAAAATCCAATTACTGACTTTCCAGGTACTGAAAATTTAATTACATATATTCCAAAAGAAAAAAAAATAAATTGAATGTAGTGCTGTCATATATTAAATTTTAAATTGTCAAAACATAAAAAATTGAAAAAAAACATTCATATGTCTACAAAAGTAAAGAAAAAATTAAGATATTTAAATGTGGTCTCATTGCGAAACCACTGTCCGCTAACGGGTTAATATGAGTTGAGTATGGCTCAATCGTGCTTGGTTTGACAAAATGGCATCAGAAACATTAGCAACAACAGATAAATAATTTGAGGCATAATTTCAGTAATCAATCTATAAATTTTTTGTCAGTGAATGATACAGAGGTTAAAAAATAGTTAAACATTTAATTCCAATGACAAGTGGAAGTGAGATTTATGCAAATTTTATCAACATTCTTGGAGAATTGAGGAATTTATTTTCTATTAGATTCAAGTATTGAAAATAGTCTAAAGCCTTAAGGCCATGGTAACCCAAACATATTCAAAAGATCGATTTTTTGGTTCAAATTAATCAATCTAACATTAGTAAGTATAAGTGAAAAATTTTCAATATTTTGAGTATTTCAAAAGTTAACTTATATCTCTTCATTTCATTTATAAAATGTTTTAAATGGAAACGTTAAATCCTTGAATTCCATGCAATAACTATGATAACGTTTTTTTTTTTTTTTTTTTTTTTTTTTTTTTTTTTTTTTTTTTTTTTTTTTTTTTTTTTTTTTTAATTTAAGATGCATAAACATTTTACAAGTTTTCAATAATTCGTAATATAAAACTGTGTATAGAATCAGCAATATGTTGCTTATTTTTTTTTAAATTCAAATATATGCAAGAAACTGTCAAATTTTATTTTTTTTACATATTGATAAAAAATTTAATATCCGTATTTTTAATACTTTAAAAGTTTTTTAGGCATATGATTTCTTTTATAGGATATTTTTTTCAGCAAAGAAAACTGCAAATGCTTATTCTTACATAAATGATTTTTTTTTAAATTCCATGCATTAAAAATGCTAGCACTTTTTTGTATTTAAGATATAAGTGTTAAGTATTTATACGGGTTTTCAACAACCTACATATAAAACAGTGTATATAATCAGCAAAGAGTTGTTTATTTCTTTTTTATATAATACTATATGCATGAAATTGTCAAATTTCATAATTTTACACTATTAATGTCAGTAAACATTTTTTAATAAACATATTTTAGGAATAGCTTAAAATTCATGCAAAATCTTAGGTATAAGTACTAAAAATATATAGATAACATTTTTAGTACTATTATACATAAGATTAAATAAATAAGTACTAAAAAATATAGACTAGCATAAATAAGTACTAAAAATGTATAGATGCAAAAATATTGATATTTGAAAAAATTCAAAATATTTTAAAACTTTAAAAAGTTGAAAAAAAAATTAAATTTTAATTAAATTGTTTTATTAAATATAATTTAAATTCGGTTTTGAAATACATATTAATTGCAATGGTTACTGTAATTATTTTTAAAAGTTACTGTACCTGGACTCTCTTTCCAGTACTAGACCTGTATCATAGGACACTCTTAACTTAGGAAATACTGAATACTCAAAGCAGCTGAATTCTTTGAGTTATGAAAGCAGATACTGATTAATATGTATTAAAATTATTTGTAACTATACATAAATATACAAATTTTTGTCTTTATATTTGAACGTTTTATTAAAATAATTACTTAAATATTATTTAAGGTAAATATAACATCCCGATAAAGAAAATTCAGAATTTCAGAAAATGTGGTGCATTGTGACAAAGAAAATTCACCAATTTTAGAGCTATTGGGCACCTTTACAGTGGGAACTTCATTTTTTTATGCGTATGATAAAAATAATAATAAGTAATAATACTAAGAGCATTTTAAACCATTTCAATTAAAATAAGTTGTTTGTTAACTGCTTTCATAATTTAACGAATTTTGTTTCAGCTTAGAGACATAATTTTAAAAAATAAGACTACTCATTGCACGCATTATATTTTGTATTTTAAAGTAAAGTTGATGAATTTGGGTCAATCATTCAATAGAAACTAACCTTTTAACCCCTTCCGGTAAAATGACGAGTCTAGCTCGTCATTAGTTTTTCATTCCATACCGCACAATGACGAGCTACACTCGTCATGCGATTAAAGTTACTGTTAAATATGATAATTAATTTAGTTTAAAATTTCTAGTGTACTGAATTTGGCAACACTTTTATCACTTGGGAAAATCACAAGTCGCTATTGCATATTGTTTACTTAGAATTTCTTGGTACAAGTCATTGCCAAATTAATGAGTCAGAATAAAAGAAAACCTACTAAGAAATGCCGTGTGTGTTACAAGAATCAAATTAAAAGTGAGACTACTTGGCGGTGTAAACAATTAAGAATTCCTTTGCACTTTGTTTTGAAAAGTACCACTAGCTTGAAGACTATTATCTGTATACCTTATTAATGTTTTGCTTTGATATTTTCTTAATTTTACTGTTTCTGATATTATTTAACATTATGTAAAAAGTGGATTTTAATTAAGAATATGTAAGAATTGTAAAATGAAACAAGTTTTTCAAATAAAAATTAAATGGTTATTTCATGCACAGTTTTTCATTATTAAATCATACCGGAAGGGGTTAATTATTTTCAGAACTCCAAATGAGTTACATACATTTTCAAAATATGTGCAAATTATCTTTTGCAATAATTGGTATGAGGTTAAAAATTAGGTCATCGAGCAATAATAATATGGATTCTGCTTCTCGGTCAAATAAAAATTAAATTAAACCTACTTTTGGTTGAAACTTTGAGAATGAGAACTAGATTTAACACAAATTTTGAATGTCACTGAACTTGATCTTTCATAGTAGCTATAAATGTAAAAAGTATTTATTTTTAAAACAGTGTAAAGTTTGAATGCTGTAATATTTTTAAATTAAGCATACTTATAGTTAGTAAAATATTTATATTAAAAAGATGAAAAATTAATAAAATAATTAAATTTTAGTCATAGCTTTAGTACTTATATTCTTAGAGCATTATATAAACTATGTATATAAAATGTCTGTATTTGTTTCATATTTTAAATCGAATAAAATAATACTTGAATATAAATAAATTTTGAACTGATTTTAGTTACCCTGTCTTTAAAGATAAACAGTCTTGAATTTCATAGGTTCGAAATATTTCAATTTTTAAGTCTATTTAAAATGGACAATATAAAGGCAATATCAAGCAAATTTTAACATAAACACGCATATTTTTTAAATATAACATAAAACTATATATACACTCATGTCCATAAATTAAGGATAATGAAGTTCAGGCAATGAAAGAGACAAAAGCAAAACAAATTTGACTTATTTGTAAAGTCTATTTATTAAACAAAAGGTAAAGAGCAAAAAAGATGCTATATGTTTGACATAATTAATAAAAATTGCGATTTTTACTCAATGGAGCAAATTTTAAAAAAGAACCTATTTACAGAAAACAGTATAACATGGTTAGTATGATGGTTAATACGGAGTATGTCTCCCGGACGATGCAATACAAGCGTTACAACGCCTACGCATGCTGAGTATCAGATTATCAATCTGATCTTGGGGAAAATTACACCACTCATCAAGCAATGCCCTCCGAAGTTCCGATAGACAGTTGGGAGGGGGTTGACGGGCTGCAATTCGTCGGTCAAGCATGTCCCACACATGCTCTATTGGATTCAAGTCCGGTGAGTATGCTGGCCAATCCATACGGGTGATATCCTCCGATTGAAGGCATTCCTCTACAATGTTTGCACGGTGAGGTCGAGCGTTGTCATCCATATACAGAAATTCAGGACCCATGGCGCCCCGAAACAAACGTACATGTTGTTCCAGAATGACATCCCGATAGATGTGGCCTGTCATCGTTACACTCTGAACATGCAGGTCAGTTCTAGAACCAAGAATAATTCCTCCCCAAACGAGCCATCCTGCACCACCGTAACGGTGTCGTTCAATGGTGTTCTCTTGGTGGTAACGGGTACCTGGCGCTCTCCATATGAAAGTCCGGCGAGAATCAGAATGTAAACTGAACCTGGACTCGTCGGAAAACATCACACAAGACCACTGTTGCGGGTGTCCACAATGCATGCTCTCTAGCCCAGCATAATCGCAGGCGACAGTGAGTTGCGGTAAGGGGAACACATCTGACAGGCCTATGAAAGTATTTTAAGTAGAAGCTAATATAACAGGGGTGGCCAATCTGCGGCCCGCGAGCCAGATACGGCTCTTTGAAGGAATATTTGTGGCTCTCGAAAATGTCCATCAGATCCCTTTTCATTTTTGTGTTATTATATTTAAAAAAAAATTACAACTGATGGAGCTCCGGCAGTGCTGAGTAAAATAAAATCTGTCTTATTGGGTTTTGTACAAGATGATTCTCAAATTCCACAATTCTTACCCATTCACTGCATAATTCACCGAGAACATCTCGTTACAAAATATTTAAAATATCTTGATGTTATGAAAACAGTGTAACACATTGTAAATTACATTCGCTCCAATGCAAAAAATCCTTGAAAAGTTAAAGTACGAAGAACTTTTAAATGACATTCATTAAATATAATTTCTGTAAAAAAATTTAATACCTTTTTTTGCAAACCGTTTAAATACTTATTTAATTGAAACTCGCGAAAAATTTAAAATTTTGAAAAACGGCTTGGACTATCAAGGAACTTGGCCATCCCCGTAATATAGTGAAAAATCTTAAATGAAAAAATTTTAAAGAAAATCATTATAATAATAATGTAGTAAAAAAATTATATTTGAAATATAAAGTTATTTTAAAGAAATTAAGATTAGGATCTTGCAAATTAAATGTTTTTTTTTACTATCTTCTCATACATCTTCATTGAACTAATTAAATCTGTTGTTCAAATAGATTAACATTTAGGATCGTTTTATGATTTATCGTAGATATCCTTATTTCATCTTCTTGTTCACATTCATTGAACTGATTAAATTGATCAGACTAAGCTTTCATTTAGGATCTTAATGCAGTTAGTCTTAGATGTTGTAATATTGTCTTATATTTATGGAACTGGTTAAGGCAATTGATCAAATAGACTACGACTTCATTTAGGATCTTCTAACAATTGATTGTACAGTGGACTCTGCTTAATGTGATCGCGGTTAATGTTATCAATCACTTATTGTTATCGAAATCACTTCGTCCCGATTTTCTCTATCCATTTGTATGCTAAAATTGTCACTTTATGTAATCGTTAAATCGGTTAATGGGATCCGTTTTTGAACCTCATTTTAACTTTCAGAAATACGCAACACCTTGCTGAGGGTCAGTGGTTGTCAGATAAACAGAATTCAACACATTCTTATCGAAACTGAGAAAGAACATATTCATATTTTATGCCTTGCTCGCTTACATGCAGCTTGTCGATATGGAAGCCAGAAAGCAAAATGATTTAACATTAAAACAAAAGATCGAAATTTTAAATCGTTATGACAGGTTGATTATGATTACGAACAATTTATCAATGAGCTTCTTAGAAAAAATTGTAGACAGTCAACAATTGATCAATTTTTTTAATTATGTATACAATTCTTATTTTTCAAAGGATAATATACAGTACATAAATATAAGGTGTGTTTTTTCATTTTGTTTTGAAATTTAGTACGTGTGAATTAAACGGGAGGTTAATTTATCTAATTTTGAATATCGTTTATTGTTATCAATCGGTTATTGTTATCAAAATCACGGTGTCCCAAACTGATCACATTAAGCGGAGTCCACTGTAGTAATAAATTAAGTAACCGCTCAATTTTTTAAATACTGCCTCTACGCTTTCAATTCCTTATATTTAATTGTTTACACAGAATTCTCATTATTTGGGTTTTCTCTTTTCCCATTTATCCTAGGTAATCAAGAGTCTACAGCGATAAACAGTGTTCATGAAGAAAAGCAACATTAGTTTCCGAGAAACTGTTACTTGATGCTTACTGTTCATTTAATAAATAGTGCTATATGCGTTACCTCAAAACAGACAGTTTTGACGCATGATTCTCATAAATTTAGAGCGTTTATAAACAAAATTAATTATCTTGATTGTGGAACTTCAAGTAAATGAATGAATCAGTAAAACGTAGTTAGAATTTCTTTTTTTTACACATTATATAAATAGCACTAAGTTTGGAAAGAAGTTGCAGCTTATTTTCATGACTAGCATATAGTCCGTCATATGACGGGATCAGTAATAATTTTAATTTTCTAGTATTGTATACATATGATACCCTTTATTTACCTGCCTCTAAGGCAGGTAAAAAAAAGGGAGGGGCTGAAAATTATCTAGTACATGCTGAATAATTTGTAGACAGTCAACAACTGATCAATTTTTTTTAATTATATATACAATTCTTGGTTGGTTGGTTGATTGAAGTTTAATGGCGCTAAATCCTCTTGGGACAAACTTCGCCAAACAAGATGTAGCAATAAACAAAAGACTAAATTTAGATAAAAAAAGAAATTGACAAAATATGAAATGAAAGGTTCAAAAACGGATTAAAGTAACAATAAAAAAATAACATTCAACACAAAAAAACATCGAGTTATATACAAATTAACAAAAAATGGAAATTGAGTGAATAATTAAGATTTTAAGTTAGAAAATAATTAAAAAAATTAAGAAATAAGTGAAAAAAAAGAATTGAAAATTGAATGATCAAAAATTGAATAAAAGAAAATTGAAAAACAATCAAAAATCATATTTCGGTATAAAAACCAGCACGGCGAAGAAAAGGGAACAAATTTGGATGTGGAGTTTCCCCAATGATTAACCCTCGAGTGGAAAACATAGGGAAAAAAAAGTATCCAAAAATACGCTAAAGTTTTATTGTGTCAGTGACCAAAGTGTTCTATGATTTTTTACTTTACCCTTTGCCCCACTCTCGTTATTGTCCCTCTACTTCCGGTTATAAATAGATATATAAATAGACATTATTGATTGTTACTTTTTAATACACTTAAAGCTCGTCAAGTCACGAAGATCCCCACATAAGAAATAATGTATTCTAAAAGTACGAATAAAAATATTTTTTAAGAGAATTATTTATATTTTTTTACTAAAGACATCCAAGATATTTCAGTGGTGCAATTAGAGATATATCTGTTACCGCAAACGAAATATTTCGAAATAGAGATTGACAAAGCCATGAGAAGCTATCAGCGTCTTTGTTCCTCGGAGAGTAGGGGTGCATCCCTCAATAAATGTCAGTCAGAGAGGGATACAGTTAATAAACAGTCGAACTGACCCTCCTATCTCAAAACTCCATGGGGGAAAGCACTGTCAGAATTGTACAATACATCTATTTTCGAAACGTTTTTGGAGGTCGAAAATTGTGTGTGACAGCCGTCGGAATTGTACGTGCAAACCACTTAGGGGGTTAAATTAAGATTAGGAGATGGATTACCAAAAAATTTTATATATAATGATTTACAACAAACACAGGATGATACAATTATTATGTTTCAAAGGATAATATACAGTACATAAATATAAGATGTGTTTTTTCATTTTGTCTTGAAATTTAGTACGTGCGAATTAAATGGGGGGATATATCTAATTTTGTATATCGTTTATTGCTATCAATCGGTTATTGTTATCATAATCACGGTGTCCCAAACTGATCACATTAAGCGGAGTACACTGTAGTTGCCTTTCTACTACTTTCGATGATCCAATTACTTTTTAAATATTATCTTTAAATTGTGGATAAATCTTATTATATAATTATGTTTTTGCAATGTATGTTTGATTTTTTTTCAGTTAAAACTTTAAGTATATTATTCTTAGAAGAATTTCCTAAATATACTATTTTTATAATCTATTTTAGTTTTATAGTAACTATATTGACTCGCCCAAATTAATTTCCTGTAATAAATTTAGGCATAAATGTTTCAAGAATCCAAGTTTAAGAAAAAAAAAAAATTGTTGGAAATAATAAAAGTGACATTTCATTGTAATGTTTCTCAAATGATATTTATTATAAAACAAATTATTTGTTTTTCCATTCAGAAACTTAACGTTTTTTCAGTTAAAACCTTAAGTATGTTATTCTTAAAGAATTTTCTAAATATACTATTTTTATAATCTATTTAGTTTTATAGTAACTATATTGACTCTCCAAAATTAATTTCCTGTAGTAAATTTACACATAAATGTTTCAGGAATCCAAATTTAAGAAAAATTGTTTGAAATTTAAAAAAAAAAATGTGACTGTGAATTTTTAAAAAAATTCACTGCAATGTTTCTCAAATGATATTTATTATAAATCAAATTACTTCTTTTTCCATGCAGAAACTTTTGGTTTTTTTTCAGTTAAAACCTTAAATATGTTATTCTTACAAGAATTTCCTAAATATACTATTTTTATAATCGATATTTAGTTTTATAGTAACTATATTGATTCGCCAAAATTAATTCCCTGAAATAAATTTACATATAAATGTTTTAGAAATCCAAATTTAAGAAAAAATTGCTCGAAATTAAAAAAAAAAAATATGATATTTCACTGCAATGTTTCAAAAATTATATCTATTATAAAACACATTATTTGTTTTTCCATACCGACACTTGAGGTTTTTTTTCAGTTAAAAACTTAAGTATACAAGAATTCTTACAAGAATTTCCTAAATATACTATTTTTATAATCTATATTTAGTTTTATAATTACTATATTGACTCGCCCAAATTAATCTCCTGTAATAAATTTACATATAAATGTTTCAGGAATCAAAATTTAAGAAAAAATTGTTTGAAATTAAAAAAAAAATATGATATTTCACTGCAATGTTTCAAAAATTATATCTATTATAAAACACATTATTTGTTTTTCCATACCGACACTTGAGGTTTTTTTTCAGTTAAAAACTTAAGTATACAAGAATTCTTACAAGAATTTCCTAAATATACTATTTTTATAATCGATATTTAATTTTACAGTAACTATATTGACTCGCCCAAATTAGTTTCCTGTAATAAATTTACACATAATTATTTTAGGAATCCAAGTTTAAGAAAAAATTGTTTGAAATTAAAAAAAATGTAACATCTCACTGCAATCTTTGTCAAAAGATATTTATTATAAAACAAATTATTTGTTTTTCCATACAGAAACTTAAGGTATCTTTCAGTTAAACCTTAAGTTTGTTATTCTTACAAGAACTTCCTAAATATACTATTTTTATAATCAATATATATTCTCATAGTAACTATATTGACTCGCCCAAATTAATTTCCTGTAATAAATTTACACATAAATGTTTCAGGAATCCAAATTTAAGAAAACATTGTTTGAAATTAAAAAATGGGACATTTTACTGCAATGTTTCTCAAATTATATTTATTATAAAACAAATTATTTGTTTTTTCATACAGAAACTTAAGGTTTTTTTTCAGTTAAAACCTTAAGTATATTATTCTTACAAGAGTATCCTAAATATACTATTTTTATATTCTATTTAGTTTTATAGTAATTATATTGACTAGTTCAAATTAATTTCCTGTTCCAAATTAATTTACGTATAAATGTTTCAGGATTCCAAATTAAAAAAATGTTTGAAATTAAAATAAATATGACATTTCACTGCAATGTTTCTCAAACGATATTTATTGTAAAACAAATTATTTATTTTTTCCATACATCAATAAATAAAAAAGATAGAAAGATTAAACTTTAACAACTTTAATGGAAATAAGTTTACGCGTTTAAACCACTTTACTTCTTAGTTATTCCATCTTTTAGAGAGCAGTATAGATCAGAAAAACTTTCCGCACTAAAACGGATAAAAAATGAAGGAAAAAAACCCGTCGGATACCACTTTTTTCCGTTAACAAGAGAAAAAATATCAATATGCATATTTTAAATTAAACTTCTTAATGTATTGATGCAAGAGGGTGGAAATGTCTGCCTAATCAAATTAAAATATAAAAATATAAATGAGAATAGCGAAATTGAATTATCGCCAAATGAAACATCAACCCAACTTGAAAACTCTTTTTAAAAAGAAAAAAATAAAATAAAGAAGGAGAATGTAAAACGGTATTGAACTCTAAATCTAATAAAGCAGAATAAAATTTAGGATTTATTAACATTTGATCTGTTTAATGAAACAGATACAATATTTGCTTTCATTGTGAAGAGATGTGCGTTTATGTTTCATTATTTTCTCATTTTCGTTTTTTTTTTTTTTAATTTTATTAGCGGAGTAAAAGGAATATTTTTGTTATTTTTATTGCTACTGCAGCATTTAACAGGTTTTTTCTTTTACCTTTGGTATTTAGTGTTTTTGATGATTTTATAAGATACATCAATGAAATTAGTTTTCATACTTGTTTTAGAAGAACAACAATGCAAAATATGCCTTAAAGCTAACAGATAAGAGTGATTGAGGAAAAGAATGATTGAGAAAAATTTCATGAGCATCGATAATTTTAGGTATTACTAAACCTATATTTTGATTTTTATTATGATCTCTTTCTTTATCTCTAAACAGATTTCAGTGGCATAATAGGACCCACTGATTAGTGTATTAGGCTTCAATTTCTAAGTGCCAAATTTGAACAAAAATATATACAGGAAAAGATACATCAAGGAAATTAGTTTTCATATGTGTTTTAGAAGAAGAGCAATGCAAAATATTTCTTAATGCTAACAGAAAAGAATGATTGAGAAAAATTTCATGAGCATCGATAATTATGGATATTCCTAAACATATATTTTGAATTTTATTATGACATCGTTCTTTTTCTCTAAACAGATTTCTGTAGCATAATAGGACCCCTTGATTAGTGTATTAACAGAATAATTGAGGAAAAGAATGATTGAGAAAAATTTCATGAGCATCGTTAATTTTAAATATTCCTAAACCTCTATTTTAGTTTTTATGACCTCGATTTTTATCTTTAAACAGATTTCTGTAGCATAATAGGACCCATTGATTAGTGTATTAACAGAATAATTGAGGAAAAGAATGATTGAGAAAAATTTCATGAGCATCGTTAATTTTAAATATTCCTAAACCTCTATTTTAGTTTTTATGACCTCGATTTTTATCTTTAAACAGATTTCTGTAGCATAGTAGGAATTGATTAGTGTATTAACAGAATAATTGAGGAAAAGAATGATTGAGAAAAATTTCATGAGCATCGTTAATTTTAAATATTCCTAAACCTCTATTTTAGTTTTTATGACCTCGATTTTTATCTTTAAACAGATTTCTGTAGCATAATAGGACCCATTGATTAGTGTATTAAAATAATTGAGGAAAAGAATGATTGAGAAAAATTTCATGAGCATCGTTAATTTTAAATATTCCTAAACCTCTATTTTAGTTTTTATGACCTCGATTTTTATCTTTAAACAGATTTCTGTAGCATAATAGGACCCATTGATTAGTGTATTAACAGAATAATTGAGGAAAAGAATGATTGAGAAAAATTTCATGAGCATCGTTAATTTTAAATATTCCTAAACCTCTATTTTAGTTTTTATGACCTCGATTTTTATCTTTAAACAGATTTCTGTAGCATAATAGGACCCATTGATTAGTGTATTACAGAAATAATTGAGGAAAAGAATAATTGAGAAAAATTTCATGAGCATCGTTAATTTTAAATATTCCTAAACCTCTATTTTAGTTTTTATGACCTCGATTTTTATCTTTAAACAGATTTCTGTGGCATAATAGTAGTCATTGATTAGTGTATTAGGCTATACTTTCTAAGTGCCAAATTTGAAACAAAAAATACACAGGAAAAGATACATCAATGAAATTAGTTTTCATACTTGTTTAAGAAGAACAGCAATGCAAAATATGTTTTAAAGCTAACAGATAATAATGATTAAGGAAAAGAATGATTGAGAATAATTTCATGAGCATCAATAATTTTAGATATTTCTAAACCTCTATTTTGATTTTTATTATGACCTCGTTCTTTATCTCTATACAGATTTCTGTGGCATAATAAGACCCACTGTTTAGTCTGTTGGGCTACAATTTCCAAGTGCCAAATTTGAACCAAAAAATACAGTCGAGCTCGTTTATATCGAGCTCGGATTTACCGAGGGAAGAGAGGATATTTGTTTGGATCAATGATAAGTCTATGGAAAAGAAGCCGCTTTTAACGAGCGAGACCTGGTTTTAGCGAGCAATATTTTTATGTTTTGCAATCATTTTTCTCGTCTTTCTGGTCTTTCTATCTATATTTTTTCTTCTCCGCGGTTTAATACTTTTCTAGGAAAAATTCCTCCAGCACTCCTTTATTTTTCTTTCCATTTATTGTTTCTTTCCTTTAAGACTGTAGCGCAACTAGAAATTTATCACTGGTTGGAGGGGCAGTTAATTGTTATTAAATTAAGAAAAGTATTTAATTTAATTAATTAATATAATCAAAGTAAGCTCCCCCTTCTGGTTGCACGCCTGCCTTAAGGACCCGTTTATTGCGAGCACTCGGATTTAACGAGTAAATGTTACGGTCCCCTTTGAGCTCATTATAAACGAGTTCGACTGTATACAGGAAAAGGGGAAGCGACTGTAGAGGTATTATGGATCATTTGAAACTATTTTTTTTATGAAAGGTGAACCCTATTCTACTTTTATTTTTTAACGTTGGGTTGTTGCTTTAATGCTAAGGTCATCTAAATACAGTGGTGTCTCAGTTATTATATGAATGTGTCAGGAAATTCCTTCATTACTTGTGGTTAAAGTTTCTAAACACAAGAAGTTCTTTTGAAAATTGCGGTCCCCTTTGAGCTCATTATAAACGAGTTCGACTGTATACAGGAAAAGGGGAAGCGACTGTAGAGGTATTATGGATCATTTGAAACTATTTTTTTTATGAAAGGTGAACCCTATTCTACTTTTATTTTTTAACGTTGGGTTGTTGCTTTAATGCTAAGGTCATCTAAATACAGTGGTGTCTCAGTTATTATATGAATGTGTCAGGAAATTCCTTCATTACTTGTGGTTAAAGTTTCTAAACACAAGAAGTTCTTTTGAAAATTGCGGTCTCCTTTGCGCTCATTATAAACGAGTTCGACTGTATACAGGATAAGGGAAGGGACTGTAGAGGTATTATGGATCATTTGAAACTATTTTTTTTTTTATGAAAGGTGAACTCTATTCTACTTTTATTTTTTAACGTTGGGTTGTTGCTTTAATGCTAAGGTCATCTAAATACAGTGGTGTCTCAGTTATTATATGAATGTGTCAGGAAATTCCTTCATTACTTGTGGTTAAAGTTTCTAAACACTTCAAGAAGTTCTTTTGAAAATTGCGGTTCC
>CM063506.1:31466964-31486964 GCA_032207245.1 Pardosa pseudoannulata
ATGAGATGGTTAAAGGAATGACGTCATAATGCTAGAAAAAAAATGTTATTTTTACCTATTTATTGTATGATAAATTGATACATTTAATCCCATGCTCTTAACCGGGGAAAATAGTTCGTGGAATAATGGCATAAAACGCTCGAATAGTCGAAAAAGGAGTGGATTTCGAACGTTTAAAATACGACAGTATTTTTGCTGTTATATAAAGCATATTTATATCAATTTATTTTATAATAGGATCAATAGTTTAGAAGAAGATTCGCTTTGTTCGCTTTGAATTTTTCTATCCCTAACTCATCAATAATCCAATATGGATGCCTCTATCCATTCCAGGTCCAACCGCTTCATAAATTCGAGGACAGAAGGACAGATAACTTCGGCTATTACTATAGGTGATATATGTAAGGACTGTGGTATTATGTAATATTATTTTGAGATATGAGATGAAAGGGGTGACGCCACCACCCATGGGAAATTTATCGCTAGTGACTGCTTTAGGATATTAGATATTTTTCTTGAAGTATAATACCTTTATATCTTTTCCTGAAAAATCATATTAGAAATATAATGTGTAGTTTTCTAGGTAAAATAAAGTTCTAAACATAAAAATTAAAAATGATATTAAAAAATTAGTTTTTAATGTTAAATTTCATATTATATACATTTTCCAATATCTTAACAACATCAAATTAAAGTTTTAGAATTTCATAAAAGTTATTTGATATGAAGTTTAATATAAAGTTTGAATTTCTTGTATTATATAGTTGCATGAACATTATGTGCTAATGTAATTTTTATTTTTTCTCTATAATCTTAATAGAAAAGAAGTTTGCAGTTTTCCAGTTAAATTATTTGTTTCAGTTTTAACAATAAAAATTTCTTTATAGTTTAAACACAAACTAATTTTTGATTTTAGATAAATCTTCTTGATTTGCGATGAATTCCGTTGCTCAAATATATAATGCGATAACAAATTTAACACTCTATAAAACTCAATTTTAAAAATAGAATTCGTGTTTGAGATGACTTAACTTTTAATTATTTACAAAAATCTCTTGTACAAAATGGACCAATTTTCTTTGACTATCATTTTCAAGTCTATAAACAAATATCTGAAATTTAAAAAAATAATTTAATAATTCATTGCCTTTGAAAATTACTGATGATTAATTTTATTAGATACATTAAAAATTATCCTAATCTTTAATTTAAATCTATATTAAAGATATAAAGTAAAAGAAATATTTTATTCTCAATTAAATGCCAAATTAATAGGACAGTGCTATTCTGTACCAGATTTCGTGAGTTTGAAGAATCCCACTTTTGGCATGGATGTTCATTGCTGTTCCGATTCGGCTTTAAGTGGTAGGTACTGATCTCATTACCCCTCGTGTAGCAAAATAGTAGACTATAGAGTTCAAAACCAAACCAAAAATTAACTTTAATTAGTGAGTTAATTTAATTTTATGTACGCTAAAATACAATTTTAATTGATAATAACTGAAACAAAACGTGTACAAATTTTAAAGACAAAAAACATTGTATTAACCTAATAATTATTCCATGGTTGTGCTTAAATTCAGAAATATAGGTTTAAATTTGTGAATTTGGTTAGGTATTAAAAAACTAATATATAAAATGATTAAACTTTAATACAGAATTCCCTATTTAAAAAGTAACTAATATATAAAATGATTAAACTTTAATACAGAATTCACTATTTAAAAAAGTTACTAATATATAAAATGATTAAACTTTAATACAGAATTCACTATTTAATAAAGTTACTAATATTTAATATATAACATGATTAAACTTTAATACAGAATTCACCATTTAAAAAAGTAATTAATATATGAAAGGATTAAACTTTATTACAGAATTCACTATTTAAAAAAGTAACTAATATGTAAAATGATTAAACTTTAATACAGAATTCACTATTTAAAAAAGTAACTAATATATAAAATGATTCAACTTTAATACAGAATTCACTGTTTAATAAAGTTACTAATATATAAAATTATTAAACTTTAATACAGAATTCACCATTTAAAAAGTAATTAATATATAAAATGATTAAACTTTAATACAGAATTCACTATTTAATAAAGTAACTAATACAAAAAATGATTAAACTTTAATACAGAATTCACTATTTAATAAAGTAACTAATACATAAAATGATTAAACTTTAATACAGAATTCACTATTTAATAAAGTAACTAATACATAAAATGATTAAACTTTGATACAGAATTCACTATTTAAAAAAATAACTAATATATAAAAGGATTAAACTTTAATACAGAATTCACTATTTAAAAAAGTAACTAATATATAAAATTATTAAACTTTAATACAGAATTCACTATTTAAAAAAGCTTCTTATCTAATCTTCTTATCTATATTATTTTCCGTATGAGTCAAATAAGTATCCAAAAGTTTTTTCTTAGATTTTTAGCCAGTATTATTGATTATCCACGTATCCAAACTCTTCACGTTGACTTCATAAACTCCCCATCTTTTAGCAGACATGACAGATAAGAGACTCAAATAATCTATTAAAAACAACTTTCAGATACAGTCCATTTTTATCCACTCGCCGTGTCAAATGTGAACTTAACCCCTACTTCTTAGAACTTTAGAACCCCCACGTGCACCGAAGAAGTTTCAGCCCGATTAAGATAAAAAAGAAAAACAAAATATTCCATACTTCCAAAGCAATAAAAAAATTATTCTACAAGAGCGGGAGGGGGAGTGTTATCAGCAAACGACACCAATTTTACGACCGTAAAGGCTTGGTCACCGTCAATCAAGACTCCCATTTACTCAGTAAGTGAAATGTTTTATTTACAAGCCCGAGTTTACCCGGGAGAAAGTCACACTTTGTTGAGGCTGCTTATCGTTAAGTCGTGGTGATAACTGTAAACAAGAAATCGTGGAATGCTCCTCCGCGTAAGTAAGATGAGCTGGTTTGCTTCTGCGGAGTGAAGAGGAAATATCCTTTGCTTGTTCTCGACTGAGGTGATGAGAAGTGTTCGCAGAGAAAACAAGGATGGGGGAGGTATGGTAGATCATGTTTCCAGTGGGTAGTTAGCTAGTTGTTGCGATTTCACTGTTGTACCATGGGAACATTATGGGTGGGCGATCAGAGTTTGTTTTGAGATTCGAAAACCTTTTCGATGCCTGTCGTATCTTATAAAATGCCAAGTCCATCTAAACATGCTGTAAAATTACAAGAATCTCAGTTATGTCGGAAAATTGATTTCACTTCGTAAATTACTGTTTTTTATTCGCTGGTAAGTATAACACCATTTTGATAAAACGAATAATAAAAAATTCTTTAGAGTTTTAGCCCAAACTAATTTTTGTTTTAAAATAAATCTTCATGATTTGCCTAGAATTTTATAGTAAACTGTTGAAATATATAATGCGATAGCTAATTTGAGACTTTATAAAACTTTATTCAAAAAATAGAATTGTATTTGGCTTAACTTGAATTACAAAACTTAATTTACGAAAATTTAAATTTTTCGTACAAAAAGTTAAAAAGTGTGTCAAAACCTCTTGACCTATTTTCCTTGACTATCATTTTCAGTCCTTTAAACAAATATTTGAAAATTATTAATTCAACACATTTAAAAATTACTAATTTTATTTTGATATAAGAAAAATTAAATTACTCTAATTTGATTATATATTACACTTTGAAAATTTTAAGTCACCTTAATTTCCCGAAGAAAAACTGCATCAGAGTAAATGCCTCATTAGGTTAAATTGAAAAATAAATTTACAGGCGAAATGTTGAAAAATACTTTCATTTACGAAAACAAACTACCCCACAAGGTTACCTGTTACCTCTGCAAGCAGATAAAGTATTACCTTCTCAGAAAAGTATTTAAAACTTTAAATTTTCATTTCAGGAGATATGTGTCTAATATTTATCTAGTATTTATTTGGTTATTCTCAACGAGATATCTCACGTACAAACCTTTTCTGTTATCATCCTCAAAAGTGAAAATCATCATATCGCCAAAAGAGGTTATTTATACGATTAATATCGTTAAATGCGAGGAATATTTTAAACTTGTACACTTGGTCCAAATATAAAATCTGATTTTATGTTTCATTTATAACAATGATAATATGTGTAATGAATAATTTAGAGCTTAAAAATTTTAATCTTCTCGTCATATTTGACGAGAAAACTTGCGAATGAAGAGGCAATTTGCATCCTTCGTAGCATTACAGATGATTTTCCAGTATTTTTACGTTTAACACATTTATATTTCAGCTAAACAAGCAAAAAATTGCTTACCAGATTTCAATCTACATAGTTTAAACATAAATATATAATATTGAAGTAAAGTAATCAGAATTTTGTCACAAAAAAATCGTTTGTTAAAAATATGTTTGTTTTGATTACATGCAATACGAACCCAACATAAGAAATCGGAATTGTCTGAGAATAAAATTGTCTACCATCCAAGTAGTCCCTTATAAATAATACAAAAATTCAGTATTGATGTAATGGACTAATTCAGTCTTTTTGGATTATGAGATGTTTAACCCCTTAACGTGCACGCTCGAGTTAACTAGAGCTCTCTAAACTGGCCAAATTGTGCACACTCGAGATAATTCGAGAGGCGTTGTACTTTATGTTGCTATAATTTTTCCCAATCGAATGCAATCGAGAATTGAAAATAACAATATAATATAATATTACAATAGTATAATGTAATATTACAATATTTGACTATTTTCTGAAATGTTATCAAAATCCAAAATGGCATTAAAAATTTTGATTATTTTTGTATTTTTGTAATTTTCTTCGCAAGACAGCGTTCTAAAATGTGTTTTTTACATTAAAAAATTGATTTTTTTGGCCGGCCTTAAAAAAAAATTGCATTAAGGGGTTAATGCCGAATAGTTATTTCTAGATAGTATTTACTACATCGTCAGACAGATTAATTCCAACCGAGCATTTTCAAACTGTGAACTTTATCCTACATAAAAAGAAATCAATTTCGTTTAAAAAAAAAAGGATATGGTCCAAGGTCAAATACTTTATCAAATGTTATTTATTTTCAGAGACTATTTAACGCTGAATATCAAATAATATTATGCTTAAACTCTTTAAAAAATCCAGATTATGGACTGTAAAATTAAGAACTATCAGTTTTAACACTACAACTACGTTAGTATAAATTCTTATATAAAAAATCACAGTAATCTGCTTGAGTGATCACTTGCGTAACAACATAATAGTACATCCTTTTTTAATTCCACGTTGTAATAAATGATTAGAAACTAATTTCATAAGAATATCAGATTCAATTTCAGATTTTAAAAAAACCTTTTTTCTTATCATCTCTCTTTACAATTTGTTTTACGATTTTGTTAAAGATAATTGGGGCACGGAAAATATGTTAGCTGTCAGAATGTCCTCCAAGTCCTTAAAGTTTACCTCTGGGAGTTTTTGCTTGGATTCTGCTTCTAAATTTCGAGGACCCACTTGACCGAAGTCGATCTTTCGCCTTGTCGTGCTCGATAAACAATAGGCGCTCCCTTTGCCTTAATTCTAGTGGCCTATGAACCATATTCTGGGCTTACCCCAGTGACATAAGCAACCATAACAGCAAAGTGCATAACGATCCAGAAATTAAATTATTAAATTTCTTAGTTAAAAATATGAAAATTAATTTTTAGAGGAATTCATATATATATATATATATATTATATATATATATATATATATTTATAATATATATATTATATATATATATATATATATATTTATAAACGTTATATTTATATATTTTTGTTAAAATTAGTGATAATTTTTAAAATTATTTGCAATTTATTCACAATTATTATGGTGTGTTTTAATGTATTTATCCTTATGCAGTTTCACATGTAATTATTTGTTAGAATTTTTTCATATGAATAGTGCACCTGAAGACGATTTTTGTGTACAAAACAGATTTAAAAGAATACTGGTATTATTTCTATTATTTGAACTTAAATACATGTAATTGTATAATTTTGAAATTGAAATCTCCATCGTACTAAATAATTTGGACCAACCGGGAAGTCTAAGCAAAGCAAAATTTTTGTCTATATCAGCTATCGCCGAACGATGCAGGTGTATGACCACCTGCATGGTGATCATACACAATAATATTAACATTAAACTGTGATTTAAATTTTATTTTGATTACATTATTAATTTTAATTTGTCTTTAGGTTTTTTCTTCTTGTTATTTGCTTATATTAATTTTTAAAAAACTGACACTGTTGTGCAGGGCTTCGAACCGGAACTGAACCGAAAACCGAAAACCGGAAAAAACCGTTATTTTGGTCGGAACGAAAACCGGAACTGAACCGAAAAAAATATCGGTTTATTTCGGTTCGATATATCTTTCAGTCATTTTGTTACTGTTACCAACTTATCAATATTTTCTAATTTAACGTCAACTTTATAATTATTATTACATGTATACTGCTTCTCGATTTCCTATTTTGATATTCACTAGTATTTTTCTGTTTCAGTTTCGCATGAAACTACTTGTAGAAGACATATTTAATTCAGTTGATTAAACTAGAAGTATAGATGATTTTTTAAGAAAAATATCGAGTTATATTTTATTTTTCACATCTCAGCATGCGATCATCCACGGATGTTTGTATAGACTGTTTAGATCAGGGAGGAGTAAATAGACAGGAGAGGCCCTAAGTGACGTAGCATGAAGCATCTATTAAATCTTCTGCGCATCAAATGGGTGTTTGGTAATGGCGGCGATTCAAATGTTTCGTAATAGTAGTATTTCATTAGGCCTGCTGTTTGTATCAATTCACATAGTGTACCAATTAAAAAAAGAATAAAATCTTCTAAATTTTGATAGAATTAGATTTTTTGTTTATGATAGAATTATATTTTTAGTACAAATAAGAATATACATAAAATGAAATTATTCATTTGGAACTGAAACGAAAACAGTTATTTTTGGCGGAGCGAAAACCGGAACTGAACCGAAAACCGTTATTTTTGGCGGAGCGAAAACCGGAATTGAACCGATATTAATTTTTTAGTTGAACCTGAACGAAAACCGGAACAAAAAAAATTACGGTTCGAAGCCCTGCTGTTGTGTAATAATCTTCAAGATTTAATTGTTTGGGGTTCAATAGCTTTTCGTTTATTTCTAACTATGTCTATTCTATTGTCTTTTATACAAATATCAGACAATTAGCGAAGAGAGAACGTTCATTACTTTCATAAAACTTTAAAAAAAGCTTTTTTTCTATTTCGATTTTCTATTTCCTCATGTTTACTCTTAAATTTATACTTGCATAATTAGTCATAAATCCTCAGCTATATCTTTTATGACATGGAATTTTAAAACTAAGTAGACAAACTAAACCTCTGATTTAAATAAACGATGCATATATAATTTTATACTGGTACATTTATTCTAGTTTCAGAACTTTATCGAAAATTAGTAATTGAAAAATGCGATCTACAGTCCTGCTTAGAGTTTCTAAAGTGACCATTCAGCAAGTATTTAGCCCACACCGTATACCAGTTGTATAGGGAGAAGGGGGTAATAAAACTTTATACCTTAGCCATTTTATCACGTGAAAACAGTGCAGCTAAAATTGATTTTTATGATGAAACGTAAAAATATGCAAAACAAAGAATTAACAAATAATGGTAAAGTACTTATTGTTGCATTAGCCCAGTGTTTCTGAACCTAGTAGGGCGTTCAATGCATTAGATCCTGAAGAACGAAGTTTATTAACAGTTGTGTTTTCTTTGGAGTTTATTATAATACAGTCTTTCACAAGCTACTTTCACAGTGAAAATTATTTCTGCTTTTGTACATTAAGCTGGTTTATTTATAAAAATGCTGTAACGGCGTGATTTAGCGGTGTATCGTCATCAAAGAACTTCGCTTTGAGAGGTGGACTTGTGTGGATACAAAAGGATTGTTTCCCCGGCACCACCATGTCTACACTGCTGTGCCCTATAGTAAAGGAAAAATATGCCAGACGAAATGGCATCTTCACTGACAGCTGAAAAAAAATGATCGTGGGAACGACAAAGGATTTGCCGCTACTCAGATGTAGCCGCTAAGAATTCCAGGGACTCCTGGCTTTGCGGCCGATGATTGCTTAACCCGGACCAATACAGCTGGTCGAAGGTGAGGTCATCGCTAGGTAACCCAATAATGAAATTGTGGGTGAGGCCCCTCTCTTAGAGGCCCCTCCCCTAGAAAGAGACGAGAGAAGATTTTTTTTTTTTTTTTTTAGAGAAGTTAGTTAGCTAGCAACCAGCTAATTCAGAGGTCGCCTTGACCAGTCTCTCTACCGGAGAGTTTTTTGCTATAATTCCACCTTGGGATTCTTTAAGGAATAGCCCTCATCGGCTAACTCGGAGGTCGCCTCGACCAGTCTCTCCATCGGAGAGTTTTATTTAGCGAAATCCCGTCTTGGGAGATATCTCTTGCTGAGATTGAAGTGATACCCTGTGCTTTGGGTTTCTTTCCTTTTCTAATATAATCCTCTTCAGGATTGTTTGCAGTTCTTCAGAACTAACTGTGCTCACATCTCCTACCTGTACTTCAGAAAACTTTCGAGAGAGCTACCAATTGTTCTTCCGTCTAATCACCCATACTTCGGCAGAGACTGAATTTAGTATAGGTACCCGTCTCTACTCAGGCCTATGTATACTAATCACTTACCTGTGATTAGAAATATTTTTTATAGTGGTGAAATGATGTATATAGCAGAAGTGTAAATAAATTAATTATTCAAGGTACACCTAATTCTTCCTTGTGTCACCTAAAACAGGGACCGGATACGTTACAATGCATTTCACTTTTTTAATCATAAAATGATTTTTACAAAATAATTAACCTTTTGTATAGTTGTTACATTAGAATTTAGAGAAGTAAACTTATTAATAGTTGAGTTTTCATTGAAGTGTATTAAAATAATAATAACTCATGCACTAGTTACAATTACAGGAAAATCGTTTCTTCTTTTGTACATTAAACCGGTTTATTCCTCAACAGGTATTTTAATTTTTTATTCCTAATATTTTACTAAATAATTAACATTTCGTACCCTTTATTAACCAACTGAGTAAAAAGATTTCTTTCTCAATAAATTTCATTTTATGTTTTAGGTCACCTCAGTATCAAAAGCTTATACATGACAAACTTATACACCACATCTTGCAATGATACTGCCTCCAGCCCTTACAATTTAGAAAGCTGATTAATCCTGATTTAGATACGATTTCATTTATTTCGGCTACGGATTTCCAGAATAGACATAAAATGTGCGAACCATAATTTCATCGAACTCTTTATATGTCTCTACATCTTAATACAGTAAAGTAATTATTTTTTCTTTTACCTCAATAAGGTCCATTGCACTAGTGTACGTAAGATTAAACCCTCGTATCTAAAATCATCTGCCAACAACAGAACAATGTGTCTATTATTTATCCAGCCAATATTTACCTTGCTTTAAATCCTCTCACATGGCGACGTGTTCACAGAAGTGTGAACGTGTTTTCAAACGCTAAGTATACGTTAAAAGATGAAAATTGCCAGAGAAATGAAGATCCGAAGCTACAAGACTTGCCACAGAAGTGGGGAGTCTAAAGCTCTATATACGTGCTTACAAGGTCCCGACCCATCACCGCGGGAGGTTCCCGAAAGTATTGACAAGGGGAAGTCAGGAAAAATGATAACAAAAAAGAAAAAGCAGATGATAACAAATTTTTTGAAGTATGGGAAGAGAGTGGTCGAAAAGGAATTCTTTTTTGACAAAATCTTATTTTCTATCTCGTTTTCGATCCTCGATCTATTTTTCATCATCGATAGTTATCATTCGATTAGAGATTTTATGATATATAAATCAATCTTTTCACTTTTTTCCGAATTTATCCCTATAAAACAAATTTTAATTTGTCATACATTCAATAGCTGCTCGATTATTCGTTTTCCTGCGTTTTTCGTAAAGTTTATGTTGACTTGATCATGTACCATTACCGCGGTCAGTTTATGAAACTAATAACAAAGTTAGGAAATGTGATAATAAAAAAGAGAATTGAGATGATAACAAATTTTTTGAAATGTGGAATGACAGTAGCCTAAAAAGAATTTTTCTTCATAAAATCTAATATCGAATATTGTATTCCATTTACGGTCCTCGATCTATCTTTCATCATCGATCATTATCATTCGATTCGAGATTTTATCATTCGATTTATAAATCAATCGATTTATTTTTCTTTTCTGAAATTATCCCTTTAAGCAATTTTAATTTTTCATACATTCATTGGACCTCGATTATTCGTTTTTCCACGTTTTTCGTAGTTAGGAAAAATGATAATAAAAAAGAAAATTCAGATGATAACAATTTTTTTGAAATATGGAAAGAGATTAGTCTAAAAAGAATTTTTCTTGACAAAATCTTGTATCCAATATTATATCCCGTTTCAGGTCCTCGATCTATCTTTCATCATCGATCATTATCTTTTGAATCAAGATTTTATCACTCGATTTATTAATCAAACGATTTAATTTTTTCGAATTTATCTCTATAAACCAATTTTAATTTTTTCTAGATTCATCGCTCCTCGATTATTAGTTTTCCAACATTTTTCGTAAAGTTTATGGTGAGTAGATCGTGTTCCATCACCGTTGGTAGTTTATGAAATTATTGACAATGGAAGTCAGATCAAATGATAATAAGAAAGAAAAAGCAGATGATAACAAATTATTTGAAATAACAAAAGAGAGTGGTCTAAAAGGAATTTTTCGTGACAAAATCTTGTATCGAATATTATGATTCCCCCTTTCCCATCTTTATAAAATATGTAATGGAAACTCGATCAATCTTTCATCATCGATCATTATCATATGATTCCAGATTTTATGATTCTATTTATAAATTAATCGACTTATTTTTTTTTCGAATTCATCCCTATAAGCCAATTTTAATTTTTCTTACATTCATCGCTCCTCTGTTATTCGTTTTCCCGCGTTTTTCGTAGTCAGGAAAAATGATAACAAAAAAGGAAATTCAGATGACAGCAAATTTTTTGAAGTATGGAAGGAGATAGGTCTAAAAGGAATTTTTCTTGGCAAAATCATGTACGAATAGTAAAAGATCCCGTTTCCGACCTTCGATCTATCTTTCATCATCGATCGTCATCATTCGATTCTAGGTTTTATCATTCAATTTATAAATCAATCTATTTACTTTTTTTTCGAATTTATCCCTATAAATCAATTTTAATTTCTTATATATTCATTGCTCCCCGATTCTTCGTTTTCCTGCTTTTTTCGCTAAGTTCATAGCGACTAGACGGCGTCTCATCACCACTGGTAGTTTACGAAACTATGGAGAATGGAAGTCAGGAAAAATGATAACAGGATAGAAAATTCAGATGATTATAAATTTTTTGAAGTATAGAAAGAGATAAGTCTAAAAGGAATTTTTCTTGGCAAAATCTTGTATCGAATATTAAGCTATCTCGTTTCCAATTTTTCAATTCATAACATAATAAATAGGTGAAAATAACATTTTTTTCTAGCATTATGACGTCATTCCTTTAACCATCTCATTTAATCATTTCTTATTTCAAATTATTTAAATATCGTTTGCATTATTGCCACACGTTTTATCACTGAACTTAAATATTAAGTAAATAATTTTCTTTTATATTTGGCTTACATAACAGATCAGGTACATATGTGAAAATTTTAAATTTAATAAACGATTATTTTTTGTTGCTATGAAAATTTTATCAGTGGTATTAAAAACAAATTCTACCTACCTCCAGGGTGTAGTGGAAATGATAGTTTCACTCCTTTACTTCCATTATTTATTGTTGCAAAAATCGTTAAGTGGAGAAGAACTTAACGATAATTTCGACGTAG
This sequence comes from Pardosa pseudoannulata, assembly GCA_032207245.1. Classification (NCBI taxonomy): domain Eukaryota; kingdom Metazoa; phylum Arthropoda; class Arachnida; order Araneae; family Lycosidae; genus Pardosa; species Pardosa pseudoannulata. The sequence goes on from CM063506.1 coordinate 31,478,925, forward strand.
CTAAGAAAACTTTGAATTGTCTTTCCGGTCTCACCAAAGTCGTTTAACGCTAACCACGATTAATCTCGGTTTAAATAGAGAATTACGGCTCACCATTGGTTGGTGCTATGGGTTTATCGTAGTTAGCAGTTTTAAACGACTTTGCTGAGACCGGCCCTAAATGAATTCAACGTGATTCTAAACTGCATTCAAAGTATCGGGAAACTTTAGAGGAGTATGAAAATAAACAAATTATTGAGCGTGTACCAGAAAATTCTCAGCCAAAAAACAAACCGTTTTATATTTATCTCATAGAGTACTTTACAATTCTGTAAAATTAAAAATTTTACTGATCCCGTAATATGACAGGCTATACAGTAGTCACTTTTGAGAAGCCTTGTCGCGATCTCAACGTAGAAAAAAAGTTTTAATTTCATAATTAATGTAATTTTATTGTACTTGAAATTTTAACTTGTCGGTAACCAGTTCCGAACTTAGGCAGTAGGCAAGAAGCGATTGTTTACGATTGCTTACGGTTAAAGCTTCGAACCGGAAATGAATTGAAAACCGAAAAAAAAAAACAGATTTTTTGACAAATTTTACTGATTTCGTAATACGAAGGGTTATATGCTAGATTTAAATAGAATGTGTAGTGATCTTCAAACTATCGATCCAGCATTTATCGTTCGATTCATTTAGTTCCGAATTTATCCCCACAAAACCAATCTATCGGATTTCCTAATCAGAATTCATAATCAAACCTTCTACTTCAGCTCTTCTTGAACTAAAACCCTGAGTAGAAAAAATGCAGTGTGTGATCGCAGATAAAAATTTCAATCAATGAATTTAAAGACGAAAACTTATTCGTCAAAGTGAAGCGAAGCTCACAGTGTGAAAAGAATGACTCCAATTGGATGGTACAAAGAAAGAGTAAAATGCTTTAAACAGTGATATTTAAAGGGGCGAACAAGGAAATGGCAAGTGATAGACAGAAAATTCCCTACTAACGATACAATACTAAGTAGCTTTAATTATTTATCTAAAATCTTTGCGGCACACATGTTGAAAATCCCTGCTCTATTTTCTCAAATAAGAAATTCAGTTCAAGAAGTATACATAGCTGTAAAACCAATATTTGAGAATTTGTAGCCTATTTACAAAAAGTAAAGTAATAAGAGTCAGTTTCTGAATTTCTATTTAAGAATTTAGTTTGGTTTGGAGAGCTACGATCTACTTTTTTTCAACACAAGGGCTAATTCTATTTCAGGAAAACAAAGCTTTTGATCTGAATGCATCTCATAATGAAAAAAAATAGTAAAAAGGTTACGACAGACAGCGTCTTGAAGTGCATAGATTTTTGGTTTTATATTATTGCTTTGGAATTTTATTTTTAACCTGTTGACCCTTGCCTGTGACGCCCGAACTGAATTCAGACAACTCAAATACGGCAATTTTGGATTGCCCGACCTGAGTTCAGGCAAGAGAAAAAACAGCCTTTCAATTCTGTGTCTAAAAAAGTTCAAAATTGGCTCATCTAATGCATAATATTTGATTTGCCATTTTTCCAATAGAGATACTTTCCCGCCCAAAGTTCATCAGTTTCTCAATATAACTAGAAATGATTAATTTTATCCTATGTCTAATAACTTTATGTTATGATAGCTGCTTCCCGGTTAATTCAGTTTAATGAATTGAGGTTTCCAGAAGAAAAATATATTTATTGCAGAATGTACATTGGTTTTTAGATTATTCTCTAAATCTCTTATAAAATATCTTGTAGGAAGCACTAAATTAACGGTTTTTATGGTCGCCAAACAGAGAAGTACGATATCACCAAAGGGCGTGTCATTCATCATAAACAGTATATGCGGCTATCATAACATAATAACTTTATGTTAAAATAGCTGCTTCCCAGCCAATAGAGCATTTTGTCTCAACGTCACGAACTACTATAATGCCTTTCCCATTCATTTTCATGTTTACAACAGCCAATAGACAAAGAATAGATTGCTCTTTCATTTGAAATTAAAGCCAGAATTGTCATAAGTTGAGATGTGACCTGCTGCGTGAAATCGCCTAATTCAATTTGATTAATTGAGGTTTCCAGAAGAAAAATATATTTATTGCAGAATGTATATTGGTTTTTGATTGGTTTTTTTGATCTTGTAGGAAACACTAAATTAACGGTTTTTATCGTCAGCAAAGAGAGAAGTACGGTATCACCAAAAAGCGTGTCATTCATCATAAAGTCAAAGACGAACCATTTTATGATTTTATTTACATACAAATGAGGGGTGGAGAAACATCTGTATACCAGCATATAGCTGTCATATGACGGGATCAGTAAAAATTTTAAATTTCCAGAATTGTAAAGTACCCTATGAGGCTGGTAAAAAATTGTTTGTTTTTTGGTTGAAAATTATCTGGTACACGCTCAATAATTTATTTATCTTCATACTCCTCTAAAGTCTCCCGATACTGCGAATCCAGTTTAGAAACCCGGTGAATTCATTTTGAAAGATAATTCAAAGTAAGTTTCCTTAGGTAAGTCAAAATTATTAAGTTCTTCCATTTTTTTTCCAAGTAATTACTGAAAGTAAAGGAATGAAACTATCATTTCCACTACACCCTAGAGTTGAATAGAATTTGTTGTTAACACTAGTGATAAAATTTTCATTGCAACAAAAAATTATCGACGATTAAATTTAAAATTATCACATATGTACCTAAGCTATTATTTAAGCCAAATACAAAAGAAAATTATTTTCGTAATATTTAAATTCAGTGCTAAAACGTATAAAAATAAAGCAGACGATATTTAAGTAATTTAAAATAAGAAATGATTAAATGGGATTGAATAAAGGAATGACGTCATAATGCTAGAATAAAATGTTGTTTACCTATTTATTTTGGGACAAATTGATAAATTTAATCGCCTGCTCTTAACCGGGGAAAATAAGACTTGAAACAATGGAATTAAATGCTAGAAAAGGGGGGAAGGGGTGGATTTCGAACACTGCTAGTCCTACCTCATCAAGAATCCAATATGGTTGCCTCTATCCATTCGAGGTCCAACGGCTTCATAAATTCGAGGACAGATGGACAGATAACTTAGGTTATTATTATCTAGGAGATATAGGATCTACTTTTTCCCTTAAGGAGAATTCAATTTCAATTCCTTTAATTTTAAGTATTATAGTAAGCATTGTAAGTATTTTGTGATTTAGAAACTAATTAAAGGATGTTCAGTAAAGTAATATCTGTTTGAACATTTCATTTAATTCAAATTAGAAAATTTAAAAAAAAAATATTGTTTGAAATAGTTATACTTTTGCTGCAATTTTTTTCATATTTATTTAAGTCTTTTACACAAGACTGTGAAGGGTCTTTTAGATATCTCTGAAATGATATTCTATAAAAATATTTTACTGAAAAAATTCAAGAAATTTGATAGTTTATTACATTTGTTTATAAAAAAAGAAATAGTCACATTGTTACAAATTCAAAGCATAAATTTATTCTTTACATTGTAAAAAAAACTATATACAATCTTTAACACTGATATTTTAAATACAGTCGTTACATTAGAATTTCATAAATTTTGAGTGAATGAGAGTTCGAATATTTTAGAAAAATTTGGGGTAAAAGCCATTTAAAGATTTTACCTGATTAAAGTGCCCTATAAATGAAACAATATACAAATTATTTATCTCTATATATAAAATAAATATATAAAATTGTATAGAATATTTGAAACATCCAACTCAAATAAACAAATGATTTTTAATTATGACATGTTAGTTAACAGTAAAGTATTGAGTCAACAAAAACTCCTCTTGTTTTAAAATATTTCAATAATTAACTCAGATATCTAATTGTTAATTCCATGCAGAGTTTTATTCTATATAATGTAGAAAACCTGAACAAAATTTCACACTTGTACTTTGAATAAAAAAGTAGCATTCAAAGTAAAACGAAGAAAGTAAAGGCCATTTAAAAATACCCTTTTTCTATTTTTTAAATAATTTTTTAATTTTTAAAAATAACTCTAAAATACCTTTAAAAATTCAAAGTAAAACGGAGAGAGTAAAGTCCATTTAAAAATACCGTTTTCTATTTTTAAAATAATTTTAAATTTTTTTTAAAATAACTCTAATAACTTTAAAAATTCAAAGTAAAACGAAGAGAGTAAAGGCCATTTAAAAATACCTTTTTCTATTTTTAAAATTATTTTTTTTAATTTTTAAAAATAACTTTTTGCACTAAAATAGTGTTGCTACATCACGGTTATTTATCATTTCACTTTACTCTGCTTCATTGAACAGATAAATAGTTTAACAGTTTCTTTAGTTTAGAGAAATGGTTCTCAACGGGGACGGTGGGACTATGAACTTGTTTCGCGCGGTAGGACAGCGATGTGAGAAAGTTTTGGCTTTCACACTTAATTTTAAAAATGCTAAATAAATTTATTACATTAATTGTATAATTTACACGATTTTTACTAGTGACAAAGCAAACTTACTCGGCGGTACCAGAACCAGTTATTTTCATTCCCTATGCTCTGCGTGAAATTGGGCAGACATTCAGAAAAGTACATTTAATTCACAACATTCTTTTGAAGGGCTACGGTCTACTCTTTTGTAACATGAAGGTTATTGAGACTGGGACCTACTACTTAAAGCCGTGTACTACCTGTAACCAGCCACCCACCCGAAGTTGGGTGTAGGGTGTTGAATTGCTGGTTCGGTCTGACCGTCCGGCAACAATGCGTTACGCAGGGGCCAAGTCAGCATTCCGACCATAAAATTTAATAGAAGAAAAAACAATGTAGACAAATTAAACAAATAAGTACAGCCAATGCAGTTTCCGAAAGTGTGGGGGATACTCCGCAGGAGTCCAGCCCAGATTAAATGTCCAGTTGACCCGGTATACTACATTGAACTTTCTGACATAAGAGCAGATGTTGGTGAGGGAAGCAATATCTGAACAGGGCAGTTGTGATGGCCGTTAGTGAAGGGGTACTTTGCCCCTTGCGGTGTGGTTTTAGGTTAAAATCTTCATGGCCGCACGATGGCGCCTTGATTAGCGGTGAGCCAGTCAACCAGGCTCCTGGCCTTTCTTATCAGTACAGGGTTTTTTATTAGGCTCTCTACTCACAGTTCCTTGAATGTATCAGGGGGTTTCTTAAGATGCAAATCGTGTGTCAGAGGGCAGTCGTGCAGATAGTGATTACTACTTAAAGCCGATTCCGAACTACTACGAACATCTATACTCCAGTGGGATTTGAACCCACCAACTACGGAACCGAAGGACAGCCCCTAACAATTCGGCCATAGCACTTATTTAAGCGTTGCTTCACCTTGTTTCAGTAACTGTAATTTTAATTTGTAACTCTATTGAAGAAAATTACTTAAACATTTTGCCTCTTATAATTGAGTACTACTTCTACCCTACACTTTAAATTACGTTATTTTTACAAAGTATGGGGAGGGGTTGAACATATTTCGGCCCCTTAGGGAGCGGTAGCTTAAAAAAGGTTGAGAATCGCTGGTTTAGGTGCTAGTAGAACAAAAATACCTCCTCTGTGTTAAAAAGACAACTGTCCTTTTAAATTTCTGATTTCTATTAAAAAAATATATTTTGAACTATTGAAGGTACAGATTTCAAACTTTACATGCATCTGCACAAAGTTTAGGCTTATAATTTGTGCCTGTATAAACAAGTTTTGTTTTTTAGTTTGGGTACAGTAACCCTTCGAAAATGTGTTCCGATCTACTTGTGCAAACGGTCTTAGGTAAAACCAGTGGCGTAGAAAGGGGGCGGGGATGCTATCCGAAATTGGTACGAATTCTGAGGATGTGACAAAAATTTACTGCTTTGTTTTAACCATTTCCTTTCTCTGTATAACTAAATTGTTTTACTATATCCTTTGGACTCTTATTTATCCAAACCAAAGCCTGGACGCGAAGCGGCTAGTAGTATTATAATAATAATAAAGGTATGTTCTAAGTACTATTACTATAGAAAAAATTAGAAACATTAAACTGGCTTGTTAATAAGACGTATTTTATTTTTTATCTATCAATCATTGTTTACGAATCAATTAACATTCTGCACTTTTTTGTTAACAAATTGGATAAAATAAACTGCTTCCTAAATAAATTACATTTTATATTCTGGTGAACAAGGAAAAAATTTAAATTCTACACTAGATACCATGCTTTGCCACTGGGTATAGATTTCTTAAGGATTTTACCACATAATTCAATGTAAAATGAAACCACAAAGAGATACTTTTTTTAATTTAACATTTAGAATTAGCATTTTAAGCCATTTAAATTTCTTTGATACCGCATTTTACTTGTGACAATGCATGTCAGGGCCGTAACTAGGGCGTGGCAAAGATGGCATCTGCCACTGGCAGATCAGTCTTAGGGGCGCCGCAACATGAAGAAAATGGGGTCCGAAAAAGTACGATTTGCCCCGAGTGGAAATAAAGATAAATTGAAAATAGTTTTTTTTTTTATTATAAAATCCAATGTGTTTATAAATGATTTTTTTAATAAATTTTCTTATTTTTTAGAATGCTTCTAAAGAATAAACTTTACAAACACTCCTAATATGCCTTAATTCAAATTCGGGTATTCGTTTTAAATTTTAAAGTTATTAAAACTAAATTTAAATTTAGAACTTCACCAATTTTCTATGAAATTTCAACGTTTAAATAAAAAATATTCCCCCTCACAAAAACCATTCAGTTTATTAGCAAAATAATACCTACAAGGAGTTTAAAAATATTTTTAAATATTAATAAGGTAAAAATAGAAGAAAAATCAAAAACATGAATTTAAGAATTGAAATTTTATGAATTAAAATATTTTGTGAGTTTATGCTTAATATATAATAGAAAAATATCATGTTTACATATTTGCTTACTTTATATGGTGGTAGGGGCGCAGACCAGTTGTTTGCCACGGGCCACATAGTTACGGCCGTAATGCATGGGTAAATTAAGAAATCTTCTGACCTTTCTAAAAAGAAGAAATTCTAGACAATATAGAAGAAAATACACATGTGCTATTGGATTTGAAATCATCTTGTGAAAAATGGGAAAAACTTCAAAAGCGGCAATATGTCTAGTCAGGATTTCTTATTAAATATTTCTTACAACAGCAATACGGATAGTCAATTTCGACATAACAGAATCTTTAGATAAAAATTACAGAGCTAATGATAAGTTTAGTTTCCTTTCTATTTTACATTCGGCTTCCTATTGAAATAACTGTTTTAATGAAGTCTGGATAAAATAATAAGACAAAATACTTAAAAGAAAATAACAAAATTTAATCGTAGTCTCACAATAAAATAACAAATTTTTTAAAATTTAATATTAACGAATCAAGTTTTGCATAAATGTTACATGAGTTAATTAAAATTTAAACTTCTTTCTTATCTTAATTAAAATATTAATAACATTTCAATTTAAATATTTATAACTCATTAATTTAGTTTAAGCTAATAAAGCTTTTATACTAAAACACATTTCAGTTTACAAAAAAAAATATTGCTGAAAAGAGTTTAATACCATATTTCATAGTGTAATAATGTCGATAAATTAATATCCCATTTCTTATATGTTTTGAAACTGACTTACGATAAAATTTCTCAATATCATTAAATATCACTTAAAGAAAAATTAAATTATAAATTTACGGGAAATTAAATGAAGGATTGGTTGAGAAAATTCATCTTTTGCCTGTGTATTTAAATAATTGTAAAAGCATCTTTAGAAAAACATTTCCTCCACTGTACCTTTCGTGTAATAAAAGCTTGATATTATTAACAAAATCCCACCGCAAAGTGAATTAGCTTAAGATGTGTATTTATAACCGCGTGATTTAATATAAACAGTCATTATTTCGATAAATGAAGCGAATCCATCCTTATACCACGTATTTAAATAATGTCCGAAAACGGAAAAATTCCGTGTTTGGGCTGGAAAAAGTACAGAAATAATTCTTGATCGACAGCATAATGTGAAGCTATTTTTCTATGAAAGTC
>CM063506.1:31491964-31536964 GCA_032207245.1 Pardosa pseudoannulata
CAACAATCAAAAAACAATTTGAGACAGAATAATATTTTTCCCTTGTAAATTAAACAGTCAAGTTAATTATACCTTAACTATGCACTACCAGTGTGCACCTATAAATACAATTATCTGTTATTTTTCTCATCTTGAAACCAGATATAAGTTACTAGAACAATACCATTTGCATATCAGACAATTGAAATTCCGGCACAATTCGATAGATTTGTTTTACATCCACCAAAAACAGATACACTTATCTCAGTTGAATCATCTACCGGAACCACGTCTAAGCAACAGTTGCTCGCAATCGCTGTGGGTAACATATCTATTCCAAGCAAACAACTGAGATAGGAGAAGTTTTCTCAGCTATTGTTTACCTTTGTAGTTACCGTTGTCAAGAGGCTTGCAAGTTTTCCAACAGATTGCACTGCTTCTGAACTGATAAAAAGTCAGATATCCGTGAAACATAAACAAACCTTTTATCAATTGAAAAGGATATTAGTCTAGATTTTGTTTTCATAATCTTTTCTGAGTGATTAGCCTTTGCTTTATTTGTTATAACATTGTTATTACTTAATGATAAATTTGCTCAGTAAGATTGCTGCTACAAGAAATATATTAGATTTACACTTGCGAAGGGCATTCGGAAATTAAGTTTCATCATTATTTCTCCCAAGAGCATTTTATTATTACAAACAGAAAAACAGAATGTTATAACATAATAGAGTCATTTAACAATTTAACAACAGAGCTGCCACAGACAATAGTCGTACCGTGTTGTCATTTGCCGTACTGTGGAATCGATTTCAAGAAACCATCCTGGAAAAAATCGGCGCCTGGTGATTTAAGTAAGTTCTTCACAGGTATAGCTTGCTTGAATATTCTTGCTTCATAAGAATTACCTGAGAAAGGAGGTTGGTCTTAGTACCGGCCACTGTGCTCTTAATTGGCACCTTAACTTTATGGGGATTAGTTCTGATCCCTTGTGCCGTGACTGCCGACTTGGAAAGGTGACTGCTTGCTACATTTTGTGTGACTGCGAGTTTTTTCAGCTGTTCGGTTTGAGCACCTTGGTGGCCATCTTCTTAAATTTTGGGAGCTGCAGGAAAATCCTGTCATTTGTCTGTTGAGATTTGCCTTAACCTGTAACCCGTTTTCTTAGGCACTCTTAAGTCTGTGTTTTATTTGGGGGGGGGTACAATAGATATCTGGTCTCAGTGCCCAACTCTTGCGGGCACCCCTTCCCCCGGAGCTACCCTAAAAGTAAATTCATTCATTCATTCAAGTTCTTAACAGCCTGTTTCACCTCTTGTTTGCTTCGGAAATATATTCTCGACGGCTCTAATTTCAGTGCAAAGACAAGGAGGATGTAATGGGGAAGATCAGAGCTGTAGGATTGTATCGGATGCAATCTCTACCATCCCTGACGGTGGAAGTGTCCTTTGCTCAGAAGGATCATGCATTACATAGCAATTATGTAAAGAAAAAGCCAAAAAGGTTTGTATATGAATATGTTACTGTGCATTTTTATTTATTATACTACCTCCTTATTAAAAATTGTGACGATAGTTACTTTCGGAACAGCACTTGGACGATATTAAGGAAACAAATTTATTACATTAAATTTTTTAATTTATTTATACATTTAACATTTTTGACTATTTTCCATTCGTTATAAAATTTTATGCCTGATAGTTTACCTTTGTGATTTTGAGAGTTTATTTGTTTCCAAGTGCCACAGTAGTGTCATGTATCATAAAATGTGTTAGAAATTGTTTTGTAAGTGAAAGAAACGTACGCTACAAATGGTAGAGTAAAAATATCCAATCACTTTATAAGAAGAGAGAATTCTAAAGATAACTGCTTGGTGGATATTTATGGTGAAATTGTAATGAAAGCAAAACAGATTTTATGCCATATTATGAATGGTATGAGGTATAAAGATGGCTAAGAAAAAAAGGTCAGCAGATATTTTTACTTAAGCGTTTGCGGCTCTTCAGACTTCTACACTTACATATATCAAAAGCAGTAATTCCACGAAAGTTTTGTATATCTCTTTGTTCAACACAGCAAATGATTTCAAAATGTTTTCTTCTACTGTTTGTGTAGTCTAAAATTAATTAATACAGTCGAACTCGTTTATAACGAGCACAAAGGGACCGTAACATTTACTCGTTAAATCCGAGTGCTCGTAATAAACGGGTCCTTAAGGCAGGCGTGCAACCAGAAAGGGGGGGAGGCTTGGAAGGTCAAATGATTGAGTTTACTTACAATTTAATTAATACTTACTTACTTTAATTACATTAATTAATTTAATTAAATACTTTTCTTAGTTTAATGACAATTAACCCTCCCCCCAACCAGCAAAAAATTTCTAGTTGCGTTACAGTCTTAGAAGAAAGAAACAATAAACAGAAAGAAAAATATTCTTAGGAAACATTTATTTTTTTCATTAATCTACATATTTAAAATTGAGTTTGTTCAATGTCTCTTTCCTGTGCTATTGTTCCACATTAAGCCCTACCAATTGCACCGGATTTGTGAAACCTCCCTATTGACATTGGAATGCTGGTGGAATAATTCCTAAAAAAGTATCAAACCACGTAGAAAAAAAAAAATAAGACAGAAAGACTAGAAAGATGAGAAAAAAGATTGCAAGTCAGAAAAATATTGCTCGCTAAAACCAGGACTTGCTCGTTGAAAGCGATTTCTGTTCCATAGACTTAACATTGATCCAAACCAAATATTCTTGCTTCCCTCGGTAAATCCGAGTTCTCGTTAAATCCGAGATCGTTATAAACGAGCTCGACTGTTTTACGCACTTTACTATGATAAATATTTTTAAAAATTCATGTGAACGACTGAAATAAAGGTCCGTTACATCCAAATTAAGATTTGAAAATTTCGCTATAAAAGCATAAATTAGACTTATAATCAAAAATAAAATAATGGGATCAAAATTCTCGTTCATTATATCCGTAAGTTTATTATGGCAGAATTCGCTATAAAGAGGTTCGATTGTACAAGTATGGTAGCTTGCGTTGAATAATTAATTGTTTGTGGCTCCGTAAGTCTAGTTTTCTATACAACAATAATGAATCTGATAATCTCCCATGGTTTTATGCCTAATATATATGTTGAGGCAATGAAAACAAAGTTATTTAAACATTGAATAAGTATCAGTTAATTATATTAATTTGCGGATTGGCAGTATTCATCTTTAGAAGCTAGGTTAGCAGAATAATCTTGATAGAACAGAAGATTCCAGATAAATGCTCTATAAACAAATCTTAAATTTAGTTCCTCTTTCAAAGTTATTATAACAGAATTTCTAGATAAGAAGAAAAAAATACTATTCCGATTGTTTAACAAATTGGTATCAGTCACTTTGTAAAACAACACGATATCAGTTGCAGTTAATTTTAAGCTATCATAAGCAGATAAGAATTTTTATTTTCAGTTCTTACAAAATATCAGGTAATAAATTACAATTATAAAAAAGTAAACGTAAAAATATAAAATAATGAATTTTAAAAAAATAAATACGTAAGTATAAATGTTGTGGTTTAAATACATATTTCAATTGGTCTTAAACCAAGTGTTTGGGTTTTCGAACAATCATATCAAATGATGTAGAGTGTTCTCACTTTAATTTTAACAAGAAATTGGGAAACTTATTACTAGACATACTTTGTATTCAGAATGAAATGAAACAATATTGATGCTTATAGCCTGAAGAGAAAAATACCGATTTGCCATTATTATAATTTCATGTTTTACTTCTCATGATCTCCCATCTGAACCCTGGAAATAATGAATTTAAAAAAATAAATGCGTAAGTATAAATGCTGGGGTTTAAATACATATTTCAATTGGTCTTAAACCAATTGTTTGGGTTTTCGAACAATCATAGCAAATGATATAGAGTGTTCTCACTTTAATTTTAACAAGAAAATGGGAAACTTATTACTAGACATACTTTGTATTCAGAATGAAATGAAACAATATTGATGCTTATAGCCTGAAGAGAAAAATACCGATTTGCCATTATTATAATTTCATGTTTTACTTCTCATGATCTCCCATCTGAACCCTGGAAATAATGAATTTAAAAAAATAAATGCGTAAGTATAAATGCTGGGGTTTAAATACATATTTCAATTGGTCTTAAACCAATTGTTTGGGTTTTCGAACAATCATAGCAAATGATATAGAGTGTTCTCACTTTAATTTTAACAAGAAAATGGGAAACTTATTACTAGACATACTTTGTATTCAGAATGAAATGAAACAATATTGATGCTTATAGCCTGAAGAGAAAAATACCGATTTGCCATTATTATAACTTTATGTTTTACTTCTCATGATCTCCCATCTGGACCCTGGATCGTATCGTGGTTAGCATATTGTGATTCCACCCGATGTGGCTCGATTTCTGCGTATAAGTTTGCATTATGTCCTCATCGAATTTAAAGTTGGTCCCTCTAAATGATCAATAATGTTGTGCTAAAATGATCAACAAAGTCTGTGGCGTCTTAGTGTCAGTGTTAATAATTGTGATTATCTCCGCATTTGGTAAAAGTGTCCTCGTTATTTATAGGATTTCTTTTTCTAAAAAATACTCTTCAGTTACTTTAAATTTAAATCAATTTTTGTACATAAATAAGTCAATATTAGGTATACATGAAATTGGTGAGCAATACTAACATTAAATCAATAAACAGTCAACGTTAATATTAACACTATAAACACCTTTGTTATAATTTCATGCTTTACTTCTATGACCTACCATCTACTGAACCTGATCGTATCGTGGTTAGCGTATTGTGATTCCAAGAGATTTACATGGGTTCGATTCCCTCGTATATGTTTGCAATATGTCCTCGTCAAATTTAAAGTTGGTCCGCATAAATGATTAGTAATATTGATGCTAAAATGATCAACAAAGTATTAGTAATTGCGGATATCCCTGCATTTGGTAAAAGTGTCCTCCTTATTTACAGGATTTCTTTTTCTAAAAATGCTTCAGTTATTTTAAATTGAAATTAATTTTTGTAAATAAATAAGTCAATATTACGTTTACAGGAAATTTGTGAGCATTACTAACATTAAATCAATAAACAGTCAACGTTAATAATAACACTACAAACACCATTATTATAATTTCATGCTTTACTTTTCATGAACTCTCATCTGCTGCCCGGATCGTATCGTGGTAAACGTATTGTGATTCCATGAGATGTACATGGGCTCGATTCCAGCATATATCTTTGCGTTGTGTCCTCATCGAATTTAAAGTTGGTCCGTCCAAATAATCAGTAATGTTGCTGCTAAAATGTTCTACAAAGTCTGTGGTGTGGTAGTGTCAGTGTTAATAACTACGATTATCCCCGCATGTGGTAAAAGTGTCCTCCTTATTTACAAGATCTCTTTTTCTAAAAAATAAGCTTCAGTTATTTTAAATTAATACAATTTTTTAAAATAATATCATGTATACTTAAGTCAATTTTAGGTATACATGAAATTCGTGAACAATGCTAACATGAAATCAATAAACAGTCAAAGTTAACACATTGTATGCGGATACATTTCGCAGCGGAATTGTACCGGGAGCTGGCGTTTTGCGCGTAAATTTAGTTATTCAATTAAATCTCAATAGATCGAAAATTATTTAATTTTTTAACCAACTTTTCGTATTTTATATTGAAATATATAGACAAATATATAAATATAAATATATAAATGATAACCATAAGATGTTTGTAAGTAAAAAATATATTTTTAGTGGATAAATTTATAATAGTATCGTAAATATGAAAAATCAAATAGAAAAAGTAGTAAAAAAATTTTTTTTCGAATTATGTTATATATAAACATTTTTACATTCCAGAATCTATGTAGTAGACAAGAACATTCGGCTTCGTTTTCCTGTATATACCGTTATTTTTGTATCCACAAACAAACCATGTTGTTACACTAACCCGTACTAGTACGTGACCCACGCTCAAGTATCAATCGTCAAAAAACGTAGTAGTACGTGTCCCGTGCTCAAGTATCAATCGTCAGGAAACGTACTAGTACGTGTCCCGCTTAAAATATGTTGATAATAACATTACAAATATGCTTTCTTCTAATTCATGAATTATTAAGCTGGTCTTTATTTTATTAATAAATAAGAATATGTTTCGAAACATTAACATTTACTATTTTAAAACATTTTTCCTTTAAACTAAATTATTAAATAAATTATTCTTATACTAAATTATTCTTAATTCTAAATATTACTCCGAAATTCGCATAGCGATTTCCTAGAACTCAGTATTCTTTAGAAAAACGAGATAAATTTATTGTTTGTATGTAACAATTCCAGGTTATGAAATCTGTTCCGAATTATCCGAAAGTTAAGCAATCATCTAAAATACATATTGCAACCTAGAAAATAAGCTAGAACTATCTAAACATTCTCAAAAGTCCACAAACAACAAACATTTTATCTGTCAATATAAATCAAATAATAAAGAGATAACAAAACACACTTCATAATTTGTTCCTTATTTTTCTTATAAGAAAAACTGAACTTTGATTCTTCTTATGTCCTTAGGAATTGATTTCTACTACTTTATTCGATCCACAGTGTAAAACAATAGCTATAAAACATTCGCCTTAAATCTCATTAATGATATTTAATCACTCCAAATACATTGAGAGTTTTTTTATGGTTTTATTTAACTCTCACTGTAGGTCTGTCTAGGTCTAGTACTTTTAGGTAACTTCTTGATTCCAAGTGAGCTTAAATTTTTCGTCCTGATATATTTACAATGGTTATACAAAAAAATCAAACGTCAAATTGAAAACTGAACTTTGATTCTTCTTACTCCTTAGGAATTGATTTCTACTACTTTATTCGATCCATGGTATAAAACAATGATTATAAAATATTCGCCGTAAATCTCATTAATGATATTTAATCACTCCAAATATATTGAGAGTTTTTTTACGGTGTTATTTAACTCTCACTCTACGTCTGTCTAGGTCTAAGTACTTTTAGGTAATTTCTCGATTCAAAGTGAACTTACATTTTCCGTCCTGATATATTTACAATGGTTATACAAAAAATCAAACGTCAAACTGAAAACTGAACTTTGATTCTTCTTACTTCCTTAGGAATTGATTTCTACTACTTTATTCGATCCATGGTATAAAACAATGATTATAAAATATTCGCCGTAAATCTCATTAATGATATTTAATCACTCCAAATATATTGAGAGTTTTTATACGGTTTTATTTAACTCTCACTGTTCGTCTGTCTAGGTTTAGTCTTATTTTGGGGTAACTTCTGGATTCCAAGTGAACTTAAATTTTCCGTTCTGATATATTTTTAATGGTTATACAAAAAACAAACCAAAAAAAAAAAAAACGTCAAACTGAAAACTGAACTTTGATTCTTCTTACTTCCTTAGGAATTGATTTCTACTATTTTATTATATCCATGGTATAAAACAATAATTATAAAATATTCGCCGTAAATCTCATTAATGATATTTAATCACTCCAAATATATTGAGAGTTTTTATACGGTTTTATTTAACTCTCACTGTAGGTCTGTCTAGGTTTAAGTAGTTTTAGGTAACTTCTCGATTCCAAGTGAACTTAAATTTTCCGTCCTGATATATTTACAATGGTTATACAAAAAATCAAACGTCAAACTGAAAACTGAACTTTGATTCTTCTTACTTCCTTAGGAATTGATTTCTACTATTTTATTATATCCATGGTATAAAACAATAATTATAAAATATTCGCCGTAAATCTCATTAATGATATTTAATCACTCCAAATACATTGAGAGTTTTTTTATGGTTTTATTTAACTTTCACTATATGTAGGTCTATGTAGGTAACTTCTCGATTCCAAGTGAACTTAAATTTTCCGTCCTGATATATTTACAATGGTTACGCAAAAAACAAACATAAAATTACATCATTATAACAATTTTTGAGCGGAGTAATTAGTGTAGCATTCCTTAAGCTGCAAGGGCTTCCCTGATTATACTAAACTAGCATATATCCCGACATATAACGGGAATAGTAAAATTTATAATTTTCTAGAATTGTAAAGTACCCTATGAGGTAGGTAAAAAAATGGTTTGTTTTTTGGCTGAGAATCATCGCGCAACAAAAAATAATTAATGATTAATTTAAAATTATCACATATGTACCTAATCTATTAATTAAACATTTTTTGTTCTGTGAGGCTGGTAAAAAAATGGTTTGTTTTTTGACTGAGAATTATCTGGTACACGATCAATAATTTGTTTATCTTCATACTCCTCTAAAGTCTCCCGGTACTATGAATGCGGTTTAGAATCGCGTTGAATTCATTTAGAAAGATAAATCAAAGTTTTCTTAGCTACGTTCTTCCCAATTTTTTTTCTACAGTAATTAATGGAAGTAAAGGAATGGAACCATAATTTCCACTACACCCTGTAGGTAGATAGAATTTGTTGTTAATACTGGTAATAAAATTTTCATTGCAACGAAAAGTAATCGATGGTTATATTTAAAATTATCACGTAAGTACCTAATCTATTATTTAAGCCAAAAATAAAAGAAAATTATTTACGTAATATCTAAGTTCAGTGATAAAACATATGTAAATAATGCAGACGATATTTAAATAATTTAAAATAAGAAATGATTAAATAAGATGGTTAAAGGAATGACGTCATAATGTTAGAAAGAAATGGTATTTTACTTTTTTATTATGTGATAAATTGAAAGTTTAATCAACTGCTCTTAACCGGGAAAAAAACTCTTGAAATAATGACATTAAACCCTCGAAGAGGGAGGAAGAGGTAGATTTCGAACGTTTTAAAGACGACAGCCTTTTTCGTTTGCGATATGAAGCATATTTGTACCAATTTATTTTAGAATCGGATCGATAGTTTAGGAGATGATGAACTTTATTCGCTTTGAATTTTGCTAACCCTAACTCATCAAGAATCCAATATTGATACCTCTATCCATTCCAGGTCCAACCGCTTCATATATTTGAGGACAGACGGACAGATAACTTAGGCTATTATTATATAGGGGATGTCTAACATGAATACTGAACGCTATTCACTTTAAGTGTTCAATATTCCCTTCACAGACTTTTTTGAAAGCCGAAATTTAGGAGAGAAATTAGCAAATTCTTTAAGTAAATTGCTATAGAATTCTGATAAACAAAAATGCATGATTGACTTGAAAGTGCATTGAATTAGTGGTGAAACATTTAAAATAAGTTAGCGGAAGTCACTTTTTTCTAATATAAAGGGGTGATGAGTTAGTGTCATATAAAAAAAGAGCAGATTATCCACCGATACGCGAGTATCTTAGGGATAAAGGAAATGTTATGGACGCTCATTAATATGAAAAATAACATAAATTCCATAATTATCGCCGAACGCTGGCCAATTGGTTAGGGCGCTGATCGTCGATACCAGAGTTCGTGGGTTCGAATCCCACTATGGCATGGATGTTCGTAGCCGTTCGGAATCGGCTTTAAGCAGTAGGTCCCGGTCTCATTAGCCCTCGTGTGCAAAACAGTAGATCGTAGTGCTCCAAACCAAACCAAACCATAATTACCTTTTTAGTTTAGTTTTGGCATTATAAATATTGAATAGTATTGTTGATTTAATAGGCATAAGAAATGTTTCTTTTATGCAATAATATATGAGTGCATTGTAACGGCGAGATTTAACAGTGTACCTACATCAAAGAACTTTGAGAAATGAAATTCCCTTATGTGGATACAAATGGGTTGTTTACCCCGGCACCACGATGTCTAGACTTTTGTGTCCTACAGGACGAAACAACAGACCGGACAACCGTGCCCCCAAACTGACAGCCAGAAAAATGACCATCGGAACCACAAAGAAATGCCCGACATTCGATCTTCGCCGCCACGAAATTTCAGAGACACCTAGATTTGCGGCTGGTGATTGTCTAGCCCAGACCAATCCAGTTGGTTGAAGGTGAGATCATTGCAGGATGATCCAATGGTGAAATTATGGGTGAGGCCCCCTCTCTTAGATGTCCCTCCCCTAAAAAAGAGACGAGATAAGATTTTTTAAAAAGTAGTTAGTTAACTAGCAACCAGCTAATTCGGAGGTCGCCTTGGTCAGTCTCTCTATCGGAGAGTTTTTTTAGCTATGATCCCCCCTTGGGATCGTTTCTTTTGAGAGTTCGCCAGAGTCAGCTAACTCGGAGGTCGTCTTGTCCAGGTTCTCCATCGGAGAATTTTTCCTAGCGAAAATCCCACCTTGGGATATATCTCTTGCTAAGGTTGATAACGATACCCTGTGCCTTGGGTTTTCTTTTAATAAAATCCTCTTAAGTATTGATTGCATATTCCTCTTAGGAACTCTAAATGTGTTTTGATATTCTTCGAAGAAACCATTTGTTATTTCAACTTATCTCGTCTAATTGAGTGTACTGTCTACTTAATTACTTCAGAGAACTTTCGCGCGAGCTACCGAATTGTTTTTTTTTTTCCGTCGATATTTAGAGGCATCAATTGTACGTTTCTCTACTCAGGCCTGCGTGTATCATATCACATACCTGTGATCTGAAATTGTTTTTTTTTTCGTGTATATAGAAATAATGTATATAGCAGAGGTGTAAATAAATTAATTATTCAAGAAACACCTGATTCTTTACTGTGTCACCTAAAACAGGGACGTTACAACATGTTTAGTTATGCGATTTCTTACGAAAACGGAAATTTGTATTTCTGTGGAAGTCTGATAAGCAAATCATCCAAAAGATAAAACCTTCTTACACACCCTTCAAAGAATGAATAACTTAGAATTATGACCACCTTAAAACCGACTATCAGGTATGTGACTCATCACAGTTTGCTATGTTTTCAAGTGTCTTGTTAGATAAGAATCATAAAATGATATTTTGCAATGAATTTCAGTTTAGTTTTTCAGGTTGTATAAATAATACGAAGTATGAAAGCTTAAAAGATATTTTAAACAATGAGTTAGATTTATTACCTAGATATTTACAGGAAAGTGCATTAAATATGAGGAATGTATTTTTGTTTTTGTCGGAATATATTGTTTTAGTTATTTTAAATTGAGTCCAAAATTATTACGCTTGTAAATTTAAAAAATAGAAACATAAAATGATATTTTGCAATGAATTTCAGTTTAGTTTTTCAGGTTGTATAAATAATACGAAATATGAAAGCTTAGAAGGTAATTTAAACAATGAGTTAATTTATTACCTGCATATTTACACGAAAGTACATTAAATATGAGGAATGTATTTTTGTTTCTGTCGGAATATATTGCTTTACTTCTTGTTTTTAAATTAAGTCCAAAATTATTACGCTGGTAATTTTAAAAAATAAGCATTCCACTTCATGGTCGGTCAAACTGAACTCGGTATCTGCATAAGTAAATGTGATTAAAAAAGAACTAAATACAGTGGATTCCGCGTAATGTGATCGCGGTTATTGTTATCAATCGCTTATTGTTATCGAAATCACTTGGTTCCAATTTTCTCTATTCACTTGTATGTTAAAATTATCGTTTTATGTGATCATTACATCGGTTAATGTTATCAGTTTTCGAACCTCATTTTAACTGACAAAGTAATATTCACAATCTATTCAGAAGGAACCCATCCTTTCTTTTCCTTCGATGTTGTTTGAATTTTTGAAAATAGTCGCTCTTCCAACGAGGGAAATGGGGAATGAACAAAAGTGTGGGGTACTAAACGTTCCTGAAAATTTTCAGAAATACGCACACCCTGCTGATGGTCAGTGGTTGTCAGATAAGCAGAAGGTAACACATTCTTATCGGAACTGAGAAGGAGCGTATTCATTTTATGCCTTGCTCGCTTACATGCAGTTTGTCGATATGGAAGCCAGAAAGCGAAATTATTTACCATTAAAACAAAAGATCGAAATTTTAAATCGATATGACAGGTCGATTGTGATTACGAACAATTTATCAATGAGCTTCTTAGAAAAAATTGTAGACAGTCAACAATTAATCTATTTTTTAATTATGCATAAAATTCTTATGTTTTAAAGGATAATATACATAAATTCAGGATAATATAAGGTGTGTTTTTCATTTTATTTTGATATTTAGTACGTGTAAATTAAAGGGATGGGGTAAATTAATCAAATTTTGCATATGGTTTATTGTTATCAAAAACATGGTGTCCCAAACTGATCACATTAAGCGGAGTTCACTGCAGTTAGTTATTTTCATCATAATAATAAGTAAGTATAATAGTACATATTTTTATAATAACTCGCCTAAGATACTGAACAGAGTAAATTAAACATAAAATCATACTAACTTTAAATATTACAGACTATCTCATTAGAGGTTTCATATTATTTTAAACCTTATCCTATGCATGTATGTATGTGTGCATATGTATAAACAAATATATATATATATATATATATATATATATATATATATATATATATATATATATATATATATATATATATATATATATATATATATATATATATATATACATACATACATACATACATACATGCAGTACGGAGTGCCTACATAATATGCACTTCGATATATCGCCGACGAGCCTTTTGGATTGTCCAGGCCTACTTTACTTCTTCCTCTTTTTGAACAAACAATTCTCTTTAGAAGTTTTTTTTTTTTTTAAACAAAATACAAATGTTTGTAGAACAAATGTAAATTAAATATCTGGAATTTTTATGAGTATTTTGCTACATTGGGATTAATTTATAAAACCACTAATTAGTTTTGTAAAAAAGATTCCGACCGGGTCTTTGAACGTTCAGCTACCAAAATTTAAAATAAAAATAAAAGTAAAAATAAAAATAATAGTAATTTTGAATTTTTTACACATATTTTTTAATGGAAGGGAATAATTTTTAGTCCGCAACAGGTTACAAATTCATGACTTTACTGAATTTTACTTTATGAACATTCTTAACATTCTTATGAATCTTTTTATGAACATTTTTGTTCATAAAACTAAAGAAAAATGTTCGCAAAACTAAAGTAACTTCCCTTTAGTTTTATAAACATTTTTCTTCATAAAACTAAAGTAAAGTAATCAATGTCATGTTAACTATGGGGTTAATAATGATCCAATGTAGTGTTTTAAGTTTAAATATTTTAATAAGCAAAATATAGCGATAAATGAAATTTGGTGTAAAAGTCTGAAAGAAAATAATAAGTACTGAAATGATGCATGCACCTCTTTTAATCAGATCATTGTTATTGATCATTAACGATCAATTACCAAAATAAAAAAATAATAGTAGTTTTGAATTTTTTACACACATTTTTTAATGGAAGGAAACAATTTCCTACTGAACAACAGGTTACTAATACGAGACTTTACTTAATTTTTGTTCTTAAAACTAAAGTAACGTATTCAATGTCATGTTAACTATGGGGTTAATAATGATCCAATCTAGTGTTTTAAATTTAAATATTTTAATGAACGAACTATGGCGAGAAATGAAAATTGGTGTAAAAGTCTGAAAGAAAATAATAAGAACTGAAGTGATGCATGCACCTCTTTTAATAAGATCATTGTTATTGATCATTAACGATCAATTACGAAAATAAAAAAATAATAGTAGTTTTGAATTTTTTACACACATTTTTTAATGGAAGGAAACAATTTCCTACTGAACAACAGGTTACTAATACGAGACTTCACTTAATTTTTGTTCTTAAAACTAAAGTAACGTAATCAATGTCATGTTAACTGTGGGGTTAATAATTGTCCAATCTAGTATTTTACGTTTAAATAATTTAATAAACAAACTATGTCGAAAGATGAAATTCGGTGAAAAGTCTGAAAGAAAATATTAGGTACATATGTGCTAATTTTAAATTTAATCATCGATTATTTTTTGTTGCAATGAAAATGTTATCACCGGTATTAACAACAAATTCTTTTCATAAAAGCCTAGGAGTCTATTTCACGAATAATTAATATCTCACGTTTAAGTTATATATCTTTCAAAATTAAGAAATTTGTTCGTTTGTGTGCTTGTTTTTTATATATAACTACACGATTTGAATAAATGATTTCAATGTGATTCTAAACTGCATTCACATTATCAGTAGACTTTAGAGAAGTGAACAAATTATTGAGCGTGTACCAGATAATTCTCAGCTAAAACCCAAACCTTTTTTAACCTGCCTCATAGAGTACTTTATAATTCTTGAAAATTAAAATTTTTTCTAATCCCGTCATATGACGGTCTATATCCTAGTAAGGTTAATAATGATTCAATCTAGTGTTTTAAGTTTAAATATTTTAATAAACAAACTATAGCGAGAAATGAAAATTGGTGTAAAAGTCTGAAAGAAAATAATAAGTACTGAAGTGATGCATGCACCTCATTTTATCAGATCATTTTAATAAACATAATCCTCAATATTTCAGACAATTACGTGTAAGTGAACTTGCAATCTTTTGCCGAAAACATATTTTTTTATGGATACGACATCTATGAAATATTGTATACAGATCTACAGAATGTAAAGTTGCGAAATTCCTTTTAAGAATAACCGGCGTATGTCTACTTTGTATATATTTCCGAAACCCAAGCAAAGTCGTCTAATTTAAATTTTCCCCAGACTGTAGACCAGAGGCCTGGCGAGCGAGAACGTGAGAAAATATGCCCTTATGCAAACAAGTTGCATATTCAAAATATCCACCGTGCAAAGTCTCGAAGGCACGTTGGCCCGATGTTATGTCTAACTTCTAAAGTTTCAAAAATGTTCCCATGCACATGTACCGCTTTCCGATGAAACTTTAGAGAGCGGAAAAAAAAAATCGTATTTACCCAACCGCAGAGGCAAGAGTGCATAACACGATATTTAAATCGACAAAACTCCCGGTACTGCGTAAATTTTTAATCTCGGGAAATTTAATATATTCATGAAAGAGGGAGGAGACATAAAGTTGAGACGAGTTGAGATGAACTCATATTGAGTGGACGTGGAAAAAAAAGAGGGGAGGGGGAGAACAAGCGTTAAGTAGGATCTGTAGTGTTAACAAAAAAATGGGGACATGGTTACCGCAATGGGGAATTTGAGTGTTCCGTCGCCAAAATCGCCAAATGTAGTTTACCGAAAGTTGGAGAGATCTCTCTTTCAATAGCTTTTTCTGCTCACTAATGTTATGACACTTGAATGTCAGCGAATAGCTAACTCTCTTTAGGCGCCGTAGTAATGCGAAATTTATTTCTTGTGTCATCGAGTAATTTATAAAAAGGGCTTCAAGAGATTAATGCACTCCCTTTTTATGCTTTTTTTTTTCTTCTACACTTGATATTAGAACATCTGTGTAGGTGTGGAATTTAACTCCTACTGTTTACTTCAATTTTACGGAAAGAATGTAAATTCTTATTTTGAATTATGGTAACACAATAACCCCTGAATGTTCAAAAATACTAGTAATTAAGAGTCATAGCATAGCACATGTGAAATTTGTGATAAGTGCATATATATCCATATCTACATGTGTATGTATATATATATATATACATATATATAATATAATATATATATGTATGTATATCTATCTATCTATCTATCTATATATATATATATATATATATAATTAAAAATTACAGTTCATTAAGCTTCTATAAATTGAAACACAAACATTTTAATGTACATTGTCCTATTACATACTTGAATTATCCTTCTTCATAAGTTATGTAAAAATATTTTGTAATTTAACTATAATTATCAAATTTAAAATTTACTCTAAAAATTTTTAATTCTAGTTAGTTTGTTTTAAATTTCATTGATTTTGTATTTCTTTCGTATCATTTAAAAAGCTCAACTTGAATTACTCGATGAATCAAGACAGGTGAAATTTAATTCTTGTGTCATTGAGTAATTTATAAAAAGGGCTTCAAAAGATTAATGCACTCCTTTTTTAAGCTTTTTTTCTTCTTCTCGTGATATTAGAACATCTAAGTAGGTGTGGAATTTAACTGGCACTGTTTCCTTCAATTTTCCGGAAAGAATGAAAACTCAAATTTTGAATTACGTTTACACATTAACCACTGAATGTTCAAGTATACCATTAATTAGATTCATAGCATAGCACATGTGAAATTTGTGATAAATATATGTATATGCATATCTACATGTATGTATATATATATAATATATATATATATTATATATATATAATTGAAAATTACAGGTCATTCAGCTCCTATAAATTGAAACAAAGATATTTTAATGTTTTAATGAATTAATGAATTAATCTGAATGACTGAAGGAATGATTAAATTTTAATGAATTATCCTTCTTCATAAGTTATGCAAAAACATCTTGTAATTTATCTATAATTATGAAATTTAAAATTTACTCTAAAACTTTTTATTTGTCGTTAGTTTGTTTTAAATTTTATTGATTTTGTGTTTCTTTCGTATCAGTTTGAAACGCTCAATTTAAATTACTCGATGACACAAGACATGCAAAATTTATTTCTTGTGTCATCGAGTAATTTATAAAAAGGGCTTCAAGAGATTAATGCACTCCTTTTTTATGCTTTTTTTTTTGTTCTACTCTTGATATTAGAACATCTGTGTAGGTGTGGGATTTAACTCGTACTGTTTACTTCAATTTTGCGGAAAGAATGTAAATTCTTATTTTGAATTATGGTAACACAATAACCTGTGAATGTTCAAAAATACTATTAATTAAGAGTCATAGCATAGCACAGGTGAAATTTATGATAAGTACATATATATGTATATCTACATGTACGTATATATATATTATATATATAATTGAAAATTACAATTCATTCAGCTCCAATAAATTGAAACAAAAACATTTTAATATACATTGTTCTAATACATACTTGAATTATCCTTCTTCATAAGTTATGTAAAAATATTTTGTAATTTATCTATAATTATGAAATTTAAAATATACTCTAAAACTTTTTATTTGTGGTTAGTTTGTTTTAAATTTTATTGACTTTGTGTTTCTTTTGTATCAGTTTGAAACGCTCAATTTAAATTACTCGATGACACAAGATATGCGAAATTTATCTCTTGTGTCATCGAGTAATTTATAAAAAAAGGCTTCAAGAGATTAATGCACTCCTTTTTATGTTTTTTTTTTATTCTTATACTCTTTATATTAGACCATCTAAGTAGATGTTGAATTTAACTCGTACTGTTTCAATTTTGCGGAAAGAATATAAACTCTTATTATGAATTATGGCTACATAATACCTGTTCACACAATTAATGTTCAAGAATAATATTAATTAAGAGTCATAGCATAGCACATGTGAAATTTGTGATAAGTACATATATATGCATATCTACATGTATATATACATACATACATATATATATATAATTGAAAATTGCAGTTCATTCAGCTCCTATAAATTGAAACAAAAACATTTTAATGTTTTAATGAATTAATTTGAATTAATTAATTAATATGAATGAATAAATTTTAATGAATTATTCTTCTTCATAAGTTTTGTACAAATATTTTGTAATTTATTTATAATTATGAAATTTAAAATTTAATCTAAAAATTTTTAATTGTCGTTAGTTTGTTTTAAATTTCATTAAATTTGTGTTTCTTTCGTATCAGTTTCAAATGCTCAATTTAAATTTTAAATTACTCGATGAAAATTATTTCTTTTGTCATCGAGTAATTATTAAAAAGGACTTCAAAAGATGAATTCACTCCTTTTTTATACTCTTTTCCCTACTCTTGCTATTAGAACATCGAAGTTGATGTGGAATTTAGCTCATAATGTTTCCTTCAATTTTGAGGAAAGTATGCAAACTCTTATTTTGAATTATGGTTACACAAAGGGCTACACTGAATGTTCAAGAATACTATTAATTAGAGTCATAGCATAGCACATGTGAAATTTGTGATAAGTACATATATATGCATATCTACATGTATATATATATATATATATATATATATATATATATATATATATATATATATATATATATATATATATATATATATATATCTGAAAATTACAGTTCATTCAGCTTCTATAAATTGAAACAAAAATATTTTAATGTCCATTGTTCTGATATATTCATGAATTATCCTTCTTCATAAGTTATGCAAAATATCTTATAATTTATCTATAATTATGAAATTTGAAATTTACTCTAAAACTTTTTAACTGTCGTTGGTTAGTTTTAAATTTTATTGATTTTGTGTTTTTTCGTATAAGTTTGAAACGCTCAATTTAATTTACTCGATGACACAAGACATGCAAAATTTATTTCTTGTGTCATCGAGTAATTCATGAAAAGGGCTTCAAGAGATTAATGCACTCCTTTTTTATGATTTTTTTCCTCCACCCTTGATATTAGAACATCTAAGTAGGTGTGGAATTTAACTCATACTGTTTCCTTCAATTTTGCTGAAAGAATGCAAACTGTTATTTTGAATTATGGTTTCACAACAGCCACTGAATGTTCAAGAATTCTATTAATTAGAGTCATAGCATAGCACATGTGAAATTTGTGATAAGTACATATATATATATATATATATATATATATATATATATATATATATATATATATATATATACATATATATATATATATACATATATATATATATATATATATATATATATATATATATATATATATGCATATCTACATGTATATATATACAACTGAAAATTATAATTCATTCAGATCCTACAAATTGAAACAAATATATTTTAATGTACATTGTCCTAATACATACCTGATTTATCCTTCTTCATACGTTATGTAAAAATATTTTGCAATTTAATTATAGTTATCAAATTTAAAATTTACTCTAAAAAGTTTTAATTGTCGTTAGTTTGTTTTAAATTTCATTGACTTTGTGTTTCTTTCGTGTCAAATTTATAATGCTCAATTTAAATTATTTGATGACACAAGACAGGCGAAATTTATTTCTTGTGTTATCGAGTAATTTATAGAAAGGGAATCAAGAGATTAATGCACTCCTTTTTATACTTTTTTTTCTTTTTCTCTTGATATTAGAACATGTAAGTAGGTGTGGAATTTAACTCATACTGTTTCCTTCAATTTTGAGAAAGAATGCAAAATCTTATTTTGAATTATGGCTACACATTAACCACCGAATGTTCAAGTATACTATTAATTACAGTCATAGCATAAAACATGTGAAATTTGTGATAAATACATATATATATATATATATATATATATATATATATATATATATATATATATATATATAAGTTAGTTTGTTTTAAATTTAATTGACTTTGTAATTTTCATTGACATAAGTTGTGTAAAATTATTTATAATTCAAAGTTCACTCAGCACTTAAAAATGGAAACAAAAGCATTTTAATTTTAAATGCTTTGAATGTCCCAATGCATACTTCAATTAATTATCTTTCTCCATAAGTTATGTAAAATTATTTATAATGTAAAGTTTACTCAGTACTTGTAAATTGAAACAAAATCATTTTAAAGTTAACTGCTTTGAATGTCCCAATGCATTCTTCAATTATCTTTCCCCATAAGTTATGTAATTGATTTATAATTTAAAGATCACTCAGTACTTATAAAGTGAAACAAAAGCATTTTAAAGTTAAATGCTTTGAATGTCCCAATACATACCTCAATTACCTTTCTCCATAAATTATTAAAATTGTTTATAATTTAAAGTTCACCCTGTACTTATAAATTAAAACAAAAAGATTTTAAAGTTAAATGGTATGAATGTCCCAATGCATATCTCAGTTATCTTTCTCCATAAGTTATATAAAATTATTTATAATGTAAAATTTACTCAGTACTTGTAAATTGAAACAAAAGCATTTTAAAGTTAAATACTTTGAATTTTCACATGCATGCCTTAATTATCTTTCTCCATAAGTTATGTAAAATTATTTATAATTTAAAATTCACTCAGCACTTATAAATTGAAACAAAAGCAATTTAAAATTAAATACTTTGAAAGTCCGAATGCATTCCTCATTGATCTTCCTCCATAGGTTACGTAAAATTATTTATAATGTAAAGTTCACTCAGCACTTATAAATTGAAACAAAAGCATTTACAAGTTAAATGCTTGGAATGTCCCAATGCATAACCCAATTTTATTTCTCCATATGTTATGTAAAATTATTTATAATTTAAAATTCACTCAGTACTTATAAATTGAAACAAAAGCATTTTAAATTTAAATGCTTTGAATCTCCCAATCCATATTTCAATTATCTTTCTCCATATGTTATGAAAAATTATTTATAATTTAAAGTTAACTCAGTACTTATAAATTGAAACAAAAGCATTTTAAAGTTAAATGCTTTGAATCTCCCAATGCATACTTCAATTATCTTTCTCCATAAATTATGTAAAATTATTTATAATAAAGTTCACTCAGCACTTATAAATTAAAACAAAAACATTTTAAAGTTAAATGGTATGAATGTCCCAATGCATACCTCAATTACCTTTTTCCATAAGTTATGTAAAATTATTTATAATGTAAAGTTCACTCAGTACTTATAAATTGAAACAAAATCATTTTAAAGTTAAATACTGTGAATTTTCACATGCATGCCTTAAATATCTTTCTCCATAAGTTATGTAAAATTATTTATAATATAAAATTCACTCAGCACTTATAACTTGAAACAATAGCATACGAAAACTTACTTTTAATAATGTATTATAAAACTCAAATTTTGTAACTGTGAGAAGGTCTTCTAGAGCTAGATGATTGTGAAATTTTTAATAAATTAATTCAAGCAATTCCAAAACGTTAACAAAATATTTTGATAATTTTTTACTTCCATAACATATGATGAGCCAATCTAAAGCTAACAAAAAACTTTCACGTTTTAACACATTACCGATTGAATGATCGCTATATGTGTTTGCTATTTTTGTTCATTTATGTTTTGTAGAACAAAAATAGAGAAAGAAAGTTAAAAGACTCTCATTCCTTCGAAATAAAACAGCACAATTAAACTTTAAGCAAAGCAGAAAAATAAATAGAGTTATAATATATAAATACTAGACAACCCGACAGACGTTGTCTTGTTTTAACACTGTAAATCCAAAAATTGTAAAATGTTTTTAAATAAATTATAAATTGGACCATTTTGATGGAAAAGTAAGGAAAAAATATTTTAAAAATACTTGACTCCACCACACAAACGTAATAAGATTAAAATTCCCTCATTGCCTGTACGGGGATTCGATCCTGGGGTTTCTCGAAGTGAAGACCGTTGTGCTGACCACTGTGTCACAGATATACTGGCAGTGAAGGGTTTCAAGCGGCATTATAATAATCTCAATAAGCAATCAATTATGAACTTTTAATTAAAATTTTTTATACCGGATCAAATTGTAAATCAAAACCATTCTTGAATCAACTTAATTACATACACAAAATTTCATCCAAATCAGTCCAGCCGTTTAGGGGAAGTTCTATTACAAACACACGGGCAGAGAGATGTTATTAGCTTGTATGTCCATGCAATACACCATGCTTCAATTGTACTATACAGAGAAAATACTTGTGAAATGTTTTATAAAGAGTTAATATTATTGTAAAATCTTAAAGTTATAGAATAGAGTATTTCAGATGGCATTGTTTTCCAAAATTATAAAATTTTTAAAAAATTTCCTCAAAATCATTCCATCTATTTAGGAGGAGTTCTATTACAAACACATGGACAGAAAGATGTTATTAGCTTGTACGTCTATGCAATAAAGCTTCAACTGTGCTATACTGAGAAAATACTTGTGAAATGTTTTGTAAAGAGTAAATATTATTGTAAAATCTTAAAATTATAGAATAGAGTGTTTCAGATAGTATTGTTTTCCAAAATTATAAAATTGTTAAAAAAATTCATCAAAATCATTCCATCCGTTTAGGAGGAGTTCTATTACAAACACACGGACAGAAAGATGTTATTAGCTTGTACGTCTATGCAATACACTATGCTTCAACTCTACTATACAGAGAAAATACTTGTGAAATGTTTTGTAAAGAGTTATTATTATTGTAAAATCCGAAAGTTATAGAATAGAGTGTTTCAGATGGTATTGTTTTCCAAAATTATAAAATTTTAAAAAAATTCATCAAAATCAGTCCAACCGTTTAGGAGGAGTTCTATTACAAACACAAGGACAGAAAGATGTTATTAGCTTGTACGTCCATGCAATACACTATGCTTAAATTGTACTATACAGAGAAAATACTTGTAAACTGTTTTGTAAAGAGTTAATATTACTGTAAAATCCGAAAGTTATAGAATAGAGTGTTTCCGATGCTATTGTTTTCCAAAATTATAAAAATTTTAAAAAATTTCATCAAAATCATTCTAGCTGTTTAGAAGTAGTTCTATTACAAACACACGGACAGAAAAATGTTATTAGCTTGTACGTCTATGCAATACACTATGCTTCAACTGTACTATACAGAGAAAATACTTGTAAACTGTTTTGTAAAGAGTTAATATTATTGTAAAATCCGAAAGTTATACAATAGAGTGTTACCGATGGTATTGTTTTCCAAAATTATAAAATTTTTAAAAAATTTCATCAAAATCATTCTAGCTGTTTAGGAGTAGTTAGTTCTATTACAAACACACGGACAAAAAGATGTTATTAGCTTGTACGTCCATGCAATACACTATGCTTCAATTGTACTATGCAGAGAAAATGCTTGTGAAATGTTTTGTAAAGAGTTAATATTATTGTAAAATCCGAAAGTTATAGAACAGAGTATTTCAGATGGTATTGTTTTCCAAAATTTAAAATTTTTAAAAAAATTCATCAAAATCATTCCAGCCGTTTAGAAAGAGTTTGATTACAAACACTCGGACAGAAAGATGTTATTAGCTTCTATGTCCATGCAATACACTATGCTTCAATTGTACTATGCAGAGAAAATACTTGTGAACTGTTTTGTAAATAGTTAATATTATTGTAATATCTCATAATTATAGATTAGAGTGTTTCAGATGGTATTGTTTTCCAAAATTATAAAATTTTAAGAAATGTAATGACATTAACAGGATAATTTAAAAATAATTCCAGTTGCGTAGGAAAAAGTTACGTTCGTTAATATTTCTGATTACAAAAATGACCAGCTAAGGAGTTGATCTTTTAACTACCAGTCCACATTGAGCAGACATGCCAACTATTCCGGATTCTCCAGAGTTACTCCGGAGAAATAAGAAAATTGGGTAACTCTTCAAACTTCTCAGATTGTTCCGGAAAATAACAAAACTTTTGAACAGCTAAATGATTACAAGTCAGCAATTAAATACAAAGTTTTTCAAAAATTAATGCTGAATATTACTTTTTTCACATAGCAAGTTAAAAGTTTTCAGTTCTGTGCGGAAAAACTAAACTGAATTTAAGTCAAATTTGAGTAGACAAACTCTAGAAATCTTGATGATAGAAAAATGGATATATTTGATCAATGTTGGTCAATGTTGCTATAAAAAAACTGTTCTGAAAAATAAGTTGTTAAAGCTAAAAGAGGTACTCAAATTTTTAATTTCATAAAATTTAATTTATATTTTACAATTTACTACTGAGTAAATATTTTAAATTTACTTTTAATTTAGAAACTAATAAGTTATGTACTTATGTATAATCTGTAATTAGCGTGTTAAAATTTCAAACCACGCTGTAGCTCCTGATACAAGTGTCTGAATGTTGGCTTGTTTGCATTGGGTGGGATGCACAAAAACTCCTGAAATTATTTTTTTGATTTGAACAGCATTCGCCTTATACCGTAAGATTATTGACTATTTCATTCCGGAAGGTGTCTCAATTTATTCTAAATTTTTTCCCTATAGGAAGGCAGCGGAAATTTATTCCCTATAAAAATACCAAACCTTACTTGGGAATTGAATTCAAGCCCATCGAATTGATGAGTGCCACGCTAACCATTATGCAACTCTGTTGGAAAAATAAAACATCTTTTTTAGGAAGATTGCAAGATTGTAATAGTTAAACTAGTTCTAGTCCTAAGTTTTATTTAAAGAATATAGATTTACCCTCAGTGTTTAACTTATTTTTTAAACTTGGAAAATTTTTATGTCGAAACTCTAATTTTTAAAAAAGAAAGAATAACAAAAATGAAAAAAATAATTTTTGAAAAATTGGACGATATATGCAGGGCCCGATTATCATGATTTTGGGCCCAGGGCAGAGAATATATTTGGGGCCCTTGTAGATTATTACATTTTATTAATGCATAGCTGAAAGATTTGCATAATGCAACAAGCATTTTTTTTATTTCACCATGGGTTGAAAAGATACGTTATTATGCAGGTAATATTCAAAACATTTCGCAAATGGAATCCACCAATCAGAAAGCTCAATTTTGCGATTGCGAACATTTTTGAGAAAAGTTCTCAAAATCTAGCCATCTGATTGGTATATTTCCTTTGCAAAAGAACCTGCTTTCTTGCCTTTAGTTCTTAAGTGCAAAACCATGATTGACATATGTGTGGGTATTTATACTTGCGAGTACTCTGTGAAATAATGAAACATTTACAAAATTTTAGCTCACAAAAATTGTATATAGAATAAAAACATGAAATTTTTAAGTCTACAAAATTTATTTGTTTCAAAACTACATCTGGATCTAAAAATTTTAAAACCTGAAATCAGTGGGACTTGGGAACATGATCCGCGTGCCCTTCTGATAATATGGCTCTGGATATATGTTTGTAAAATGCTTAAAACGTAGACTGTCGCGTCACTAATATTCTGGTAACCGTAAAGTTTCTTGTCGGACCGCAACACTGGTATTGGGGTGACGCTTATTTGACTACTTGCAAAGGATATTCGTATGTATTTGAAAAGATATTTATTTCACAGGAAGTAACAAAACTATTGAATTGTTATGAAAGTAATACAAAAATTGTTTATTAAGAAAATTATTGTAAAAGCTTTTTATTCACTGCTATTTAACTCACTAAAAATAAGTTTCCCTTTTTTCTTTTCGTCATATTTTATAGCTGTTTTGACTTGATCATTGTATAATTAATTTTAACTATTTGTTTGGACTATTTTAGGACTCAGTGTCATACTCCATTCATCTCGACATTTCGATTTAGGATAAAGATTTTAAATTATATCTTCATTACTCGGAAAAGATTCAAACTGACAGTGTAAAGTAGATAGATGAGAAATATATTCGAAGTAATTGAGCACAAATAAACAGAAATGATACCA
Source organism: Pardosa pseudoannulata (assembly GCA_032207245.1). Taxonomy (NCBI): domain Eukaryota; kingdom Metazoa; phylum Arthropoda; class Arachnida; order Araneae; family Lycosidae; genus Pardosa; species Pardosa pseudoannulata. The sequence continues at coordinate 31,517,257 of CM063506.1, forward strand.
TGGAAACAAACGGAATGAGAGACTATAGAGAATGTGAGCATGACGTCAGGTGCAGCAAAAATTGCAGCTCAACTTCCTCGTTGGCAAAACATTTGAATTTCCTACGGATTGTGCTTGTTATTGGGGTTTTAATTTTGTCAATTATCTGAAAATGGTAACAAGCTGTTGTACGTATGGCTGTACTAAGCGTTTCAAAAAAGGTGAAAATATTGGATTTTATTGCTTTCCTAAAGATCCTACATTGCGAAGGCTTTTTGTAAAAGGTTTGAAAAGGCAACACTGAACTCCAAGTTCTTCTTCGAGAATTTGCGCCAAACATTTTCAGAATGGTAATAAAACATTAACCTTACTGTAATGTAATAGATTGTATAAAATTATTATACTCTAAGAATTTTTTTATTATTACTAAGTTTTTTTCATATTTCTAATGTATTTTCTCTGCTGTTGTAAGAAGTACTGTACTGTACCTATAAATGTAATTATTTTTTGTCCTTAAAATGATAAGGTTTTGCATATTTTTATTAGATTCTTATTTATGTAATAGTTTATTGTGCCTGTTACTATAATCAAAGTAGTTATACTTTGATTATGATACAGTGGAGAAATATCCTCCCTTTTATTCAATACTGGCTATTATGATTTAGAAATGATGGAATTTGGCACATTTTTTCCATTTATCCTAATTTTTAGTGATGGATGCAAATTTAATCACCATTATTAACACAAATTTTCACTTACTATTATATTTATTTTTTTTTTACCTCATATTTTCCTTACTTTTTTTGTATTTTACATTACTTATATATATATTTTATATACTTATTATTATAATGAATATATTTATTTTTAATTTATAATATATTATAATTTTATTATTTTTTTTATATATTTTATATTTTTTAAATTTGATTTATTGTTATATTATTTTTTGTATATTATTTTTATATTTTTGTATTTTACTGTTTTTTTATTGTATATTTACCAATTTTTTTCTATTCTTTTAATTGTATTTATGTTTTTTAATATTTTTTTACCAGTACTCACATATTTGTACATGTTATTTTTATTTTATTCTGTTATTAATCATTATGATTTTAAAATGATAATCTGACAAATTTCCATGTGAAAATAATTAATAGTATGGATCAAGAAGATTTAAACTACAAACATTTATTAACACAACACAATTTTCTTTCTAACTATATCTCGATATATTCCTTATTGTACATGTACAAAATAAATCAGACTGACGGAAATATTTTCATACTTAAAATCAGTATTGTAAAGTTTTAAAAATTTTTTTAAATTATATATTTATTTTTTATGAATTTATAAATATATATATTTTTAAGTAAAAAATATATTTATCATGGCAGTTTTTTACCTTTTTTCCTTTAAAAAAATTTAGTTTTATTGTATACGTGATCCATATCGATGCAAATACAATAACAAACAATTTTCAACGAAAAGTTTAGATTAGTCAGTACTATTTGTAAAAATACTTTCTCTATTCTTGTGAAAGAAGATTTTAAAATATCGGTTCACGTAAAAAATTTCCCTGTAAACATAGAACATGTTAAGCATAGTTCTGATCTATTTATTTTTTTTATTTTAACCAAAAAATAAAACTGACAATATTTGTTTTAAAATGTTAAAAAACTGTACAGTAAAAATGTGTTACATTACGTATCTTTTAGCATCAATAACTCATAAATTTTATACTCTCATATTTCATTAAGCGAGTATAAAGTAGTTTATCAATGTATTTTTAATTTTTAGAAATAAGTTGTATGTTATCATAATAAAAATGGAATGCAACTGCCTAAGGTTTTATCCGGGGAATAGAATTTTAAGTTGCCGGTGAAATTAAAAAAAATATATATTTTTTATACATTATATTACATCTCCTTTTTTACTTTGTTTAAATATATCCCAAATTTATCTACGAGAAGATCAGCGTATATTTTGCTTCTTATATGTGAACAAGTTTTTCAACTTTGAATAGAAAGAATAATTTCAGAAGCAGACTGATTTAGATTTAGCATTTTTCCTTAAAACAGTACATTACCTCAATCAGTAAAGGAATTTTTAAAAATGAAATCGCAATTTCATTCATCTCATTAACGTATTTAAACCGTTAGGTATTTGTATATAGTTTTTTAAAATTTTAGAAAAATTTATCATGGACCGCCAAACTTATTTCCTTTCGATTTTTGGCATTTGGCCGAAAAAGTTTGTTTATCCCTGTAATAAATGATAATTACACTACCTATCACTTTTCAAAGAGTGTATATTAACGTGAACCCCAAAATTACCTTACAAATATCTCCAAGGCGACATAAATTTTCTCCCGTAAAAGAAGAGTAAGAAATTAACAAGTTAAGGATCTTGGGTTACTAAAAAACGGTAAAAGTGCTATTTCAAAGTGAGAAAACATTCTCGTACTAGCATATAGCCCGTCATATGACGGGATCAGTAAAATTTTTAATTTTCCAGAATTGTAAAGTACCCTATGAGGCAGATAAAAAAATGGTTTGTTTGTTGACTGAAAATTATCTGGTAAAATTATCTGGTTGACTGAAAATTATCTGTTGACTGAAAATTATCTGGTAAAGTCTCAATAATTTGTTTATTTTCATGCTCCTCTAAAGTCTCCCGATACTATGAATGCAGTTTAGAATTACGTTGAATTCATTTAGAAAGATAATTCAAAGTTTTCTTAGCTACGTCGAAATTATCGTTAAGGTCTTCCCAATTTTTTACCACAGTAATTAATGGAAGTAAAGGAATGAAACTATCATTTCCACTACACCCTGGAGGTAGATAGAATTTGTTGCTAACACTGGGGATAAAACCGGTGATAAAATTTTCATAGCAACAAAAAATAATCGATGATTTAATTTAAAATTACAACAGATGTACCTAATTTATTGTTTAAGCCAAATATAAAAGAAAATTATTTACGTAATATCTAATATCAGTGATAATTGAATTGATTTGAAAATAATGCAGACGATATTTAAACAATTTAAAATAAGAAATGATTAAATGAAATGTTAAAGGAATAACGTCATAATGCTAGAAAAAGTTATTACCTATTTATTATGTGAAATATTGATAAATTTAATCGCCTGCTCTTAACCGGGGAAAACAGGGCTTGAAATAGTTGCATTAAATGCTAAAAAAGGAGTGAAGGGGTGTATTTCGAACTTTGCTAACCTTAACTCATCAAAATCCAATATGGATGCCTTTATCCATTCCAGGTCCAACCGCTTCATAAATTCAAGGACAAACGGACATATAACTTAAGCTATTATTATATAGGGGATAAAGCTTCGAAATAAAATTTTTTCGTGAATTTAACTGTGTTTTAACTGTACGAGGAATAAGTAAAAGCGGGATGTAGGACTTAGGGCACTGAAAAACGATTAAGGTATTATTTACAGGTGAGAAAACTTTTTTTCAGATGCTGCTTCCAGACTACAAATTTCTTCTGCATCAATTTAACTGTGTCTTTCTACTCCGAAAGAGTGTAAGTCCCTTGTACGGTCACAAAGGGTTGACAAGAACTGTTTTTATTGAAACTTTTTAAGATGCATCCCATCCCGTAAATCTCTTCCCTAGAAATCTTGGGTTCCTTCAAGTCAAGTCACGTAAATACAGATTTTATCACTCGAGGATGGGAGTCCAAATCTCTGAACTTTGCTTGAACTGTAAGGGTCCTAAGGGAATAAAATAAATTTAAGAGAAACGTTTTAAAGAATCAGAAACTAATGGATTTGTTCAACAGATGTTATTAGTTTTATAAACTCATAAAGGAAAATTATTAAATCATAATGGTTGTTAATAGCAATTTACTAAGATGAATAAATGGTAGCTCTGTTTTAATTTTTATCATGGAATTTAAATCTTATTTATATTTTTTTATCATTGCGATAAAAACTGTCATCTCTAATGGGTGTACCTCTTATGAAATAAACAATAAAGCTTTCATTGATGATGCTTCATAAATGATAAGTTTTGAAGCTGTATTATCACAAATTATGGAAACAAATATTTTAATGCTGCTGTGGTGTAATACATTGCTGTTGTTATTTCAAAGCCATTAATAATCCAAGTTTACTTTATATCGTCTATAATTATAGTAAAATTCCACTGATCAACAGGAACAACATTCAAATATAAAAAAAGACAAGGAAATATGCTAAAAAAATATAAAAAATTAAAAATTAAAAGGCGCACTAGTGCTACGCCTGAAAAAAAAATTAATGTAATATGTAATGCAAATTTTTCTCCTTCTTTTACTATTAACCCTATACTTTTTATTATAATTCATTCTCGTTGTAATTTGGCTGCACAAATTCCTTCCCGGTTTGCTCAGAAAATACCAAATGGACCTGAATTTTAGAGACCAATCACAACTCTCCAAAACTTTGAATTTAATTTATTTTCACTAATAACGCTTTAGTCGCGAAAATACTTATTAACAACGTGTGAGTGCGGCGAGCAAATCAGTTTCGCAAACCTTATGTCAAACATAGCTGCACTCTCACAAATGCATTATGTAATGCAAATTTTTCCTTACTTTTACATACTTTTCTTTGCTTTTACATAAGTGTTTTTCTTACATTTTCATTCTTTATGTAATTTGGTTAATAATTTTCTCCTTAGCTTTCCTTAAAATTACTTCACACATTTCTTGAAATTAATTTACACACTCAACTGAAATGATAATAGATAAAATGCCTCAGTCATAAGAATAAATAAAATGAAAATTCAAACTTTTGAAGCTGTATTATAGTGAATTATGGAAACAAATATTTTAATGCATTATGTAATGTAAAATTTTACCTACTTTTACATCATTACGAAAGTTTTTTACTTGTATTTTCAGTCTCTATATAATTTGGTTAATATTTTTCATAAAAAATACCTCACAAATTTCATGAAATAATTTACAACATTAAACTGAAATGACAATAGGTAAAATGCCTCAGTCATAAGAACAAATAAAATGAAAATTCACAGTTTTGAAGCTGTATTATACTGAATTATGGAAACAAATATTTTAATGTAATATGTAATGCAAATTTTCTCCTATTTTTAGATTATTAAGCTGGTTTACTTATATTTTCATTCTTTGCATAATTTGGCTAATAATTCCCTCCTAGGTTTACATTAAAAATACTTCAAATTTCATGAAATTAATTTACAACACTCAAATGAAATTACCTTTTTTATTTAATTTATTTTAATTAAATAGTAGCAATTTAGGTCTATTTAACAACTTGAAAAACGATGTCATTTCCTACTAATTTCTGTTCAAAACAAGTGTGACAGAATACATAAGCACGAAGAAAAAAAATTTAATTTAGGTTTATCGGATCCTTATAAAATTCTTCTTTTTTTTTGCTAATCGAAATATAGTAATGCCGTTTGTCTACTCCAGGGGTTATCAAACTATATCCTGCAGCTTGTTTCAGTTGTCACCTGTCATGTAAAACTGGGGTGGTTAATTGCGGCCCACGATGGTATTTACGAAATTTATAACTGAAATAAACATAGCATTTATTATAACAAATATGCTATTATTCAACGGATTCGATTATTATTTTCGATTATTATTTATACTCATTTACAAATTTCTAACTGTTTCATTTTTTATTTATGAATAATAATAATAATAATAATAACTTTAAACTTAAATAAACTACTTAACTTCACGGCGCAACATCACTTAGGGGGCCAAGGCCTGCAGTGCTAATCTTCGTTTCTGAGACCAAGAGCACATGTGTTCCAGTTAAGGGGTCAACCTTACTCCGAACCTCCAATGTTTACTTCCCAAACATGCTTGGTCATCAGTTTGTCTACCCACTGAATGGATTAAAGTTTGACCAATCTTGCCCAGTCTGGGCATAGAACCTCACACCTTGTCATGGGAGAGCGAGGAGCTATCCCAGCGCTATTCGGCTTCACAATAAAAATTTTAGTAATAATATATTTTTCAATTTTTATCGAATTTATATATCGCGAGCTACCGTAGCTCAGTCAGTAAAAGCATCGATCTTGCAACCAGAGGATTTTGATTTCAAGGTATGAGCTGTAAAATTTCCACCATGTTCATTAATGGCCGCTGGAGCTTGTAAATTAGGTTTGTGGTTAACATCCTCTAAGTTCAAACAATCCCTCTGGAGGTGATAGAAGGGAGTCTTCTGCTAGGTCTCTCCTTTTAAATCACGAGAATCCAGTGAGACCATTGTTATTCAGGTTCGTAGCATTCTTTAAGCTGCATGTGCTCTTCGGATGGTGATAAATGTATGTCAACTTCACAGCGATATTTGACATAAAGATGTCTGTATGTAATATAACCTGCGTTGTAAAAATATATGTAAATATGTGTGTGTGTGTGTGTATAATATATATATATATATATATATATAATATATATATATTTTTGTGTGTGTGTGTGTGTTTTATGTATGTATGTATGTAAAAACATAGTCAGCCCCCTAGCATAAATTGCGCTTGCAAAGAACTATTTGGTTTTCCTAGGCTTGAACTAAATGAAATAAATATTTGCGGTTAGTTTTATCCAAGCTAAGCTTTCAATAAGGCCCGCATGTGGCGCCTGTGCCGTATTCATAGACATCATGACGAGCCTGAGTATGCCTCCTCCTAAATTCTAAAGCTTACTGTATTGCCTATGAACACTGGAATAAAAGTACGTTCAAATATAGTTTTTTTTAACTGCGCACTTAATCAAAATTTATATTTTAAATAAAAATTTCAATTTTCGAAATTGGTGAATCGAAGAGTGTAATGCCCCATGTTTATACCGATCCTAGACTTTTGCCGAAGTGCAAATTAAAATTGGAAGTCCTCTTTTACAAGCCTTATGCTTATTTATACTTTGGTTAGTAATCTTTTCGTCACCCCAAAATTTGGCCGCCCACGTTCTAGAATCGATCCTGCCCCGATGTTGTCAGTTTTGTTTTAACAACTGAGCGATATAGTCTTACACTGCGCTCTCTGTAAAACAGAGGTGATTGGTACTAGAGACCATTTATATGAGCAAAAATAATGATAGGTGTCAATGAAAGAATTAATAATTGAGACGTCCAATACCATCTAGTATTGTTTCAGACAATTTCCTTTTTTTCATAAGTACAACATATTAGAGAGTTGTAATGATAATCTTTAATAATCTTTAAATCTTATAAGATCTTTAATAACATCTAAGTAATGATCTTTAATGGCATCTTAGCGTTAAAAATTATTTAATAACGTTATTTTAAGAAATATATTTTTATAATACAGTAGACTCCGCTTAATGATTGTTTTCCGGTATAGAATCCGTCGTCACTTAAAAAGATAATTTACAGTTTTCAAAACCATACCCAGTTTAATGACAAACTCCTTAATAGAGAATCTCTAAAATTTTGAATAAGAAATATATAAAAGTATTTCACCAGGAAAATTTAGAAACTACTAATCTGATATAAAAATCGTCAAATTAGAAAATATTTTTTTAAATCTTTAAAGTAAAACCAGGTTTCCGCACAGTAAAATAATCTTTTTATATATACAATGGACTCCGCTTAATGTGATCGTGGTTAATGTTATCAATCGCTTATTGTTATCGAAATCACTTAGTCCCGATTTTCTCTATTCATTTGTATGTTAAAATTACGGCTTTATGTGATCGTTACATCGGTTAATGTTATAAGTTTTCGAACCTCATTTTAACTGGCAAAGGAATATTCAAAAGGTATTCACAAGGAATCCATTCTTTTTTCCCCTTTGTTCTTGTTTTAAATTCCGAGAATTCTAGCTCTGCCACCCAGGAAAAAGGAGAAAAACAAAGGAGTGGGAAATTATACGTTCCTGAAATGAGTACTAAAGATGAGTATTAAAGTAGTTTATTCTAGGTGTTTTTACATGCTATGCTTAAGATAAGTTTTACTGTTATTATATTAAATTATAATTACACTATCATAATTATCATTATATAATTATTATCATAATTTTTCAAAGAGTGAATATTAATGTCAACCCTTTGCTATCCAAAATTACCTTACAAATATCTTTGAGATGATATAAATTTTCTCCCGAAAACGATTAAAAGAAGAGTAAGAGATTAATAAGATATGGAACTTGAGTTATTAGAAAACGATAAAAGTACTGTTTCGAAGCGAGAAAACTTCCTGGTACAAAATTTCGAGGTAATAAAACTTTTTTCATGAATTTAACGGAGTTATAACTGTAAGGGTTATATGAAAAAACAGGATGTAGGACTTAGGGCACTTAAGAATGATTAAAGTGTTATTTACAAGTGAGCAGGTCCGTAACTGGGTCCTTCATCACCCGTGGAAGAAAACTGATCTGGGCCCCTACCACCCAATATAGAAAGACAAAAATTATAAATGTTTTTTTCTATATCATAGATATAGAATGAACTCAAAATATTTTGTTAATTCTTAAAATGGTCCTAGTATATAAATTTTTAATTTTTTCTTCTATATTTTTTTATTAATACTTAAAAATATTTTCGAACACTCTAGAGGTATTATTTTATTGATAAAAAGGATAGTTTATTTGAGGGGAATATTTTTTGATTTGTACGTTGAATTTTCCTTAAAAGAATGATGATTTTCTAAATTTAAATTTAGTTTTAATAACTTAAAAAATTGAAAATTTAAAACGAATATCCGGCCGAACGATGGTCGATTGGGTAGTGTGCTGGCCTTTGGTACCGGAGTTCGTTTGTTCGAATCCCGCAGCGGCGTGAATGTTCGTAGCCTTTCGGAAACGGCTTTAAGCTGTAGGTCCCGGTCTCATTAGCCCTCGTGTTGCAAAAAGTAGATCGTAGCACTCCAAACCAAACCAAAACGAATTTATATAAAAGCATATTAGAAATGTTTGGTAAACATTTTGTAAAAATATATAAGATTCTAGTTTAGTCTCTAGGAACATTTTTTTTTAAATAAGAAAATTAAAAAAAAAACAGTAATTTTTAAACACATTGGATTTTAAAAACAAAATCTGATTGTATAATTATAAAAAATATTTTTCAACTTTTTCTTATTTCTAGTTGGGGCGAATTGTCTTCTTTCGGACCCCAGTTTCCTCATAGTGCGGCACCCCAATGTTTGATGCACCCTTTGCAAATGCCATTTTTACCACGACCTAGTTACGGCCCTGCAAGTGAAAAAAACTCTTTTCAGATGATGCTTCAAAACTACAATTTTTTTGGCATCAATTTAACTGTTTATTTTTACTCAGAAAGAGTAAGTCCCTCGTTTGGTCACAAAAGTTTGACAAAAACTGTTTTTATTAAAAAAAAAAAAGAGGTGGAGGGGTTTTTATAGGCATATTTATATTGTCCTATATCATGCATAAGAAAAGATAAATATACAATAATGACAGTATTTGTACTTCATTAAAGCAAATGATATGGTTGAAAAAACTCACCTTAATAATGTGAACAAAACATTTTGAAACAAATAATAACAAACGTTAAGATTAAAATGAAGTAAAATGAAGTAAATGAAGTAAAAGTAAAGAACTACTCTTTTAAACTTCAAAGCTACAATAAATGTTCAGCTGAGGGAATTTTGCTTCAAAATTTGATATTTCTAACTCACTGAATTGTGAAATATAACTCGGAATAATAATCAATTTTTATTTTTTACATTTTAATTAATTTAATTACTATCCCAACAGACAGTTGATTTATTACTTATAACTACTTTAAACAGTTTTTAAAATAAAAATTTTTCAAAGTTTGTATTTGTTTGAGACACTCCAGGTGCATTTTAACCGTTACATAATTTCAAATTTTGATGACAAAAGGTGAATTAAAAATAATCCATTTCAAAAATTTATGTTTTTTCAAATTAAAAGAATTATTATACTTATTTATCGGGGAAATGAATACTTTAATTACTTTTTCTAATTATATTCGAAGCGAATACTTACAATGACTGCTTTTTAAGTTTCACATTAAGGTATAAATGACATCCTATGAACGAAATCAACCACATTATACTTAAAAAAAGTAAGCGGTATTATTTTCAATGCTCTTTTTTAAGCAATTAAGAATTTATAACTTTTAAAACGTTGCTTCCAGACTACAATATTTTTTGCATCAATTTAACTGTTTTTTTTTTTACTGCGAAAGAGTGCAAGTCCCTCGTATGGTTACAAAAGGTTGACAAGAACTATTTTTATAAAAATAAATATAAAAAATAGGTTTTCTTACTTGCATATTTATATTGTCGAATATCGTGTAAAAGAAAAGATAAATACACAATAAGGACAGTATTTGTTCTGCATTAAAGCAACTGATATAATGGTTGAAAAAAAATTCACCGTAATAATGCGAGCAAAACATTTTAAACAGATAAATAACAAACGTTAAGATTAAAATGTTAATTAGTAAAGAATTACTCTTTTAAACTTCAAAGCTACAATCACTGTTCAGCTGTGGGAATTTTGATTCAAAATTTGATATTTCTAAATCACTGAATTGTGAAATATAACTATGAATAATAATCAATTTTTATTCTTTACCTTTTAATTAATTTAATTACTATCCTAACAGACAGTTGATTTACTACTTATAACTATTTTAAACAGTTTTTAAAATAAAAAGTTTCAAAGTCTGTAAGTATTTGTTTGAGACACTCCAGGTGCATTTCTAACCGTTACATAACACATTTTAATGAAAACTCAAACTTTAAATTTTAATGACAAAAGGTTGATTAAAAATAATCAATTTCAAAACATTATCTTTTTTTTAAATTAAAAGAATTATGATACATATTTTTAGGGGGAAATTAATAATTTTTCTAATTATATTTGGAACGAATACTTACAATGACTACTTTTTAAGTTTCATATTAAGGTATAAATGACATCCTGTGAACAATATCAACCACATTATACTTAAAAAGGGTAAACTGAATTATTTTCAAACCTCTTTTTTAAGCAATTAAAAATTTATAAATTTTAAAACGTTGCTTCCAGACTACAATAGTTTTTGCATCAATATAACTGTTTTTTTTTCCTCAGAAAGAATAAGTCCATCCTATGGTCACAAGAATTTGGCAAGAACTTTATTTTTAAGAATAAAATTAAAGGCTTTTCTTATTTGCCTAGTTATATTGTCGTATACTACGCATAAGAAAAGATAAATACATGATAATGACAGTATTTGTACTGCATTAAAGTAACTGATATGATGGTTGAAAAGACTCACATTAATTATGTGAACAAAACATTTTAAGCAGATGGAAAACAAACGTTAAGATTAAAATATTAATTAGTAAAGAATTACTCTTTTAAACTTCAAAGCTACAATCAATGTTCAGCTGTAGGAATTTTGCTTCAAAATTTCATATTTCTAATTCACTGAATTGTGAAATATAACTCAGAATAATAATCAGATTTTATGTTTTACCTTATAGTTAATTTAATTACTATCCCGACAGACAGTTGATTTATTACTTATAACTACTTTAAACAGTTTTTAAAATGCAAATTTTCAAAGTCTGTAAGTATTTCTTTTAGACACTCCCTGGGCATTTCTAACCATTACATAACTCAAATTTTAAATTTTAATGACAAAAGATTAATTAAAAATATTCAATTTAAAAAATTTATCTTTTTTCAAATTAAAAGAATTATTATACTTATTTATAGGGGAAAATTGATACTTTCACTACTTTTTCTAATTATATTTGAAGTGAATACTTACGATGACTGCTTTTTAAGTTTCTTATTAAGGTATAAATGACATCCTGTGAACAAAATCAACCACATTATACTTAAAAAATGTAAGCGGAATTATTTTCAATGTTCTTTTTTAAGCAATTAAGAATTTATAACTTTTAAAACGTTGCTTCAAGACTACAATATTTTTGCATCAATTTAACTGTTTTTTTTTTCAACTCAGAAAGAGTGCAAGTCCCTCATATGGTCACAAAAGGTTGACAAGAACTTTTTTTGAAAAATAAAAATAAAAAAAGGGTTTTCTTATTTGCCTATTTACATTGTCGTTTGTCATGCATAAGAAAAGATAAATACACGATATTGACAACATTTGTACTGTATTAAAGCAACTGATATCATGGCTGAAAAAACTCACCTTAATAATGTGAACAAAGCATTTTAAACAGATAAATAACAAACGTTAAGATTAAAATGTTAATTAGTAAAAAATTACTCTTTGAAACTTCAAAGCTACAATAAACGTTCAGCTGTGGGAATTTTGCTTCAAAATTTGATATTTCTAACTCACTGAATTGCGAAATATAACTAGGAATAATAATTAATTTTTATTCTTTACCTTTTAATTAATTTAATTACTATCCTAACAGATAGTTGATTTATTACTTATAACTACTTTAAACAGTTTTTAAAATAAAAAGTTTCAAAGTCTGTAAGTATTAGTTTGAGACACTCCAGGTGCATTTCTAACAGTTACATAACTCAAATTTTAATGAAAATTCAAATTTTAAATTTCAATGACAAAAGGTTAATTAAAAATAATCAATTTCAAAAAATATCTTTTTTCAAGTTAAAAGAATTATTATGCTTATTTATGGGGGAAAATGGATATTTTAACTACTTTTTCTAATTATATTTGGGAGCGAATACTTACGATGACTGCTTTTTAAGTTTCATATGAAGGTATAAATGACATCCTATGAACAAAATCAACCACATGATACTTAAAAAAAGTAAGCGGAATTATTTTCAATGCTCTTTTTTAAGCAATTAAGAGTTTATAACTTTTAAAATTATTAAAAATCTTTTAAAAGTACTATTATAAGTATTATAAGTATTATTATTATTATGAATACTTTTACACATGTGTATTATTAATAATGGATTACATTTTCAAGCAGATTGGTTTAAAAAATAATTTTAAATTAAACTGTTCCCTTCAAGCAAATATTATATAGAAATGTTTTATTTCTCATGATGCTTGCGTAATACTAGAAAAGAAATATATTTCAAATGATAACCGAAATTGTCACTTATAGTGTCACTAATACAAAAATTAATAGTTTTGAGATTAAGTCTTTAAAACTTTAACACTAGATTTACGGACCGAGCCAATTTGACTCATTAAAAATTTGATCATTATATATATATATATATATATATATATATATATAACTTTAATATCACTTTTCAAAAACATATGTTGGTTTTTAGTTAAGTAATAAAATATATGTAAACTTTCATTCCTCTTCCCCGCAGACCCCTTCATTTCGCATTATCAAATGTGGTATACTTATTTTCACGGTTGTGAGCCAATTTGACTCATAGAATGTATATGAAAATAAATAAATATAGTAATAAATATAGTATAAAGTAAATATAGAGAAGTCGAGAACACTTCCATTCCAATGACAGAAATTCATGCTACTGACGCACGGAAGAATTGTCAAGTTCAACAATCATGCAAAAGAAACAGATGTAGAAACCATTGTGCTAAATGCAATAGAAATGTTTGCGGAAAATGTGTTTCAAAAACAGATTTTATATGTAAAAAATGTTTTCCATGAATTTTTTGATAATAAATATTTTATTTAAATTAATTTGGAACTATTTTCTTTGCAAAAAAACTTCAATTTTCTTGTATGAGTCAAATTGGCTCACTTCAGTAAAAATAGGTATATGGTCAAAAACCTTAAATCTAGTGTTAAGTTTTATGGAAAAAAAAAAAACCTTCGACTGCTTAGTCTCCCCCTTATATCACGAATGAGTGAGTAACTAGAACAATAGAGTGTTAGCGTTAGATTATTTAGAGTTAAATAGAAATTAATTAAACATAAAATAATTATTTGTTTCATTCAGTTTCAGTAAACATTCCAAATTATTTTTTATGTAAATTTACTTGTAAATTCTATTTTAAGACAGGACTTATGAATTAAATGAGTACAACAAAGGATTATACAGGGATTAAATGACATCCTGTGAACAAAATCAACCATATTATACTTTAAAAAAGTAAGTAGAATTATTTTCAATGCTCTTTTTTAAGCAATTAAGAATTTATAACTTAAAATTATTAAGAATTTATTAAAATTATAAACATTTTCACACACACATATTATTAATAATTGATTACATTTTCAAGCAGATTGGTTGAAAAAAATAATTTTAAATTCAACTTTTCCGTTCAAGCAAATTTTGAATAGAAATATTTTATTTCTCATAATGCTTAAGCAATACTAGAAGAGAAATATATAACAAATGATAACCGAAATCGTTACTTATAGTCTGTCTAATACAAAAAATACTAGTTTTGAGATAAAGTCTTTAATGCTTTAACACTAGATTTACGGACCGAGCCAATATTTGACTCATTAAAAATTTGATCACTATATATATATATAAGTTTAATATCACTTTTTAGTTTTTTTTTTTTTATTTATTTTTTTTTTTTTATTTTATGTTTATAGTTTTATAGTATAAAGTAATATATATTTTATTATTTTTTATTTAATATATTTTTTTATAACTTTTTTTTTTTTTTTTTTTTTTTTTTTTTTTCTAATTTTTATTTCTTGTGTATTTTTTTTTTTTTTTTTTTTTTTTTTTATTTTTTTTTTTTATTTTTTTTTTTTATTTTGTATTTTTTTTTTATTTTTTTTTTTTTTTTTTTTTTTTTTTTTTTTTTCCACTTATTTTTTTTTTTTTTTTTTTTTTTTTTTTAGTTTTTTTAAATTTTTTTTTTTTTTTTGTAAATATTTTATTTTTTTTTTTTTTTAGTTTTTTCTAGTTTTTTATTTTTTATTTTTTTTTCTATTCAATTCCAAAAACATACGCAGACCCCTTAATTTCGCAGTATCAAATGGGGTATACCTATTTTCACAGTTGTGAACTAATTGAACTCATATAATGTATATGAAAATAAATAAATATACTAATAAATATAGTATAAAGTAATTATAAAGTATAAATTATATAAAGTATAGTATAAAGTAAATATAGAGAAGAAGTCGAGAACACTTCCATTCCAATGACAGAAATTCTTTCTACTGACGCACGGAAGAATTGTCAAGTTCAACAATCATGCAAAAGAAACAGATGTAGAAACCATTGTGGTAAATGTAATAGAAATGTTGGCGGAAAAAGTGTTTCAAAAACAGATTTTATATGTAAAAAAATTTTTTCCAAGAATTTTTTGATAGTAAATATTTTATTTAAATTAATTTGGAACTATTTTCTTTGCAAAAAACTTCAATTTTCTTGTATGAGTCAAATTGGCTCACTTCAGTAAAAATAGATATATGATCAACATCCATAAATCTAGTGTTAAGTTTTATGGAAAAAAAAAAAAAAAAAAAAAAAAAACAACTTCGACTGCTTGACTCCCCCTTATATCACGAATGAGTCACTAGAACAATAGAGTGTTAGCGTTAGATTATTTAGAGTTAAATAGAAATTAATTAAACATAAAATAATTATTTGTTTCATTCAGTTTCAGTAAACATTCCAAATTATTTTTTATGTAAATTTACTTGTAAATTCTTTTGTAAGACAAGACTAATGAATTAAATTAGTACAACAAAGGATTATACTGGGATTAAATGACATCCTGTGAACAAAATCAACCATATTATACTTAAAAAAAGTAAGTAGAATTATTTTCAATGCTCTTTTTTAAGCAATTAAGAATTTATAACTTAAAATTATTAAGAATTTATTAAAATTATAAATATTTTCACACACATATTATTAATAATGGATTACATTTTTAAGCAGATTGGTTGAAAAAAATAATTTTAAATTGAACTGTTCTCTTCAAACAAATTTTGAATAGAAATGTTTTATTTCTCATAAATGCTTACGTAATACTAGAAGAGAAATATATTACAAATGATAACCGAAATCGTCACTTATAGTACGCCTAATACAAAAAATACTAGTTTTGAGATTAAGTCTTTAATGCTTAAAGTTTTATGAAAAAAAAAACTTCAACTGTTTAGACTCCCCCTTATCCCCTCACGAATGAGTAACTAGAAAAATAGAGTTTTAGCGTTATATTATTTATAGTTAAATAGAAATTAATTGAACATAAAATAATTATTTTTTCATTCAGTTTCAGTTAAATAGAAATTAATTGAACATAAAATAATAATTATTTTTTCATTCAGTTTCAGTAAACATTCCAAATTATTTTTTATGTAAATTTACTTGTAAATTCTTTTGTAAGACAAGACTAATGAATTAAATTAGTACAACAAAGGATTATACACGGATTAAATGACATCCTGTGAACAAAATCAACCATATTATACTTAAAAAAAGTAAGTAGATTTATTTTCAATGCTCTTTTTTAAGCAATTAAGAATTTATAACTTTTAAAATTATTAAGAATTTATTAAAATTATAAATACTTTCACACACGTATATTATTAATAATGGATTACATTTTCAAGCAGATTGGTTGAAAAAAATAATTTTAAATTGAACTGTTTCCTTCAAACAAATTTTGAATAGAAATGCTTTATTTCTCATAATGCTTACGTAATACTAGAAGAGAAACATATAACAAATGATAACCGAAATCGACACTTATAGTGCATCTAATACAAAAAATACTAGTTTTGAGATTAAGTCTTTAATGCTTAAAGTTTTATGAAAAAAAAAACTTCAACTGTTTAGACTCCCCCTTATATTTATGAAAACTAGATAGAGTATTAGCGTTATATTTTCAGTTAAATAGAAATTAATTGAACATAAAATAATTATTTTTTCATTCAGTTTCAGTTAAATAGAAATTAATTGAACATAAAATAATAATTATTTTTTCATTCAGTTTCAGTAAACATTCCAAATTATTTTTAAGTAAATTTACTCGTAAATTCTTTGGTAAGACAGGACTAATGAATTAAATGAGTAGTACAACATATGATTATACAGGGATTATATAGAATTCAACATAGGATAAGTCTGTTCGAATTATTTTTCTTTTTGTAAGGGTTTATAAAACTATTCTTGTCTGACAGCACAATTAAAGTATTTGAAATTATTTGCAGACCAGCTAATAAAAAATATCGAATAAAATCACATGAAAGAATTTTTTAAGAAACCATTGAGGAAATTTCAAATGCCATTTCAGTTCCAATGTGTATTCAAAACCAATGTGTAGTGTATTTATGAAACTAATAATATTTATGTGTAACGGGCCTTTGTTTAGTAATACACTTTATAAAAACATATGATTTGGACACCACAGGACAAAATGCATAGTGTGAAAAAAGAAAGATTGACACCTATTTTTTATGGCATTATTATTCTCATATTTTTTATAGCCATTTATATATTTCTTTGTGCACATGTATATAATATTACACACACGTGTACCAATGTGTAGTGTATCTATGAAACTAATAATAATTATATATAACGGGTCTTTGTTTAGTAATACACTTTATAAAAACATATGATTTGGATACCACAGGACAAAATGCATGGTGTGAAAAAAGAAAGATTGACACCTATTTTTATGGCATTATTATTCTCATATTTTGTATAGGCATTTATATATTTATTTGTACACATGTATATAATATTACACACACATATATGAATAAATAAGCATGCAACTGTGAATTAATCTCTAAAAAAAAATTCTCGTTTTTAAATTCACTGTTCATTAAATTAGTAATTGATTCAAATATAAAGATACAATTTAAATATTTGAATATTTAAATTCTGAAAAGATATACTCTTCATTTATATAATAGTGAAAAAAAATTCCAAAATGATTCGAAGCGAGCGCCGTTGATACACTACTCCGTGCGGCGGAATCCGGCGCACGCCGTGATGATTAAAGCCGGAAAAGCGGTTGAAGAATAAAAAGAAAAAAAAAAGAGCGGAGTGGAGAGAAAAGTTCCCTGCGCGAGCGTATTCATATTTTTGATCCTCTCGCAAGGAGCATTTCTTGCGAAAAAACGCGCAATAAGCAGCCAAATGCGGGAACCTCCCCACCGCCTGAAAAAAAAAAAAAAAAGACAAACAAACCATCTCTCTTTCGGCTTGGGTGGGCCACCGGATAATGAGCCGTTAGGTTTTATAAATAAAACCCCTCAGCATTGCCTCGCGCGCTGATTGGTCGCAGGCGGCGGTCGTCATGGCAACCAGAGTGTTTAATTGACGTGTGTGGGCCGGCCGGACAATACACACCAACTTGTTTGTTCATACGGGGGGACCCCATCAGAAAGTCCCAACTGTGACCCCCAAACTAAACAACTCCTTATGACACAACATTCAACACTAAAAACCCCGTGGCCACTCCTCTATCCAATAAAGTGAGGGAAAAGTTGTTAAAAAAGAAGGAAAAACAACGAGTTTTGGGGTGGGAGAAGGGAGAAAAAATGAGATAGAGAAAAGGTCATACTTTTAAAAGAGAGAGTTTAAACGCCTAGCGCAGTTTAGCTAAGATAAGGGCTGCGGGCGAGAGCGAGTTTGAATCTAGTTGTTGGATCAGAAGCACTTGTAGCAACGATGTGTAATGACTGTGATACGGTAATCTCTCCAATTATCACCTTCGTTGGGATGTTGAGTAGTTACGAATTTGCTGCTCGAGTGATCCAGTAATGCGCTTGCTTGCAGTTTCTTCGTGCAGCGGGCGTGATTTATTAGGAAATATCTGCATGCTTTCCAGATAAAATTATGCTCTCGATATCGACGAATAACAGCAAGTCTCCGAATTTTATTCAAAGATTTATTTTTTTGTTCTGAATGAATAAAAACTGTTATCGAGGATTTATATTGGATGGAATCGACTTTTAATTTGTCTTCAAGACATTGTCATCAAGATGGATCATTTATAATTTAGATGGAATATATAAGTATTAGGACATTTGCAAATTCAGTACATGTGTTTGAAATTTTTAGGGAAATTTGTTTTAAATGACTGTTGAATATAACAATTTCATTAACAAGTGGACTATTGCATTTCATTTGCAAACCTCCAAAACAACTGAAGTTTCCTAAGCCACCTGTTTGTTCACCCCAAAAAAAATTTGGAAAATATATATACTGTAAGTTGCATTTTATTTTGAAATTAATTTAATATTATTTAAACTAGGATAAAATTATATAATATATAGTTTTTTATATTGTTATTTAGAGGTCTTCAAAATCTATTTTGTTACAGAAAAAAAATCTTTTTAAAGTTTATGATATCAACATTTATGTTACATTCACATTTTTGAAATATTTTTCTTATATGATGAACTTAAATATGTGGAACTGTATTAAGAATTATTGTAAACCAAAAAATATTTTGGAAAATATATATACTGTAAGTTGCATTTTATTTTGAAATTAATTTAATATTATTTAAAATAGCATAAAGTTATATAACTTATACTTTTTATATTATTATTCAGAAGTCTTCAAAATCTATTTTGTTACAGAAAAAAAAATTTTTAAAGTTTATTATATCAACATTCATGTTACATTCACATTTTTGAAATATTTTTCTTATGTGATGAACTTAAATATGTGGAACTGTATTAAGAATTGATTGTCAACCCAAAAAAATGTTTGGAAAATATATATACTATAAGTTGCATTTATTTTGAAATTAATTTAATATTATATAAACTAGCATAAATTATGTAATATATAGTTTTATATATTATTATTTAGACGTCTTCTAAATCTATTTTGTTAC